>JAGFMF010011602.1:422183-480870 GCA_019455555.1 Galemys pyrenaicus
TTCCATCGTGTATATGTACCACAGCTTCCCGATCCACTCATCTGTTTTTGGGCATTTAGGTTGTTTCCAGGTCTTCCCTATTGTAAGGAGTGCTGCTATTAACATAGGGGTGCAGGTATTCTTTTGAATCAGTGTGTTTGTGTCTTTTGGGTATATTCCCAGGAGTGGGAATGCTGGATCATATGGAAGTTCCATTCTTAGTAGATTGTACCTGAGTATATCTTAAAGTTATTTTTTGTACACATATCTGACTTAATTGACTTAAGAGCTTGTAGTGTTCTGCTGTATGGTTGTATCACAGTTTCTAAAACTCCCTCTTAAAGGATGTTTATGTTGTGTCTGTCCAGTCTGTTGTATTGAAGCACTTTGATCACATATGAGAACATACCTGTAAGAAAAATCCTAGGAGATTTGCCTAGCCAATAGTTACTTTACAATTATTATCAAATTACCCTTGCCAACAGAGTGAGATGTTTTTAATATTTGCAAATCTATAATCTTTTAAGTACAGTTGAATATTAATGCCTTGATAGTCATGGAAATGTTAAAACCTTTCTTTCTTTAAAAGATTCCATGGGACATTTGGGCCAAGTAACAGTTAGATCCTGTTTACCTTCATTTCTTTTGTTGTCAGTGTTTTTACCCCTTTTGTAGTTACATGACTTTGGGTTAGTCATTTGACTTGCATTTTTTGCCTGATTTTAAATTGGAGACAGAAGACATTACCGACAACTAAGAATCTAAGTAGTGGAAAGGTAAAGGGGCAGCTAGCAAGGAGGTATAGATCTGAACACACACACATCTATGTTGTGTTTACGTGTGTGTGTGTGTAAATTATTTGGGAGGGGAGGAAAGAATGTGATTATTTTTGAAGTTACTCAGAGATTAGTTTGCTCCAAGTTGATTTTGAAAGACACATACTTAGACTCGATAGAGTCCACCAGAATGATAGAAATGGATAGACTGTACTATAATAAGTAATATACAAGGGTAGAACTGTGGGTTAGAGTATGCATTAAAATATCCACCTGAAACTTTAGTTTATCATTACATTTACAGTAGACATTTCATAGACTCTTACTAGATCACCAATTGTAAAACACACTGTTATGTACCAGTGAGAAAGAAAAAAAAACTGCCAGTTGCACTGCACCTTTAATTAACCCAATTTCAGCGATAGTAAGCTATGAAAAAGTAAAATTTACAGTCATTGAAATACAGTATTTTTGTTTGTATACAGCTATAGCTGACATTTTTGATTGCTTTATGAATGTTTACCTTTACTCTGTCTTTCCTACCCCCAAGTATTGTTTATTCAAGTATATCATTACTACTTTTTTCAAGATCTTCTTGAGTTTTAGCAACAAAACAAAAATTTATTACCATGGCCATTAACTAAACATTGTTTTTCCTAGTTCTGAGCCCAAGAAGGGTACTATAGCAGTCAAACTTGGGTGTCTTTAACTCTTGTTCTTTCCAACATATCCATTTGTTTAATTGTTTACCAATATAAATGTTGTCATATTCTGTATTCAGAGGCTCTTCATCCAAAGTGTAAGAATTACATATGCCTCATATCAAAAAATGAGCAACAACAAACAAGGATGTGGTAAAAAAGGAACTCCTACTCTACTGGCGGGAGTATAAACTGGTCCAGCCAGTATGGAGAGCTCTGTAGAGGTTCCTCGAACTATTAAAAGTGGAGCTAACATATGACCTGGCAATTCCATTCCTAGGGATCTACCCAAAGACACAAAAACATTGATTCAAAAGTATACCTAACCCTGTGGTTATTGCCACACTGTTTATAATAGGTAAAACCTTGAAATAACCCAAATGCCAAAAAATAGATAACTGGATCAAGAAGATGTGCTATATATACACAATGGAATACCATTCAGCAATCAAAAAAGATAAACTAATGCCATTTGTAACAACGTGGATGGAGCTAGAAGGAATGCTCAGTGAAATAACTCAGAAAGAAAAAGAAAAAAATCGGATTGTTTCACTTCTAGGAGGAATATAGAGGAACCAAATAAGGCATCAAGGAAAAAAATAAATACAAAACCAAAAACAGACGGTTATAAACCAGAGACATCCTGCAGGGGAGGGGGAGAGAGGGATTAGAAAGGAGGAGGGAGGGGCCTCCCTGGTGGCGCAGTGGGTTAAGCAACGCACTGTGAAGCAGGCCGCAGCCACTACAGCACGAGTTTGATCCCTGCTGCGAGTTCGATCCCTGCTGCGAGTTCGATCCCTGCTGCCGTCCAGGGAGGGGACCCACATGGCGCGGCAGACCTCTTCTGCTGTGCCTGCTGCTCCCCTCAGCAGTGTACTTCTGTTGATCTGCCTGTTCTGCTCCCCGCTTTCTGTGGTGAATCCTCTCACCCCCCCACACCTCTGGCCTATACCCCAGTGCTTGTATGCATAAATAAATAAATCTTTAAAAAAAAAAAAAAAAGAAAAGAAAGGAGGAGGGAGGAGCGCAGAGGACTATATGATAGTGAAAAGGTGAATTGGTGGAAAATCTGTGGTGACTACAATAGAGAAAAGCAAGCTTTGTTTAAAAATGAACAATGATGTAAAATATATATAATTAAAAAAAATTTACAGATGCCATAAAGTTCTATGGAACATTTTATCACCCAAAGAAGATGATGAGTAATGGTATATTAGCATTCACCAGAAGATTCTTCTTAAGTAGATATTCAGACTGACAAGGCAGATTACAGTTGACATCAGGATCACTTAGAAAAATACAAGGCAGGAAGCACTTAGAAGCAAGCAGCATCTGGTGTGTGTCTTTATTTGGAGCAGATCTTACAACAGTCTACCTAGTAAAAGAACAAGATATCCATGGAAAAATCTTGACAGTGACAGTATAGTTGCCTACTTCTTTTCCTCTAATAGAAATATATTTATACTCCACTCGGATCAAAGAATCTTCCACACTGATTTAAAATCTTTTAACAAGAATCTGGGTAATCATCTACAGTGTACCAGGGATCCGGAAATAGAAGTGAATAAGACAAACATGTTTCTAGTTCTCACAGACAGAAGTAATAAGCAAGTCTTAGAAAAAAGTGATATGTGGTGTGGCATTGTATATTACAAAGTTCTGTCAGAGTAAGAAAAACTAATAAATTCAACACTTCTTAATCCAACTTTAGGAATATTAAGCAGAGATTTTGTTTCTTTCAATATAATGCATAATTAAAAGTTGAGGAATTATTTTTAAAAATGATTTATGTGTTTATGCATACACGAACTGGGGTATAGGCCAGAAGTCAGGATGAAGGATTCACCAGAGTCAGAGTAGGGAGCAGGACAGGCAGATTGACTGAAATACACTGCTGAGGGGAGCAGTGGGTGAGATAGGAGTGATCTGCTGCACCATGTGGGTCAGCTCCCTGGCCGGGGATTGAACTCTTGCTGCAGTGATTGTAGGTGCTTCACAGTGTGGTGCTTAGCCCCTTGCACCACCAGAGAGGCACGGGGTGGAGGAGTTATTAACACCTTCAAAACTTAGGCTGACACAGACTCTCTGCCACTGTAAGGATGCCACTTAAAGTACTTAATGTATGTAAATTTTTATTTAGAACATATCTTGTGAGATTGACTCTCGGGCTTTGAAAATTCATTTTTGTTAATATCTTTTTCAGAATTAATATACAAGGAAGTTATGGACTTGGAGGAGCGAACCAAGAATGGAGTTATACGGGGGCAGCCCTCTCCTTTAGGTTGGTTACAATATAAGCTTGGTTGAGATCACAGTTTACCTCTTGTGTTGTAATCTTTAGTGACCTATATTTGTTTTCATCATTATTTAAAAATTAGTAATTATAAGGACCATAATTTGGCAGTTAAATTTAAGAGCACTGGCACACCATTGTACCAACACATCATACCTAATATATTCATAAAATGCCTATCTTTTCTTTTTCTTTCATTGACATTCTACTGAAAACAGAATTTTAAAACTTTTTTTTTTGGAATTGTCATTAAAGAATAAATTATAGATCCTGGTAAATATATAAATTGGTTTCAACAATTACCTACTATTTAGATGTAACAAAAATACATTATTAGCATTGTTAACTAATTGGTTTTGTATTGCTATATAGTGGTATAATTGAATTGTTCATGATAGAGGCTTGAATGGGATTTGAAAACTCCATTATTGAGGAGGCCTTTATACTTTAGCATAATACTCTAGTAATGTCAAAGGTTTGAGTAAACTCATTAATCTCTTAAGATCACTGAAACAGTCATTCTGAATTTATATGTGAAAAATTTAGATCCTGGACAATACTTACCTGTGGTTACAAAACAGGTAGTGAAAAGGACAGGACTATACAGATTTCTTGACATTGTCTGGATTCTCAGTTAACCGCTTGCAAAGAAGAATATTAGTAAAATAAGCTGTTATAAAAATACTCAGTTGTTGCTTATATATGCAAAAACAGAGAATAGTCTTTGACAGATCATATCAGATAATCACAATACATTTTTACTTGATTTTTTTAAAAGTGAAATACATTTTTCCCCACTGTATTGCCTTCCTGTCTTCATTTTGGTTTAATGTGAGTTTGCATGCTTTTGAGTATGTAGAGATTTATAGGAAATGACCCCAGGTACTGTGAATATTTTCCATTGTTTCAAAGTTCATAAAACAAGTATTTTTCTTTTCTTAGATATTTAATTTTCACATTAAATAGTTAACTAGTTATACATTTAAAAGTTAATTTTTATCAAATTAAGAGATTTGGATTTAAAAAAGAGGCATGAAAAAGTATATATGGTAGAAACCTTTCATTACTTGAAAGTTTCAATACAAATTTTGAAAATTAATCATGATATTGTGTGCTCTTCAGTCAGAAAAATGTGTTCCATAGTGTTGTGTGGATTAAATTGTTAAAAGTATCATTTCTTCACTTTACTCTGACTGGGAACCTAACTTACCTTTCTTGGGTTTAGATGGTTTTCTTATTTCTCTTTTCTATTTCTGTCAGACCTGGAGTACTAAATCTGCTTTCCTTTTCCATTTCACTTTCTATCGCCTGCTCTGTCTCTTGTGGTTTTATTCCATTCTGTCTCCAAATCCTCTCTACACCAACCTAAAGATTGTTGTTCTCACTCGCCTGGCTATTTTCTTATTGCATGTAATGGCACTCTCAGAGGATCTTTCATATCTATGTTTTATTGCTCATTATTTGACAAAATGGAGTTATTTTCAGAATTTTCTGCCTTAGAATATGCAATGAGGAATGTTTAAATTAGTGTTGTGTAGATTATCACTTGTGGTTATTATCTTCAGTGAGCCTTCTAAATCCAAGAGAAAAATTATTTACCAGGAGTTAGTATAGTACAAGTATCTATCTTGGTCTGCAACTCTCTCTGCAACTGATTTGCTTTTTGTTTCTCATAGCACAGGTGCAGCAGTGATCAGTGGCTCTCAGCATCCATCGTCATCGTCGTCTGTCAATGATGTGTCTTCGATGTCAACAGATCCGACTTTGGCCTCGGATACAGACAGCAGTCTAGAAGCATCAGCTGGACCTCTGGGCTGCTGTAGATGACTACTTGGGCCTTGGGGGGTGGGGGAGGTAGGAGGGGTAGGGAATTGTTTAGTAATTGATAGAACTACTTTGAAAACAATTCGGTGGTCTTATTTTTGAGTGATTTTTCAAAAATGTAAAATTCATTTTGTAGTAAAGTAGTTTATTTTTTTTTATTTCAAGTGATGTAATTTAAAACTTAAGTTGTGTTTTAAAACAGCAACAAAACTGTATTGTATTTTTGCTGTAATTAACTGTATAATGTAAACCTAATTATTTTATCATGGTTTAAATTTTTGCATATTTGCTTTATCTTATGCTGCTGATTTTTTTTTACTGATTTTGTAAGATTTTGTTTATCAAAGCAACTATTATGTGGTGACTTGCCTATATCATGAATTATTTAAGATTTTATAGTTTTTTATTAGAATTTATTTCAAATGTTTTGTTCATGATGCTATCCTTCAGGGTTATGTGCTTATCAATGAAATTACCCCAGAGAAGTGAGGGATGATAACCTGTAGCCAGTCATATTCAGGAATAACTACTGTAAATGATGAACGTGTTAAATGAAAACCTCCAATATTTGCTACTTGCCAATCTTAACATAGTCATTATAATTGGTAGGTAATCCTTTATGAATTTGACAACAAGCCCCATTGTCTAAGTGTCAGAATATGTCTTTGGAGATGCTTCGTGACTGCCACCACCTTCCTACCCCCAAACCCCTGATATAAGTGAAAAGAATATAGTGTTTGCTGCAGATTTGTGGCATGCTTGAAACTTATGATCATATAAAAGTCAAGAGGATACTTCATGAATAATACATTTCAATACAAATAAACAGATGGTTCATTTCTACTAGCTATGAGCCTTTTTTTTGTATACACTGCTCAGGCTATAGGTCCCTGCAGTGATCTAGAGTGGTCTTTCCCTTTCCTGCAGCCTTAGACCCTTGGCTCTTTGCAGTTTCCTATTAAAGTATCAGTTGAGCACCAGTTTGCATGGTGTTTTTGGCCATTTGATTCTACCTGTGTAGCATAATTATATTTGTACTAACTGTTGGGAGGTTCTAGAGCCTACTTAAATTTCTGTAGGTGTAATGTATCAAACGAGCAATATGCCGTTCATCTGAAAATAGTAGCACACAGCCATATATAGGATATCATTTTCTAAGGACTGTTTCTTCACATTGAGCAGAGCAGGCTTAAGTGGTGATTATTTTGTCTTAGTCTTTCATTTTTTTATACCTGATTTTCAATAAAACATGCAATTTGGATGTTGAGTAGTGTAAGAATGGTGCTGCTCCTGACAAGTGTATGTTAACTGTTTACATTTTATATCTGCAGAATTATTTCTCTATAACTGAATTTTTCTTAAGTAAAATGTCATTGAAGTCTCATTATCTCAGAAATACATTGTCTGTAATGCCCCAGGCCCCTTGTTTTGTTTTGTTTTGTTTGGAATAAGAAGGATTTCATGTAATGAACTGGGAAATGCATAAATAGGTGACAAAATTCTAGGCAGAAAACCTATTGATATTAATGACCACCAGGAGCAAGAACTGGGGCAGCTCAACATGCATTGTGTGAAAGTTCTATTGGCATGTTATTCGTATATATAGTGCAAAAATTCTTTTGAGTAAGGTATTTTATGTAGGTCATTGTTAATGTGCAATACTTGGGATTAAACTACATTAGCCTTTTTATATGTTTTGAAATAGCAACTTTGTTTTTGATGATTTAAAGTCATGATTTCCAACCTCTTTTAAAACTTTTAACCTTTTCATCACAACATGGTGCATTAATTTTGTTTGCCAAAGTAAAGTTTTAAGAGAGTGATACCCCTTGAATTTTAGAAACAGGATTGGATTTAGGATTTCAGCAAAAATTTGAACATCAGTGTGTTCTCTGTTTGTTAGTTTGACAGTTAATTAGCTTTATTTTCTCTAGGATAGATTATTTCACTATTGCACTTTAACAACTGACATGCTGACAGAAGATCCCCATATTTTATGTTTGATTGCTGATAAAACCATCTCTATTGATACAGATTTTAGTTAAGCAAGGAAAACCACATGATTTTACTGTGTCATTTGTTGTAAAATGCCAGCTACCCCTTGCCAATCAGCATGTTTAAGTTGATTCAGAGAAAACGAATATTAGTTAATGTAGACTAAAATACTTTGTTGTAGCCTGAAAACAAAATGTTTATTAAATGTTGTGTTTAGGTTTTAAAATATATCTAAATACAGCTTTCCCTCTTCTTATAAATCTGTTAGGCTAAGGATGTTCTAGTTCTATTTATTTTAGAAGCTTTTTGAACCTTTAAAACATCTTAAGTATTTGTGGGATATTTTTAAGAGAACTTAAATAAAACTTCTGTCAAGCAGTATTTATGTAAAGGCACCTTCTTATCATTTTGTTTTTTCAACTTTATATAATTAATATTCCCATCTTAATACCAGAAAATTACTATAGCCAAAATTTATCATTTAACTTTATAGATTAGGAAAGGGACACTGATTTTTTTCTGCATTTCTTCCTGATTACTATTGTTACCCTCTAATGTATATTGACCACTGGTAAATGATTGTGCTGTTGGGATTGCTTAATTACAATATATACAGCTAGAACTTCTCAACTCTTTTTTGTGTTTGCCCAGCAGTTCTCATTTTGTCACCCACCCATGGCTGCTAGTTGTCTCTGGTATGCACTCTTCAAAGTTGGTAAGAGCATAGTGCATTCACACCAGACTTCCTAAGACAAGTGCCAACCTCTTAAATGAGAAGGCTGCCACATAACCCTCTTAGCAATACAGAGAAGTTTGATTATATATAAAGCAGCAAGCTTTCCTGGAAGCCTTTTCATTGTTCTCTTCCATGCTAATCCTGCTTTGTTGTCTTAAAAGATGAAGGTGAAGAAGACATCAGTGTCTGGTAGTGGAATCAGCAGCTGGCAAGTGAAACTTTTTTGGGGTTATAGATAAGACTTGGTTTATGTTATCGGCCAGTATGTGCTACACATGTGAAGACTTAGAACTACTCAGTGTTGCCTAGGCACAAGCCTATACAACATGTTGAGGTAAAAGCATAGTCTGTTTTCAAAATACTGTTGTAGTTTGTGAGTGTCGTTCATTAGTCATACATTAGCTGTAGTGTGACTGCATGAAGCCCCATGACCCCCAGTAAACTCTTTAACAGTAGAAAAACCAAACACCACTGTTTTGTCATTAGCAGGCCTCTTAAATGTTGCTTCTCCATATCCTTTACATTTTAGTATACATTGTGTTTCTATTGATCTCTCTCTTAGGTTTTTCCTGATTCAGAGGAAACCCATTTTTCCTTAATAGCAAGAAAGATGAAGAGGTAAAGGGCATTGAAGCAGAAATGTATAGTTTGGGGTATGATTAGAATACTAATAAGGAAAACAAAAGTCCTAATTAATTTCAAACTAACTGCTCTTAGTTAAGTGCTCTTAAGGAGAGTCTAGTAAGAGTAATACTTTCTGACCATTTCTGGTTTAGATTCTCTTCGTTACTGAAACTTTGGAGAAATAATACCTGTGGATTAGTTTTGCACAATGTTCTATTCTCACAACTTACAAATTAAACTAGGTTTTTATTGAACTACCTCACACTAATTTTCTATGCTTTCCCAAGTAAGCTGTTGCCCTTACTGTTAGATCTTTACTGAGTGTGAATTACAAATGTGTGTTTAAATACTTTATAGCCAATGTCAACACAATACCAGTATGTAAAATATATACCTTGCATCAGTAAGAGAGACTCACGTGTAAATTCTTTCACTGTATATCTTGGAAAGTTGTGTTAGATGTGCTCGTTGGACATTATTACGGTCTGTTTTTGTAAGTAGAACCTGCTCGTGATACCAGTCCATTCTTTACATTTTACAAAAGGAATAAATCTTAGTAAATTTTACGAAGAAATAAATTACTTTTGTAGGCCCGATATTTGGTATATTTTTGAGAAGCTCTTAATCTTTTAGCTGAATGATGAAGTTAATCTAAACTAGCTGTCTACCTGGACTGTGACATCTATTTTCTCATTACAGATTATCCTGTTTAATAGGTTTTAAAACCTGAAAACTTCAGTATGATAATGAACATTTGCTTTTTTCCCTATATGATGCCATTCCTTCATTCCTCTCCCTTACCTGTGTTCCATTCCCTTTCCTCTCCTGTAGACAAATAAAATGGGGCACTTTGTAGGGAATGCTGAGATAATTGTGGTTTTTAATCATTTATGCCCTAGTCATTAAACATGCACCACTGGAATGTAAACAATGTTATCTAGTATGTTAATTGGTTATAATATTTTAAATAAAAAAGAAAAAAGTGGTATGAAAATTATGAAGAGTTTTTTCATTGAAAAGTAAATTTGTGGTAAAAATGTTATCTGACAATTTTAAGACTTCCTGTAGATTGTGACAAAAGGGATAGTATTAGGGCCGCTTTCTGAGATTCGGATTTTACACAGATTGTAAATAACCTAAATTATCCTGGTTTTCTAGTTTATCAAGTCTTGCCTTTCTGGTGTTTGAAATCACTGGAGAAACTATCATAAAATGGAAATCGCTTCAATGCCCTTAACCTAGTTCTTGACCAGCTATATGAGAGTGCAGCCATAATGATCATTTGGCAAATAATAAGTACTGTTAAAGGATCTATTTCAAAACCTGGAATGTTCAGCTTTGACATACACTTTTGCCATGCATATGTTCTCTCTCTATTTGGGGTAGAGTGCTATGTTGGTGTCAGGGTTGCTTGATCCAAATGCCCAGCCTTTTCTGTATGATTCTGATCTTAACTCTTGCTTCAGTTAACCCTTGTATCCATGCTTTCTCATGAGCAGATTTTTACCTGACTCGCTATGCTTCACCAGCTGACAAAATCGCTGACTTGGACATTTCGTTCATCAAGTCATTAGAGAAGCTCTGATGAGAGACTGAAAAAAACAGTCATCAGAGTATGGAGTTAATTTCCATCCATCCATAATACCCTGATGACACCAAATAAAATGGAATAATTCATCCTTATGAATCTGGGAACTATCTTATTTCAATATTGTCCCTTAAAAAGCCCATCGACTATAAGAAAAAATTGATTTGTTCTTTTTAATATAAAAATTATTTTTGCTTTTACAGCTGATTTGTCATCTCTTTGGACTTTTAAACTAGAAGATATTCCAAATACACTTTGGTGTTTCGTTTTTGTTTTTTTAAAGATTGATTTATTGGACTTCCCTGGTTGCACAATGGGTTAAGCAAGGCACTATGAAGCAAACCGCAACCACTGGAGCGTGAGTATATGATCCCTGCCACTAGCAGAGTGGCCCACATGGCTCAGCAGACCTCTCCTGCTGCGCCTGCTGCTCCCCTCAGCAGTGTATTTCAGTTGATCTGCCTGTTCATCTTCCTGCTCTGTCTCTGGTGAATCCTCTCACCCACCACCTCTGGCCTGTTCCCCAGTACTTGTATGCATAAATAAATCTTTTTTTTTTTAATTATGCATACAAGAGCTGGGGTGCAGGCCAGAGTCGCAGGTGGTGAGAGCGCAGGAAACAGAACAGTCAAATTGACTGAAACACACTGCTGAGGGGAGCATCAGGCAAGGCAGGAGAGGTCTGCTGCGCCATGTGGGTCACCTCCCTGTCCTGGGATCAAACTCGTGCTGTTGTGCCACGGATGCTTCACAGTGTGTGGCTCAACCCGCTGCACTACCAGGGAGGTTCCTCCAAATTTGCTTTGCAAATGGGAGGCTTCAAATATATTTCGTTTAAATGCATCCGTAATTGTATGCATTAATGAATCTTAGACCCTATGTTGAAAGCTGAGAGTGAGGAGAGATACAAAATGAATGATTTTTGAGTTCAGTTAGGCTGACTGAAATGAGTATTGTGTCAAGGAACAAGGTTCACCCTTGAAGGGACCCAAATAGGCAGGATAGATAGAAAATGAGGGTTTCACAGTGGATATGTAGTTGAAAGCTTGGTATAGGAAGGGTATTTTCAGGTTCAAGGAATGGCCCAGAGGCTTAACAATGACAAGGAATGAGGGGTGGGTGTGAGTAAATGAAGAGAATATAGTGGGCAATAAGATTGAAAAGTGAAAACCGTAACTCAAGCATTTTGGAAGCATTATATTCAATTTAAAGGCCATAGGAGTTTGTCAGAAAGGGACTAATACGACCATAACTTTGTATAGGAGGGTAAGAGTCATAGTGAGTCTGGTTAGCCTAGAGTTATAGAGATTGGTGTCTGGAAAGCCAAAGATAATTATTTGAGTCCTTTTTGCACAGTGAGATGGAAAATGCGCCCTTTTTTGCTTTTAATCCAAGTGGTGATAGGACATGCCTTGTTTTGCTTCCAAGAGGAACAATTATCCAGACCTGGGATACCATTGAGAATTCCACAGCAAACTGGTGAGGCTGAAGCATCTGCACCTCAGAGAACAATATAGGACTGTACCAGGAGGGAAGTTGAAGAGACTGACACATCAGTGTGATGGAAAGTGGGTAGACAGAGATGAACAGATGCGGCAGTTCGGGTGCACAAAGATGACAGTGCTGTGGCCCTGCCAGGGGCCTTGTGGTGAAAAGAGAATAGCGTTTATGGAGGCAACAGCTTTGGCCCAGGTAGAGCCCAAAATGGTCACTGGGATGTTCTACATTGGCTACTACCCCAGCAAGGAAGAGATTACCATCCCTTTTCACTCCTTAGGATTTGTACTTGTGCAGTAAAGGATACTGGTAATTGCTGAGTGTCAGATCAGGGATCCCAGCAAAGAGTGTTAGCGGTGGTGTCATCCACACAGACTAGCCTCCTCATCCCCATAGTTCATGACAGCAGCTGGTCTGTATCCTTGGCCCAGGCTGCTGACATTGCAACAGTTACTGAACTCAGCTCTTACAGCAGCCAGTAATAACCAGAGAAATAAAGCCATAGCACCACCTACTGGAAAACAAAAAGTATCTCAGTTCTAAATTTGTTAATCCAGAATCCCAATAGGGAAAAATTCTCCAGGTAACAAAAACCTTAAGGTGATATAATATCACTGACACAGAATGACAGCTTTCTGAAAACCCAACTCAAAGACATGAAAGATCATATCCTCCTAATGGATAAAGAATTTGACATAGTAATCAAAGAGATACAATAGAACTCAGAAAAGCAGCCAAAAAATTGTGAAATTCAGAAAACTCAGGAATCAAAGTTAAAAGCCTTAGAAACAGATTTGGAATGTGAAAAACTCAATATACAAGGTCAAGAATACGTGGAAAAGAACAGAAACAAAATAGACTTAGTGGAGGAATAAAAGTGAGCTTGAGATAGAAATCTAGAAATGATCCAAGTGGAAGAAAAATAAGATTAAAAAGATGAAATGTACAAAAACTGACTTTTAGGAAAGAAGTATCCTTAGTTAACGGGTGGATACCCAGGTGAAGAGAGAAGGAAAGTGAGAGCTTACGCAAATAAAAAAGAAAACTCCAAATCTGGGAAGAGAACTCAATATATAAGTGCGTGAAGCTGACACAACATCTGTCTATCTACAAAGAGACCTACGCCAAGACACATTAGTGGACACACCATCTAGACAGAAGATCAACAAGGAAACAGTGGTATTAAATGACAAATTAGGCCAGATGATCTAAAGAGTTATTTACAGGGCATTCCACCCCCAAACAATAAACACATTTCTTTTCAACTGCTCAAGGATAGACCACATGTTGGGACACAAAGAAAGAGCACTTAATTTTGTGAGCTAGAAATCAACCAAAAAAATAATATGGGGAAACCTACAGATACGTGGCAATGAAACAAGATGCTACTACAATTATTGAGTAATGAGTCAAAGATGAAATCAAATACCTGGAATCAAATAAAAATGAAGATATAATTTACCATAACCTATGGGATGCAGTAAAAGCTGTACTAAGAAGGAAGGTTATAGAGCTACAGACTAACCTCAGGAATCAAGAGTTGCAGAATCTTCTTACATTTAAAGAAACTAGAAGAAAATAGCCAAAAAAAAGAAAAAAATCAAAAGACAATTCAAAAGGTCAATAAAACAAAAAGCTGGTTGTATGAAAAGATAAATAATATAATAAACCTTTAGCCAAACTTGAGAGAGGAAACACAAAATCAGAAGTGAAGGAGAATAGATCCTGCAGACATAAAAAGAATCGGTATTAGGAACACCTATAAAATAACAAATTGGGCATTTTCGAAGAAATGGCCAAATTCTTAAAAAAAAATAAATAAAAGTTCCAAGACTGAATCAGGAAGAACTAGAGAATGTGAACATTTAGGAAATTGAAACCATGATCAAAAGCTATTGATTTCGGGTCTCCCTGGTGGCCAGTGGATTAAGCAGCGCACTATGAAGCAAACCGCAGCCACTGCAGCACCGGTTCAATCCCTGCCACAGGCCAGGGAGGGGACCCACATGGCATAGCAGACCTCCCCTGCCTCACCTGCTGCTCCCCTCAGCAGTGTGTTTCAGTCAGTCTGCCTGTTCTGCTCCCCACTCTGTCTGGTGAATCCTCTCATCCCCTACACCTCTGGCTTGTACACCAGCTCTTGTACGCATAAATAAATAAATCTTAAAAAAAAAAAAGCTATTGATTTCTACCAAGCTTTCTAAGAAAAGTTAATACCTGTTTTTCTCAAACTGCTCAAAAAAATTGAAAAGGAGAAACTTACAAACACAATTTATGAAGACAACATTAATTACCATGATTCAAAAAGAAAAAAAAAAGAACAAGGACATCACAAGAAAATTGTAGGCTAATCCTCTGAGACATATAGATGCAATATTTCTAAACAAAATGCTAGCAAAACGAATTCAACAATACATTAAAAGAATCATACATTAGCTATATCATATGTCCAACAATAGTTTAATATCCAAAACATAAAGAACTCATAAAACAATAACAAAAAATTTTAAAAGTGGGCAGAAGGTCTGAATAGATACTTCTTCAAAAAAGACATAACAGATGACCAAAAGGCACATAAAAATGGTTAATCATCTGTTATTAGAAAATGTAAATAAAAAGGAGATTACATTTGTGAGAATGACTATTATCATAGAAACAATAGTTGGAGAAGATTGAAGAGAACTCTTGATAGTAATGTAAATTTCTGTAGCTATTAAGGTAAACAGAATACAGATTCTTTAAAGGTAGAATTCCTTAAAATGCAATTATCCCACTTCTGGGTATTTAGCCAAAGAATAAAAACTCACTAACTCAAAGGGATATATGTACCCCTCCAAGATCATTGCAGTATTATTTACAAAGCCAAAAGTTGAAAACAAGTGCATGTTGACAAATGATTGAATAAAGAAATTGTGGGATATAACACAAATGCTTGTATTATATATACAATATGGAACACTACTTGGGAAAACAATGAAAACCCTGCCATTCGCAACGCAACGGTTGCTTAGTGAAATGAGTCAGGAGGACAAAGAGAAACACTGTACGATTTCGCTCACATGTAAGAAGTTGAACAAATTTTTGACTGTAAGAGCAAAATATTGGTTACCAGAAGCAAAAGGGAAAGGGGTCAATTGTATGGCAAAGGGTAGAATTAGACTTTTGGTGGGGAACTTAATGTATATATATCTGTAGGTTATAATGAAGCTTATCTGAAACTAATATGATAGGATATGATATGATATAATTAATATACAGGTGAAATCACCAAGATTAGTATTTGGGGTTGAGGAAAGATTCTTAGTCCTGATGATTTGACAGCACTTAAGAGTTTGTGCTGGGAAAATAAATTCAATGTGTTTTCCTTCAATGCATTTCCTAGTTCCTGCATCTCAGATCCTACATGACAGATCCCATATCAGGTATGATACCAGCTTGCTAGTTAATGTTTTAGGAATGGAGTAAAGGAACAACTGCTTCATAACTATCTATAGACCTTACCAGCCTTATAGACCTTACCTCTACCTTGTGAGGTCTGCATCATCAACTTACTATAGCCTTCGCCTCATTTTCTAATGAAAAATGTGTTATTTTTATGGGCAGAGGAAGAAGATAGGGGATTTCTTTTGAACATGACATATGTAACTGACAGGTGAGACCATAGTTCTGATTGTTAAAGATTGAGTGAGTGGTTAATCAGTGGCTAAAAATTATTTTTGAAAAATTGTCAGGAAGTACCAGGAATCATGACATGTTTTGAGAAAAAAAGGGATAAACTGAGAGGTAAGAACAGGTTAAAAGGGAGAAATTAAAAGTACTTGGCTTGATGAAAGAAGGTCCTAAAGAGGTTGGAATCTACTGAATCCTACGGATTCAGCCTGAGCTACAAATAGAAAGACTGGGTAGTTCTGAACAAGTCTTATCTTCAGTGAGCCTGGTGCTTCTTCATCTGTCACATGAGGTTGGGAGATTGTCTCCACTGACTGATGTAATGATTGACCTTGTGTATTTTATAAAAATAATCAGTGAAAAGGAAAGGTAATTCCTGATGTTAACCTTAGAAGGGAATACAAAGGGCTTATGGGGAGATGTTGGAGTAAGGGGTTATTGCGTGTGGTTTCACATCTGAGAACTGATCCCAAGACATTGTCTCCATCACCACTAATCCTAGTCTTAATGCAGTGGCAAGAATAATTCCTCATTTGAGAGAAATGCCTCAAAGTCATATTGAACCTTTATTTGAAAATTAGAACAGTTAAAACATTGTGTTTTCATTCTTCCACATATCATTTCTGCCATTGAGCCTATGCCAAGTGAACTTCCTTCATGGCATGTGCCTTACATCTTCGTGCATGTGCTTTGGTTGTTTGTGCCTACATTTGCTTATTTTTAATCCTCATTGCTTAAAACCCAGCTCAAATAATTCCTCCCTGACAAACCACTGCAATCACTTTTACTTTCACATATCCATTTATTCACTCACTTCTCACTTTGCTCCACAGATGATGTAAGATGGCAATGAGTTTTACATGCTTCTTAAAGTTATTCTATAAGTGCATCCTGTGTGCCTACCTTCTACTGATAGGTCACTCTAGAATCTCTTGGATGGAAGAACAGCTTCCTCCTAGTTACAGTGCCTGCGAGGCAGGCGTTCAGCAAATATTGGGCTGGGTAGCTAATGACTATCTTCTGTTTCTATTCTCTGAAATGCAATATTCACTGTCCTCAAAACGTGTTGTAAGGAATCTGCATACACTAATACGAAATTACAGTAGTAATGTAAACCTGGGCTGTGATATCAGATACCTAAAGTAGAATTCTGACATCATGCTAGTTGTATTACCTATAGCATGTTGCCCAAACTCTCTGTGGCTCTGTTTTCTCAAAAGGGGTTAAAGGGACAAGATGACTTGACACCAAATTAGAACCATGAGCAAGGATGTTTTTCTTACAAGCTTCCCAAGGTGATTCTGATATGCCCCCTGCACCAGCTGTCAGGTACCTTAGAGAAATAAACAATGAACTCTCCTCTGAGAGCAGTAACTAATTGGGTGGGAGGAGCAGAATATAGTAAAGAATGAACTAGGCCAAGCTTCTGTTTGTTACTTAGAGAGAGGGAGAAGATATGGAAGAGGGGCAGAAGTTGCAGCCAATGTGATTATCATTGGCCCCTCCTAAAACCCTACAGCAAGCTCCCCAAGCACAAAACACTGAATTCTGTGTTGAATTAATAACAGTATTCATTGAGAATTTACTGTATCCAGTCACTAAGTGCTTTGTATGAGTGCATAGAGTTTTGATGACTTTATGATAATCATTGAGTTTTTATAATAGAGCTTTACAACAACTTTGTGCACGCACAGCGAATTTACAACTTTATGGACTATTATGTCTTCCTCTTGTGTGATCAACCTGAGGCACAGAGATACTGAGTAACTTGCTCAGGGCTCCAGAGCCAACACATAGTAGAGCCAGGAGCTAATCTAGTTTGGCTCCTGTCTTCAGTTTGTACCATTATGCTCTACTGATTGATAAGTTTTGTGAACAAAGAATTTCAAGTTCATATAAGTTTGGGGGCTGCTGCTTAATGGTGGCCATGTTATTCATTTTTCATTATTTCTCTAAAACCTCATTATGGGGCCTCCCTAGTGGCGCAGTGGGTTAAGTAACGCACTATGAAGCAAACCGCAGCCACTGCAGCATGAGTTCGATCCCTGCTGCTGGCCAGGGGGGGACCCACATGGCGCAGCAGACCACTCCTGCTGTGCCCGCTGCTCCCCTCAGCAGTGTGTTTCAGTTGATCTGCCTGTTCTGCTCCCCGCTCTCTGTGGTGAATCCTCTCACTACCCTCCCCCCCCCCACACCTCTGGCCTGTACCCCAGTGCTTGTATGCATAAATAAATCTTTTAAAAAAAATAAAACCTCACTATGAATTTCTATAAATGTATCTGCAGTTATACCTGTCCTCTGTCTTCCCACCTCTTCTTTCAGAAGCCAACTCTTGTACAGTCTTTTTACAGACTTCCCTTCTCCTATTGCTCTTGTCTTCATGTCTCTTCTTCTCTACTGCATCAATCTTAGCAGCATACAAGCATACTTCAGTTGTTCCATTATTAAAAAGCTCTTTCTTGCCCCCTCACTTGACCACCCTATTTCTCTGCTCCCATTTACATCTGGATTTCTGCACTGGCCTGGGTTTGATGTCTTTTCTTCACCTCTCATTCTTTAGCATCTTCCTCTCTGTCTCCAGCACATTTCTCTTTAGCTTCTGGCCTCTCTCCTACGTTTGACTGGGACCCCAGTGACAGCTCCCTGACTAGTTTCCCTGCACCATTTTGCTCTCTCCCACTCCAAGCTTTGACATCCACGCTCCTCCAGTGGTAAAGGGAACCTGTGGAAAGGCAAGTTAACTCATATCTATTGCTTTAAAGGCCTCAATGCTTTTGTATGTCCCTTAGAATAAAAATAACTCCTTATTATCAGGCCTGGCTCCCTGTCCATCTCCCACCATGCTGACAAGAGCACTGACACTCAGGCTTAATTTTAGAACTCTTCCCCTTTGGCTTGCTGTTACAGGGCAGGGAGAGGAGTATTTAGAACTTTTAAGTTTGCCCTTTTTGAATGGGTTTTGTTATTTGTTGTATTAAGATAAATACATAAAATTTTTAATGGAAAGGAACTTTAATATAATTAGGGTATAATAAAGAAAGAATAAAGAATATAGTTATTAAGTTAAGCATTTAAAGTTACCCATCTCCTTGAGGGTAAAAGTTCAGTTAAATAGGATTGGCCCAAAGCAAGGCTTAAAAATTTGCTACACATTTAAAGGACTTTTTAATAGAGACTTATAGAAAAGGGTCAGAAAGAGTCAGACAAATTTGGGAGGAAAAGAGTTAAATTAAAATTAAGATGAAAGCTGCTATTGTGAAACTTTTTACGGGTTTTTTACTCACATTTGTTTTAACTAGTTTAAGACCAAAAAGCAAGTACAGTTTTTTTATATGTCCCTTTGTTTTACATGCCTCCTCTAGGTTTTTTTGCTGTTTTTTATTTTTTTTCTTCTTTTTTTTTTTATAGAAATTTTTTTATTTTTAGCTTTACTTACTTAGGGCGGAACTAGGATTTTGGAACTTTCCCTTTTTTTGGGACTACCCTGTTACATTGCAACTGTCTGGCTGCCTGGTTGGCACATCTGGTTCTACAGTGTCAATTCAAATGGGTGACACCCTTTAGAAAGGACTTCCTCGCCAACATGTCTAAAACACACCCAGGGCCACATTGTTCAGAACACTTACAAAACCTGAATGTATCTTGTTTACTTCTGTCAACAAGAGTAAAACTTGGAGATTTTATTCAATAATTCATGAATTGGGCAGCATTGGATCTAGCAGATAAAAAAGGAACTTCAAGGCATGATACAAACTGAAAGTCTGCCTACTTTTATAGGCAGATGGGAATGGGAAGAAGGAAATTATATTGGACAAGTAAGTGGGTTGGTTATTACAAAATTCCTTCTCTTTAGGGAAGAGCAGTAGTCTATCAGCCAGATTGCTAAAGGGCAAGTCAGGCGATTCCTTATTGACCGCCCTGATTCCATTTCTGGGAAAGCCATAACGGTCTCAGCTTGCTGGTACAACATAAGTGACTTCATTTGGGGACCTGCTTTATTTTTAACACTTCTTTATGTTCTGTCTTGTAACACTAGATTGTGAGTTCTTTAAAAGCCATGGCCTATGGTCTTATTCCCTCTAGCCCCACATGGAGAGCTTGTGAATCTCGATCATGGATATAACGTGCGGTGGGGGAAACGTGTTCTAAAGCAAATGATATCCCACCCTCCATGGCTGGATACTTGCTCTCTTTTCTTTCTCCCTCGTTCTCCCCCCTCCTTTATTTCTTTCCTTCCCTCCTTTTCCCTTTCCTCTTCTTTTTTTCCTCCCCTTTCCCTCTCCTCCTTCCTTCTCTCCTCACCCACACACCCACTTTCTAGCTATACTCCATATCCTCATGCAAAACTAAATTCAGGTGTCACATCAGTCAGGAAGTTTCCCCTGACTCCTGCCGTTTGATCCAGAGGTCTCTTTTATAGTACTCATTTTGCATCCTATGCACAACCTCCATCAAAGCATGACTGATATGATAATGTTGTATAAAAGTATCAAGCCAGCATCTTTTCAGCATGAACTAGTAATAAGTTCAGTTCTGAAATTAGATTGCTGAGATTGAAGTACGTCTCATCCACTGACACTGACACTGGTTGTGGGCCAGATCCTGAACTTCGCTGTGCTTCCAAGTCCTTCAGTGTGAAGTGTGAGAATAATGTCACCTTTACCTTAAGGAATGACTGAAACATATGCAATGGGCTTAGAATAGCTGGCACAACAATCATACTATGAAGTTACCCTCATCTCAGTTTAATTTCCCCAAAGTCTTATAGATGTGGTAGAATCAGCCCAACTCTGCTCCATGCCAAAATGCTTTCCATAGCATTATCTCCTTGCTACCTCACAGACACACACCACAGTTTTGACATCTTATGGTTCAGTGTTACAGGGATTGATGGGGTATGGAGATAGAAATGATGTACCTGGTAGAAAAGGCAGTGACTTCTGACAAAGGTGTTGGTTCTTTAGTGAATACAGCAATAGAGAGAGGCAGTGGCAGCAGTGGGGATAACTCATACATACTTAGCTCTGAACTCCTGTATACCAGATATGACCCTTTGTGACCGAACTACTTCAGATATTGGGAGAACGGTATAGGGAGGTAGGGCCCTGCATCAAAAGGGAAGTCAGCGAGCGAAACATGTTGCTATTGTTTCTGACTTCATTTATTACCTGCAGGCCAAGGAACGTGAATATATGGACTCCATTCTGAAACCTTATTCAGAATGAAACCATTCTGAAGTGTGAAATGAATGAGATGCATGCCTGCTACATTATTCGATGCTCAGGTAAAAAGGAGTATCTTTCTGTCTCTATCAGAAACACACATCTTTAAAATTGTATTTATCTTTAAAAAAAAAGTTCATCACTTTTATTGATGCCTTGTATTTTTTAGTATGAGATTTACAATTTCCAACTTTTTATGTAAAGTTAAATACAATTTTAACCTGAGAGCAGAATCCTAATTTTTTTTTTTTTTGGCCCGTCTTCTACTCTTTTATGATTGACTTACCCATATTTAGTGTGACAATATTTTAAAACAATGTCTTACTGAATCAATCTAAATCATTATCAGGTTTTTAAAAAAACTGTATTTTCTCATGCCTATCTCATTGGCTTACTTAGTATAATGTTGTCATTACAATAATAAGTTCAGCTTGAATCTATAGGTTTGGAAATAGGTTTTGTAAACGTACCCTCAATTGGGGAGAACTAAAGTGGATAGGGACCAAAGAGAATGGGGACATGGAACCTGTTAGCCTTAGCTCAGTGTGCTTTAAAGGTAGACATCAATACGTTTTTTAGACAAGACTTCTTACATGGAAACTGGAGGACAGAATTTACTGAATATGCCAATTAATATTTAGAGAAAACTTACACGTGCACATCTGAGTTCTGCCAGCAGGCGGCAGATGTGGCTCATGAGCCGGTTTTGGCCAAGGACTTGTCTAGAAGCTGAACCTTTGCCAACACTAGTGGATAAAATGACAGACAGCTTCTCTTTCATCATGTGGACTCTCTTTGGTCTTTTCTGCTCCTTTGATAGCCTGGTGTAGCTTTCTAGGTCAGAGCCAGTAGAATTCCAGAATGTAGCCCAGGAAGTTGAGCTCATAGGACTGCACTGCTGTTCCTGCCTTTCTTCTCCAGTCTGTTTCCCTTCTGAATTGGGAGCGTGGAGCCTATTCCTATCACTGGGTTGTTCTGAGGAACCAGTCAGTTCATATTCTTTTTCTCTTTAACTTAGAGGTGAATGCAAAATGTCACTACAGGTAAAGCTTATCACCTAGGTTGCCAGTTGTGATGACAGGGAATCTGAGAACCAATGCATGTATTATTTCCACTGACGCCCTCCCCCACCTTGAGTTCCCCAATAGAGCTCTGAGTGCTGATGCTGCCGGAGCTCTCAGGCATCTAGCCTCCTGGCTGATGAGGCCACCAGTGAGTGGCTGCAGGTGGCCAGTGGTCAGCCTGCCTCACCACAGGGAGGTTTTCCCAGCCATCTTTGCACCTCATGGTGTGGATCCGGCTCTTCCTCGAAGCACACTGGCACAGTTGTTTATACTTAATTCTATGCTGTGTAGGTCTGAATGACTTTTAGACACAGTGGTCAGAAATTAGGGCACTTTGGTTACTATTCGGGGAAGCTAGAGGTAATCATTAAGCATGTTGTGAGCAGCAGCAGGTGAAGAGATACTGTCCCTGGCATTTCCTGTGCCCCAGAGGTCAGTCCTCTCTGCTCAGAGGTCATCTCTTTTTTTGCCCTCTAAGACGCCAAAGGGATCCTGTCCTAATGGAGCCTTGAAGTCTAAGGGTGAAATGAAGGAGGCAGGCGAATGGATATGGAAGGAAGGAGGAGGAGCACTAGCTCACGGGAAGCAACATGGGGCAAGGCCTGAGGCACAGGTACCCAGAGGACAGAGTGGGCACTCCCCACATCCTTGGGCCACCCTCCTTCAGACACATGCCTTGTCTCCCTGTACAGACCGAGGGTCCAGAAGCATGGAGTGCAACACCCAGGCTAACCTCTGACTCTGAGGCTCTTGCTCTGGCACAGAGCTGGGTCAAGTATAAGAAAGCAGATTATGGTAGCATACTGAAAACCAGCTGCAGAGGCCCATCTGGCCCGGTGACTAGAGGGAGAAGGGAAAATTGTCCTGCCATGGTAGAGGTCACTCGGTAACCGCTGTTTCACGTGACCAGAAAGGAGTCAGTCATCAGGCATCTTGCTTCCAGAGCAAATTTAATAAAGAATGCAAAATGTTCCTGGCGGGCTAGGGGGCTCCTAGGTGCCATCCCAGGCAGTAGACTATCCCCTCTGACACCAGACCAGGCGTGGTTGGAACAGCATGAGGTCCCGTGTGGGGTGAGGGTTCCTGGAAGTTCCCCGGGTGTCAGGACAGCCCTCTCCAGCTGGCTCTGGAGAGCCTGGCACCACTGAGGCTGCAGGGGCTTTCGGCTCCTCATGTGGTAGGTGGCCACCTCTGCTGAAGGGATGGCGAGCAACTCAGCAGAAGCAGGCTCTTCCCACTCCTTTACTTTGGAGCCCTGGCACCTTTTGCTCCAACAGTCAGGTTCCCCAGAGTTGAAAAAAACTCCTCCATTTCCTTCTGTAGCAGCTCGTTCCTTTTCTCCGCGTCTTCCCGCGCCCGCTCTGAGTTCCTCAGCTTTATTTCCAACATTGTGTACTTTTTCTTCTCCTGGTCCAGTTCTTCTTCTAACTGTGACATTTGTTTCCTCAGGTCTGCACTACCTTCTTCGAGTCTTAAAAATCAAGAGGAAAGACACTGTTTTAGATTTTGGCTTGCTGGGTTTGGCATGCCTGCGTGTATCAAGGCTAGGGATGGAGCTGGCCAAGTGGACGCACAAGGGAAAGACACTTAGCACCCTATTCTGGACAAACTCCCGCAGACTTCACCTACTCGTCACAAGATCTTGGTATTCACCCATGAGCCAACAGGATCTCACCCCTAGAAAACGTTTCCTCAGGTCCAGAAATGCCACGCTAGGATTTCTACCATCGGTACTCAAGACTTGGGGCCACACTAAACCCTCACTAAAATACTGCCCTCCAGAGCATCCAGACAGCCAACTGTCCCAGTGAGGGATGTACTCCAAGCTGGCAGAGAGCAGGACAGGCCCCCACATGGAGAGGGAAGCAGGAAATATCTCCTCACCTTTGCTCTTCTATGAGGCAACTGCCATTCAGGCCTTTCTCCTGCTTCCCCACCCCCAAAGTTCCATGAAGACACTATAACTACAGAAAACTTCCACTTGGGTTGTCTCTTCCATTTCTATTCATCTTTCATACCCCAGCTCAAAGGTCTTACCCTCAGTGAAGCTTCCCTTGATCCTTCCATTGTTGCTCCTTTATGCCACCACAGAACTACACCATGTAGCTGTGTGGAAGATGACACACACTGCACAAAGGTCAGCACACTGTCTTTTCTAGCAGATGACCTGCTCCTGTAAGGTCTTAGGGATGCACTAAAACTGTGATTGTGCACTGAGCCCTGCTTCCTCTTCTGAAAAGTGCAACCTTTCTTCAAGCTCTCTGAACAAAGAAGATTAGCACAGTGCAACACTGGAGCAAACATACCATCCAGGATGAGGCCCAGGCCTCCACCTTTGATGTTAAACATAGCATGGGGAAAGGAACAAAGCTCTCTGTACCCCTACCCTCCATTTGTGAAGCATGGACCTCCCCAGGTGAGTGGCAGCCAGGTTTCCCCAGACCACTCTCATTCTTTCTCCTCTAATCAGAGCCCTTCTTTGCTGATTCCTCATTCCCTGGTGCTCTTCAGGAGCACACCCAGATGCTCAGCCTAGGCCTCCCATCTATGTCACCTGTGGCCTCATCCTGTCTCCAAACTTGAAATACCACCTACATACTGATTACCCCCCAATCTCAATCTCTGTCTCCCTCAGCTACACTCAGACACTTCATAAACATCTCCAACTTAATAGGTCCACAGTGGGCTCCTGAACTTTCTTCCCAGCCACTCCTGCAGTCTGGTCTTCCCCCTCAGCCCAGGCAGTGAGAAGCTAGTTCTGACATTCTTTGATCTCGTCTCCAGCCAACTCCGCACAGTAATGCTTACCATGTATTCTGTGGTTTTGTCTGTGAACTTACCTTTGCAGTAACGATTTCACTCTGCGTCTCTACCAAATTCTAATACCTGTGCTTATGTTTGTGGGTTTTCCCACAATTTTATATTTTGGACTTCACTCATGCTTGTCCTTTCTTCTTGCTCACTTTAAACCCATTAGTTCTTCAAGTCCTGGCTGAGGTATTGCCTGCTGTGACCTCCCCTAACCTGCCCCATAGCAGGGGCCTCTACCATCAAAGCCCTTTCAAACAGTCTTCTGTGGGAGGACAGTTCCTTCCCATGCCTGACACTCGTCAGGTACTTAGGAGGCACTGCCAACAAAACCAAAAGATCAAACGCTGCCATTCCAGTTCCTTGTGAAATCCCAGGCTGAGAATTACAGAAATCCCTCCCACTTCCACCATCTCTGAAAGAAAATGGAGTCCCTCAGAACTTGCTGTTGCCTTCTGCTCGCACTAATGAATAGTCTCTGGGCTCTTGGGTCCGGTAGGGCCTGCAATGGGGCAAGGAGCTGAAGGAGTCTGAGACGCTGTGTGTGGTACAGTGTAGACTCTGCTGATGAACTTAGTGGAAAAACTGGCTCCTTAGAGCTAGGAACACCCTCTTCACAGGAAGGCTAAGAGAGCCAAACTAGAGCCCATTTGTAATCAAACTTACAGCCCTCAGAAGGTGATGAAAAGCCCTAAGACCAGAGCAGGAAGAGGTCTTGGCTCAACATAGCCAATGCCATCCTTAGAGGAAATACGACTGTGATCCTGGACGCGTCCCCACTCCCCATCAAGCTCACCAGACCCAGAACTTGCACTGCACACGGGCACTTGATGCCTAGTTGAACACCTCTGAAACCGCGCTCTCTGTGGCCCTAGCTCCTCCCTGGGGCTAACTCATTTACTCTAGCCTGACAGGCCCTGGCTGTTTGCACGCCTAGGACCCCTGCATCCCTCTATTCCCAACCCTTTACTGGGGGCATTCTCCCAGAAAGGAAGCTGGGGATGAGCTGCAGGGAGCGCTGTCTCCAGAAGGCTTGCCAGGACCATGAGGCCTGGGGCTGAGCGCCTGGGGCGGGTGGGTGAGTTGCTGGCACAAGTGCTCTGCCTGGACAGAGAGGCTGCTGCTGGCCACCCAGCAGGCTGCATCGCTTTACCTTTTCACGCTCGTCTGGTATTCAGTCCTCTGCCGACACAGCTCTGCCTTGAGCTCCTTGACCAGGTTACGAAGAGTCTCAGAGTGGTGGGCATGGTCCTGACCGGGGCTGCCTGGGTCACTGGGCTCACTGCTGCTGATGCAGGTGCCCACCTCCTCCAGGCTGTGGCCCAAGTCTGGGGATCTGCGGTCATCACTGCTGCTGGGGAGAGGGGAGGGCTCGAGGGGTCCCTCAGTGTGCAGGGAGCTGCAGGCTGATGAGTCACTGGCCCGGCAGGCAGTGCAGCTGCTGACTGAGCCTCCCATCGAGGGCTCACAGGAAGAGGCGCCGGACCACCCAATGCTGGCCACACTGGGGGTGCTGGGGAAGAGGCCACAGGGGGGCACGTTGTCGTAGGTGGAAAGTCTTTGCACAGAGCCCGAGTCCTTGAGCCGGTCTCCAGAGGAGGCCCGACGGTGGCCACGCAGGGAAGAGAGCCCGTTCAGAAGCCAGTTCCCGCCAGAGGAGATGATGGGCACCTCCAGGGACGAGCTGCCCACCTTGGGGCTCCCAGACCGCGACCCTGACTGCCGGAAGGAAGACTTCCAGCTGGGCAGAGTCTGCACCTTCTTCCCAGGGCTAGCAGCGGCAGGGCTGCTTCGGCCACCCAGGCCTGAGGGAGAGGTCCTAGAGAGCGCCGCCACCGTGGCCCCGTCCAGAGACGAGGTCCTGTGTGAGGGCAAACCTGGGGCGCTGGGGCTGCCAGGCTCTGCCTGGCTGTCCCTCGTGACCTCCTCGGAGCCCCACCCCACAGTGCATGACGGGGCTCCTCGTGGGGAAGCTGGCCCTTCGGTGGGCCTTGCAGCGAACAGCTGGCTATGCTTGCGGATCAGGGTGGTCATCAGGTGCTGCACCAGGGACGTGCCTGTTAGAGAAAGGGAACAAGAAAGGCTGACTGTGACAGTCTCCCGCCCAGGCTTTCCAGCCCACACGGGGGCGTGCGGGTGCTGAGTGGAGAGGACGACACACAAGCTCGCCGTCACTGGCCCAGAGCACAGCGTGGTGATCGCATCCTTCAAATCCAAGCACAGACAGCGGGATCATGCCCAAGAATCCCCTTCCTCTGAGAGCTGTGGCACTCGCCTCCGAGCCCACTCCATCCAGAGGGAGGGAAGAAAGCAGGTGCGAGTGACCGGTGGGTTCTGGCTGGCCGCTGCTCCCCTTAGCTGCGACTGGTTGTGGGTGTCCTGTCTGTGAGCAGCACGTCTGTCACACTAACCCTCCGGGAGAGACTCCCACAGGCCCCCGTGTGGGCCGTCTTTCCACGTCAGCCTGCACCTGTGTCCGCTGGCACATCTGCTCCTGCACTGTGCCGGCTTGTCTCCTCATCTGTGGAGTGGGGGCAGTGACTGCAGCGAAGGCTGCTTGTTTGGATTAAAACGAGGTGACAGAAGCAAAGCACTTAGCAGAACCCTGACTTACTGAAAGGAGCTGCTATTTTCATCACTGTTAATATGGGTTCTAGAACAGACATTTCCCAGGCTATGCAAAAACTCTGCCCTCCAGGAGCGTGCGGCAATGACTTAACTGAAAATTACTTATATTTAAGGGCAGGGAGGCTGACCTTTTCTATCCCGTACCCCACTCTCTCCTGCCATTCTGATTTCACCCACAGACCTACTGTTGCCACTCTCAGGGCAGAGTTCTTTTTTCTATTATAGCTGAATCCCGTCGGGGAGGGAGACCCCACTGGCATGGCAGGAGGACGCACGGCATTCATGAGGAGGTTAGAGAGGTTCCTGCTGAGTTCCCAGTGATGGAGCTGCTGGAGCGACCCCTTCCACTGCCTGGGCCCGGGCAGTGCTTGTAACGCCTCTGGGGACTTGCTGGGATCACAGTGACCCCAGACCCGAGCAACACCCAGTACCTTCCATGATGGTCACTGGGTCTTCTATCTGTGGCCGAAGTATGTTAGGTCCAAAAACGGTTGCCAGGTTCTGGACGCTCATCTTGTTGACATCTGAGTGGGACTGAACTTCATCCAGAAATCTGTAAAGTAAGGAAGAGATAGTTGACTGAGAAGTAATCCTGACGCCAGGCCTCCACCCCTGCCCTATCCACACCCACAGCTGACAGGTACTGCTGGCTGCCTCTGCTAGACTTGGAAGAGGACAGACCCTCCCCTGGGATCCAGGAATGTCATCAGAAGCAAAGACTGTGGGACAAGTTTCCACCATCAGCACGAAGGAGGACACATGACTTTCACTTGCGGTGAGGCAGGGGCCCAGAAGGGCTTATATTCCCCAGGCATAAGGTTGGGTAGGGGCACCCTACAGGCCCAGGCCAAGGCCAGGAGGCAGACTCCTGGGGAGAGGACACTGAAAGGAACCCAGAGAAGGCAGAAGAGACAAATGGTGTGTCCCTTTGTGCAGGAATGATCTATTCAAGACTGCCTGCTGCCAGGGGATGGTAATCTCCACGAGCACAGGGACAACATTCCCTTGCACTTCCTGTTGGCTTGATCAACACAGAGGAAGTGTGGGGTCAGAGAAAGACCCCAGTTCCCCCTGTGAAGAGCACAGAGCCAGGGCACAGGGAAAGAAGCTCGCCCAACCCAACCACTTACTTGCAGATATATCTGAGCAAATTGTAATTGGCTGGGGGAAGACTGCTCACTTGTTTCGTCAACTCCAGGGTTCCCTTGGGATTGAGAGAGGAAAACAGCATTTCAAACACCAGCAATGAGGCCCCAGGCCCAGGAAACCTCTGGAGCAATGGAGAGGGGTAGGTGGAGGAAGGAGGTGGACAGGGCTTGGGGTATGGAACCAGAGGCCAGAATTCCAGCTGTGGCCATATGGCTCAACCCTAGGTGACCAGAAGGCACCACCCCTCTGTCTCCCTCTGAGGAGAGGCCAGGGCCAGGCTAGTGACCTAAGGAAACAGATCACTTTCAGGGAGCTGCTGTGAAGGGTGTACCTCTGCAGGGCCACAGAGGAATGTCAGGGCCAGCACTCAGCTCACTTACCGAGGTACAAATATTTGCTAGATAACGACCCTCATCTCCCACATGGCCACAGAGAGGGCAAACAGTTCTTTCCCAGCAGGAGCTAGCTGGTGCTTTAGACAGGCACCTATGTGTGTGTATGTGGGGGCCGGGGGTGTTATACTGGGAGGACACATTCTTTTCAGAGGAGGCCGGGTATAGATAAGTGAAAGGCCTGGTTGTTTTGGAGCCCATGGCTGGTCTGGGTAGCATGGGTTGGGTACAGGAGCAGGCCATGGAGAGGCCTGTCTGCTAGGTGGTAACCTGAGCCAGGCACTCTGCACTCAGTGTGATGGGAATACCCCTGCTTAGGAGGTGGCTGCCCCTCCCAGAGAAGGAGACCCACAAACAGGGACACCCCAACACAAAGAGGGGATGTTCCACTGCCACCCCACCCCAACGACCCCAGTCTTACCCCCTCTCTGCAGAGGGGTGCTACAGTCACTTTCCCATACGCACAAGACCAGGATGCTCCAGCTCCCCACCCCTCCCCCCCATCACCTCCCCAACATACAAGAAGATGTCCGACCAGCCTCCAAGAGTGTGTGCCGATTATAGGTATAGCCTGCCCAAGCCAGTGCCTGGCCGGCCCACCCCAGGAACGGATACCCAGGAGCTACTAACCTCCCCCTCGTCTTTGGTGAGCAGCTGGGCGCAGCTGAGGAAGTCCTCGTACCTGGCGAAGGGGACCACAGGCTCGGGGAGCTCCCGTAGGTAGAGCTTCAGCAGGGAGGCCACTGTGTGCACGTCTGTTGTGCTGCAGGTGAGGGAACATTCGTGAGGCCTGGGCACCCTGAGGGGCCCACCCTGCAGGGGCAGTCTCTGCTTTCAGCTTCTGGCGAGGGTGTGCCTGCCGGGATCTGCCTCTACACCACTGGTCAAGGCCCAGGCTGTTCCGGGAGCAGTGGTTTGGGGTCAGAGTGGGGTGGGGACTGGAGCTCCAACTTGGGGACAGCCCACCTGCCCAGAATGCCTCGTGTCTGGGTCAGCCATAGGGTCAGCAGCACTCCTCATCGGGACTCAAGGGGCTGAAGTTCATGCCCCTGCTGCTCCCACACAGTGGCTGCTCTGTGTGGGAGGAATCATGTAGAACCCAGGCTGGCTCGTGCCGTAAAGGGGTCCTGTGACAACTGGCCAAGAAATGAATGGGAATGAAGTGGCCCCCTTGGGCCTGGTGGCCACCCCAGGGCCTTGTGCTATCATTCGCCAGAGCCTGGGCATGCCGGGCCTGCTGACCCAAGCTGGCCGGGGTCCCCTGCCTGCTGTGCACGCTGCTGAGCTACTTCAGAGACAGCGCGAGTTCCCAGGCCTAGGATACTGAGGACCGGGCAGGTCAGAGTCAGGCCCTGTCTCCCTGGCTTCCGGGCTCCTGCTCACACTATGAACACGAGGGCTTCTGTGTTCACTGCTTCATTTCCAGTGCCCCAGCTGCCTCTGTACACTGCTAGGCCTTGGTCTCTAGCTCCCAGCTCAGAGCTGCCCAGGCTGAAGTGGGGCCCTGTGATGGGTGAAAGCCCTGAACATGTTGGGCTCTCGGTTCAGGTCCTAGAATAGTCCTGGCACCTCCAAACCTGCTTTCCAGGCTGAACTTGGCCCTCAGTTTCATCTTCCTTTCTAGGCCCTGGATTTCAACTCTGGACTTCACGAGACGTGCTCAGGAAAAACAGACCTGTCACCTGTAGTATGAGGCTGGGCCATTAAGTTGCCATCTGGTCCGAGCTATCCGGGCTGGTCTCACTGAGCAAACTGCTGGAGTCCCCAAGGGCTCTGGGGTTCCATGTACTCCCGGGCATCTCAAACCCACATAGACGGGGTGTTGCTCGTGCTCTCTTCTGCCTTCTCCCAGGCCAATACCTCTGCCCACCCCTTCTACTTCCTGGGTGCCTACAGCCCCAGCTGGTCCTAGGATTTAGCCCTGTAAGCCCCTCTCTCAAGAGGGCCAGTGGGTTTGGTGCCATGTGACAAGAGCCCCAGGAGGATGGAGGGGCAGGAAGCAGAAATCAGCATGCTTGGCCTCTGGAGAGACGTGAGCGGTGAAAGCAGAGCAGTGTGATGAACTGCTTGTTCTGAGGTCTCCCCTGGGTGGAGGTGGTGGAATCGTTTCTACCCTGGAGAACTGGACAGAGAGCTCCCTCTACTCTGCAGGCATCACTGGCTACACACTGCCAGGGGCTGCTGGCTGCCCACAGGTTACTGGACTTCTAAGGCCTTGGGGTTCTGGCCCCCAGCTTGAGAGGTGCCCTCCTTCTCCACAGCCTATGAGGTGGCCCCAGTTAACCTGGCTCACAGGTCTCTGCTGCTCGGCCATTCCCAGCAACTTGGCTCACCATCTGACTTCTGAATTCTCCTTCCTTCCCCCTGGGAATGCACTTTATTACCGTCTTCTGCCCTACTCACCTATATTTCCCTTTAAGAGCTGGCTCACAGTTTTTTCTAGATGATTTTTTGAAGTCCTCTCGCTTCTCCACTTCATACCTGTCTGAATCCAGGCTCTCCAACCCTGACAGCCCAGCGGGATGTCCCATCCTGGAGCCCACAGCACTATGGTGTCCAGCAGCCCGCGAGTCCCTGCAGTACAGATGCACTTGTCCCTCTTCCTCCCTTAGGCTCACTGCGTTGGTGAGGTGGGCTTTGGCAGTCACAGACACGGGACCTGTGCTGGGGTCCAAATCAGCTTCTCCCCTCAGGTCAGAGCGACCTAGACCAAGAGTCTCAATATCTGCATTTGCTAACTCCTCCATTCCTTGGCATCCCTTCATTTCCAAGGACCGCCTCTTGCCCAAGTCAGCACCAACCTCAGAACAGGGCCATAGTCTCCTGCCTGTCCCCTGCAAGTCTGCACACAGAAGCCTGGCCCAGCTTCCTGCTCCAGATCCTTTGCTTGCTTCTCATCTCCAGACTCCACTTTCCAGGAGTGGGGTAAACTAGTCACCAGGCCGCCTGGCGCAATGGCTCTCTCTGGGAACCAAGAGCACATCCTACTCTGTGCGTGAGCTTACTAGCCGTGCAAGGTGGAGGTGGGGGACCCAGTGGTGGTTCCCTGTGTGTTTACTTGTTTGTCATCTGTCCTGGCTGTGCAGGGACAGGACCTGGTCTGTTCTGTTCTTGGCCCCACTCTCTCACTAAATGGGTGGCCGTTGGGTGAAGAAAGGGTTGTTAAGAGAGTCAACAGAGCTGCCAGGGTATGGCACAGAGACGACCCTCGTCAATGCTTAGCAACTACACGACAGGGCTGCAACAGGCCCAGGGGCCAGGCTGTTGGAAAGGGATGAACATGGGACAGCTCTGCTGGTGCCTGAGACTTCCAGACTGAGTAGGCTCTTTATGGAACAGGGGATCTGACCTGGGGCCAGAGTTCCTCAGGGAAGGTGTGGTCTATGCCTGGAAGTGAGGGAGCCCTACCCTGAATGCCTTTGCCAGCAGGTGGCTAAGGGGAGCGGTAAAAGAGGAGAGATGCCTGAAACCTCTGTTTCGGAGGGGGGCCAGGTGGGCATAGTTGCAGAAGCAGAGGAAGTGCCACTGGGGAAGTAGGAGAGAATGGGGTCAGAGACCCCAGGGGGGAGTTTCCAGAAGGAAGAGTGAAGGCAGCCAGTTAGCGTGGGGTACGTTGCTGAGAAAGACCCTAGAAAGGCAGGTGGAGGGGTCAGAGTCCCAGGGGCTGAGGACAGGATTCAGGGCAGGGAGGAGGGATAGAGGGACCTTATGTGAGAGGCTGTCAAATGACAGAAAGGAGAAGGATGGTCCTCAGGGCAAACAGGCTGAGGTAAGGATGTAAGGAGAGAGGGAGAGGTTCTGGGAAAGAGGCCAAGATTTCAGCTAGATGCTGCGGGGGGTGGAGCGGAGGACCTGGTAAGCCCTAGTGATGGATCCAAGACAGGTGGAGGGGACTCACTTCCTGTCTCCTAAACCTGAGAGGATGTGGGGCTGAGCTACTCTTCCATGTTGCCATGGAAGAAGGGGTAAGTCACGGAGAGGAAACAATGCCAAGAGATAGACCCTGCTGATGTGTAGCGTACTGACGGAGCCTGTGGAGGGGACCCTTCTTTTCTCCTACCTGGGCTGAGTTCATGAGGATATGAGTGGGGCCTCGTTTGTGGCAGCATCCATTCCCGACAGGAGGCCCAGGGCTGCTGCGGCTATTTTATGCCCATTGGGAGGGCTGGCTAAGCTCACGTATGCCAATATAAGGGAACCATCTCACCACCACCCCACTATCAGGCTTCCGAGATGTCATCCCCGCCCACTGGAGCGGGCGCTCTGGGAGGATGGGCAGGGGGAATGGGCAAGTGGCCCCATCTGTGTCCCCTAGGAGCTCACCTGTCAAAGAGTGGCTTCTCCCCACAGTCGAAGGAATCCTGCAGGTCCCTCACCAGGTTGGCCTGGCCCGGCATGCGGAAGAGCCCCTCCTCAGTGAGCCCGCGTTCCCGAATGAAGTCCACACACTGTTCCACCAGCAGGGGCGCCAGGCGGGGGCCGTACTTCCTCTCATGGTGGACTGTGTCCTCCAGGCGCTGCCCAAAGATCCCTGGGCACAGAGAAGAGCTGGTTACCTCAACCATTCAACTCAGTTGTGGGGGTGGGCACTTTAGATGAAAGAGAGGGGGTGATGTCAAGGATCAAAGGTGGCTTCTTCTAAGGGAATAAATTAGAACCGGAGGGCAGACACCAGGCAAGCAGTAGGCAGGCATCCTGTCCAGTGAAGCTTGTCCAAGCCTGAGGAACCGTTCAAGGAGACCCTGGGAGCATGCATCGTGCATTTTGTCTATCGTTTATGCTGCACTAATTTCTAAGCCCAATGGTTTACTTTTTAAAAACCAAGGACTATGTCCGCCAAGATCTAGGCCTTAGAATATTGTTAGTGATTCTCTTGCAGTCCCCCCAAATGGGAAACCACCCAGGGCCCACCAACAACAGATGTGGAACATGGGTCTCTTCACACTGCAGCATAAGACAGCAGTGAGAATCAGTGAGGCGCAGCTCAGGCAACAGGACGCCTCAAAAAAAAAAAACCTCAATTACTCTATGACTGAACAACTGCGCTTCTGGGTATGTACCCCAAAGAACTGAAAACAGGATGTCAACGAGTTCTCTGTATGCCCAAACCATCGTACCATTGTGCACAACAGCCAAACAGTGGAAGCACCTGCGGATGCATGGGTGAGCAAAATGTGGTCTGTCTACACAGTGAAATATTATTCAGCCTTGAAAGGAAGTTCTGACCACACTACAACCTTGAGGACATCATCCAAAGTGAAACAACCCAGTTACAAAAGGGCAAATCATGTCTGATTGCACTTCCATGAGGTCTGTAAGTAGATAAAGACAGAAAGTGGAAGGCTGGAGGTGCCAGGCTGGGGATTATTATGTAAGGGGCACAGTTTAGGAGGTCTGGAGATGACAGTGATGACTGTTGCACATTATAATTGTACTTAACGCCACTGAACTATACACTTAAAAATAATTAAAATGTTAAATTTTATGTTAGGTCTATTTTACCAAAATAAAAACAAAACAAAACAAGGACATAACTGTGAGCAGAAACCAACCCCAGAGCACACGCTTCATGACTCTGTTCACATAAAGTAGAAAGCAAGGTCAGGACAGGTCTACTTCGGTAGTTCAGGGACAGAAGGTGGCCCGTGGGATGCTGGGAATGCTGTTTCTGGACTTGGACACTGCTCAACCCAGTTGTGATCACTTTGAGAAAATCTGTTTTTAAACTGTACACTTGTAATCTGTTGATTTTTTCTGTGTGCCAGATTTCAATAACACTTGCAAAAAAAAAAAAAAATCAGGGAGCAAAAAAATCCAGAACCTTTAATACAGGACATGAAAACAAATGAGGGCTACTGGACAAAGGAAAGAAGACAGAGGAACTTTTGATTGAGAAAGCCTGTGACAACAAAATATATAGCTGGTTTAAGAGGTTCCTGGTAACCAGGCAAAAAGCAGGAGTTGAGATCCATAAAGCTCCATTTTGCAGTGAGAGTAACAGGAGAAACAGACTTCTCCCAGGCCCCAAATCCACAAGGCCTTGGGAATGCCTGATGCCTTTGACATCCACAATGCTGAGCCCTTCTCTGCATTCTGGTGGATTCTGGGTACACCAGGGGCGTGATGTCCAAGTTCCATTCTACACTTGCAGCGCTGTGGTCTCCCTGAAAGCAGCCCAGGCAGGCGGCTTCCTGAGACCTGGATGGTGAGTAACCAACATCAGCAGCTCAGCCCTCCCCTGCCAGCCAGCAGCAGAAGGAATCTTGACTCCAAGCACACAATGGCTAGTTAGAAAGATGACACATCAGTCCCCGGTACAATGCCTGCCACAGGGCAGCACGCAGTAAAGGTTCCTTCTCACTCCCCTCAACCGAAAGGCTAAGTGTACTTCTGTGTCTTCTAGGAAGGATGAAGACCTTGCCTGTGTGTTTTAGAAACCATACCCACATGGAGTGTACCCAATGATATCATCAGTGCTTGAGGGAGGAACGTGTGTGCATGTGCATGTGTGCAGGGGTCATATATACACACGGGTGTGTGAAGGGCTGAAGAGTCAACACCTGGCATTTGTGGTGCCAGGTGTTACTCTACGTATATCAGTATATTCACATATACCAGTACATTTCAGCATCACGCAATGGTTAGTTTAGGGACTTACTATTATTGTTACATCATCATCATCTTGATTTTGCAAGTGAGCAAACTAAGAGGCAAGAGAATTTAAGGACATATCCAAGTTACTTGGCATGTGGGAGGGTCAAGGTTCAAACCCAGATTGTCTGGCTCTGGTTCAGAGACTGTTCAAGGCCTCCCTGCTGCCCAACCCAGGCTGCCGTGTGGACACCTGTGTGATGCTCTCCACTCTCCAACCTCTCTTTCCTCACCAGTACTTCCTGACGATGTGGTCCTCTGGGGGGACACACTCAGTCATCAGGTAGAGGCTGTGAGGCGGACAAGGACGATACAGCTGCCCACCACCTGGGACTGGGGGAAGAATCCAGATGCCGCTGCCCACAGAACTCAGTTCTGACAGGTCAGTCGAAAGGCTTGAGCTCAGGGACCGATGTTGCCGCAAGGTCACAGGGTGGATGCCTGGGCCACTCAGAAAAGCCTCTCTGAGGAGCACTCAGGTCTGACCTGTAACAGCCTCTTGGCCTCTCAGAGTGGCCTTGGCTGGTCCTGGAGGCATGGACCCCCAGAGCTCCCCACTCAGGGCTCAAGTGCCTATGTGCAAACGCGGGCCACAAAGGCCCAAGATGGTCTTATTTAGCTAGTATGATGTTTGAAATGTTTTTGGAGGGCAGTCAAGTCATACTCCAGTCCTGAGTTGCTGCACTCAGTTGCTCACAGGTGACTGAAGGCCACAGTCAGGAAGAGAGACACTAGGGAAAAGAATTCTAAAATTTTCTCTGAGACCCCCAAAGCTTGGGTATGTAGCCTCCACTCAGCTCTAGTCTCGGGATACCTGCCATCCATCCAGCCTTCCATTATTCTCCACTTGTGCCCAATGTTGTCCTGGATATCAGAGCCTCAGAGATAACCAGAGAACAGAAACATGTAAATCCTACCAAGGCCACCTGGCTCCATGCCCCTCTCCCAGGACAAAATCCCAACTTGACAGGCAGGCAGGCTGACCTTGCCCCTCCCTCCACGAGCTTGGGTCAGGTGGAGGGCAGCTACTTCATGACCACCTCAGCACAACCACTGCCACCTCCATGGAGTCCTCCTGACCACTCCCTCCTCCCTCACCTACCAAGAAGGTCTGTGAGAGCAGGACAAGGAAGTCCTCATGGTCCTGGGTGCTTCTACAGGGGCAACTTCAGGGAGGAGGTCACATAAGAACTGGGGTCTGAGAATGAGCAGAGGTCCAGAGACAGGCCTGGGGAGGGGAGTGGGGCGCGGCATGATGCATATCGGACGAGGTGGGGCGCACCAGCACCATGCCCTGGTAGAGGACCATGGGCCATGCAAGCCCTCACCTGGAACACTGCTCAGGGGCTCGGGGAGATGACAGGACTACCCCAGAGGCCCTCCAAGTGCTGAGCCTGGTGAGAGTTCTGGGTTAGTGTGAGGACTTGGGCAGCAGGTGACCATCAAGGCATTCTGAGCCTGTTCCCGCACCAGTCTGGGTATACGTCCTGGTGGAGCCACTGAGGAGGACACAACCCCCTTTCTTGGGCCTCAGTGTCTTCCTCTATAAAATGATGACTTCTGCCTTTAGGGGCTGCCCTGAGGCCCCGACCCCTGGGACTGAGCCCACATTCCCAGCACAGCTGCACGGAGCCTTGCCTGAGACCTTCAGGAGCAAGCTGCCCCCTTCCTACCCTCGAGGGAGCCCCACAGGAGAGCCTCCTTCCAGCTCAGCCTCCAGGGCTTCCTTCCCAGATGTCCTACTAGAGGCACCTAGTGCTCAGGCAACAGGCCTGGCCTCCATCTGCCCGTGGGCTCTGCCCACCACTCCCCCCCACCCCACCCCCAGGACCTCTTTGACAGCCTGGCAGCACTTGCAGGGGCGGTGCTGAACTCCCTCAGCCCTCCTGGCATGTTTGGAGGTAGAGCCTTGCCAAAAACCAGTTGCAGTAGGTTTGTCAGATCACTGGAAACCCAGCCAGCATGTGAGTTCCTCGAGGTCCCAGCCCACGCTCTCACAAAGCACCGGCTCTGCCACCAGAGAGGAAACTGGCAAGGCTATCCTTCCTCTGGGTGAACCTGCTGACAGGCTTAGGGCTGGGCCTCCTCCCTTGCCAGCTGCTCCCTGGCAAAGCCCGGCTCTCCCTGAAGCCCATCAGCTGGTTCACATCTCTTTTGGGATGACCTGGGCACAGACCTCAACCTTTTTGAGCCTCAGTCCCTGCCACTTTGTGAGGCTGTGGACAGTCATAGGAGAGCCGACGGAACAGACACTCTCACCAGGTGCTGGATAAAGTGGTTCTGACCCAGAGCTGGCCCCAGAGAGCCAGCCCGGACTCCCTCTTGGAGCTGATCCCTGGGCACAGACCTCATGCTTGCCCTGCCCATTCTGTGGTTCTCCCAGTAGGTGAAAGAGCACAGGGAGGGAAATAGTCAGGGAAGACACACAGAGGAAAAAGAGTCTAATGTTCTCTCCAGAGATTCTCCATGGTTTAGTAACCCGTCTGAGTTTCATCTCCGCCTGGCAGGACACCGGCCATCCTCTTGTGCAAGGGTGCCCCGGTTTGCAAATCCACACTTTCATTTTTCCTACACTGGGTCCCCCCACCTCCCACCAAGTACAAGAAAGCCAGAGAGCTGCCCCCAGAGCTGGAAAAGACAAATCCCACCCTCTCTCCCAACGGATACCTTTTCCCTGCCTCCTCCCACCATCCCGACCTCAACAACCAACAGGTTACAATCAGTGCAGGACAAGGAGCAATGCAGTCGGAGGTTAAGTATCACCGGGTGGGGGTGGGGGCAGGGCACAGTGGTCACCGCCCTCCTGGTGGTGGCCAGCCCCGGGTCAGCCAGCCTGAGGGAGCACAGAGGCCTTCCACCTCCCTGGAGGCAGACTCGGTGAGCCTGGGCTTGGGGTTGGTAGCATGCCCCTTACCCTCTCGATAGTGGTGGGGGTGACAGGATCTTCCCCAAGCCCCACGCGCCAGCCTGCTTCGGTTTCCTTATCTTTGACGCGGGACACGCACCCCCACCGCAGGAGATAGGAGGGTCCCGACCTCTGTCTCCTCCCCCGCACACGCCCAGCTGGCCCCGCGCTCCCCCAGGCGCTCCCCCAGCAGGGCGAGCAGTCCCGGCTGGCACCCGGACACTCCCCTGGCTCCCGCCGGAGCCGCTGGCGCTGCGCTCTCTTTGCGGTGCGCGGCCGAGGTTCCAGCGCGCTCTCGGGAAGCCGCCACTTCCCCGCGGACTCACGGGGCGCCCTACCTGGGGCGGCGGGCGCGCAGCAGGCGGGCAGGCGGCAGGGCGGCCGCGGGCAGGCGCGGCACCCGGAGAAGGCCCTCGCGGCCGGCATCAGGCCCATGGCTCGCCCGGGCGCGGCGGCGCAGCAGTGGCAGGAATGCCCGGCATGCGCGCAGGTAGCGTCTTGCCCGCCGCCCGCCCGGGGCCGGGACCCTGGAAGGAGGGAGGGCCTGGGACTTGTAAGTTCCTGAAATGCCACGCCTGAAGTTGGTCCCCGTGGAAGATCGCCAGTCTCAAACATCTAGCCCCTTTTCCTTAATGTTATTGGGCACCAAAGGAATACTAGCCACTCCCAGCGATGAATCGGTCCTCCTTGCCGAGTCCTGGCCTTAGCAGCTCCCCCTCTGGTCCTCAGACTAGAAAGCCGGCATTCCAGATGGGGCAGTGGGGGCTCAGCAAGGCTAGGTAATTGGGTCTGAGTCACCCAGTCTGCAGAGTGTCCGAGCCCTACCTACAGCTGGGCTGCTGGCTTCAGCTGAGAGCTCAGGGCGCTGGTGCTCTGCCCTGCCTGGGGCAGGCGCCCTAGAGCCTGGGAAAGGGGCAGGGGCTTAAGGTGTAGTATCTTGTGCAGCCCGTGTGGTAGGTGTTAGTGTCCCCATTTCACAGCTGAGACGGAAAAGCAGCTGAGACGGAAAGACTTTGTGTAATTTGCCCCAGGGCACACAGGCTTCTGTTCATCCCAGGGTAGGCTTCCGTCCCAGTGAAAGGAGCCTACAATTCCACATCTGCAAAGTGTGAGCACCTGACTGGGATGCGTGCACAGCCTCAGGGCAGCTGGGAAGAGACCAAAGAAGGGGGCCACTCAAGTAGCAGGAGCCCCCCCCAGGGCCATGTGAACAGCATTCTGTAATGAAGAGCTTAGGGGGCCTGTGCCTGAAGGGGTGCTTATCTCAAAGCTCATTGTGCAGGGCAGGTCACTCTTTAATCAGGACTTGGGCTGGGGGGGAGGCAAGTGAGGCTCTCACCACTGGTGCAAAATTTAAATGCCCCCCCCCTTCGGTAATTAAGATACTTGACGGCAATATTAACTAAATGCAAATTAATATAAAACATCTATGAGGTACAAGATATAAAGACAGGCTCTAACCCTATAGTTACACAGAGTTTTGAGATTAAGCGTCTGACCCTAGACCCACCCTAGGACCCTATATTTAAAATTTGGGCACCTTGAAAATGTAACTAAATTAAGGATGGAGAGATTATGCTCCATTGTACCGATGGGCCTTCTTAGGGAGACAGAAGGCAATTTGACTGCCGGAGAGGAGGTTGCATAAGGTAAGGTGGGAAGCAGAAACTGGAGTCATCAGGCGGCAGTGAAGGAATGTGGCAGAAGCTCTGCCCTGGGGCCCTCAGAAGCAGCTAGCCCTGCAGACACCTTGATTCTAGCCTCCTAAATCTCAGTCCTGACACCTGACCTCCAGAACTGGGAGAGAATAAATTTGTGCTTTGAGACGCTAAATTTGTGGCAATTTGTCAGAGCAGCAATGGGACACTAATTCAGTGGACTATCTACATTAATTTTTAAAAATTAGAATATTTATCTTGATTGCTGAGTTTTGGGTGCCACCTTAAAATTCTGTGCCCCAGGCCAGGTGAAGTTTTCCAGTCCTGGGCTAGATACTAGTTGTGGGGGTGGGGGCTGGAATCCTCACAAGTCCTGGATGTGGGAGGGGCACTACTTTCTCCCTTCCCAGAGGTTTAGTCTTGGAGGTGAGCAGGGTGGTTCATGATGCCAGGGGACCCCAAGCCAAGGAGCACCCTGCCCTAAATTGCTAAAATAGCCTGGGTCTCCCACAATTGGGAACCTACCAAGACTGCTCAGTTCCACCCAGGTTAAAGAGAAGAGCCAGAGGCTCAGTAGAGGCACCTACTCCGGAGGCAAATGGAACCCTCCCAGGTGGACAGGTCACTCTGGTGTTGACCTGCTTTCACTTCTTTAAGCCTCAGTTTCCCCCATGTGGCCACTGAATTAGGCCTGTCAGTCTCTGGAGACTCCCACCCCACCTAGATTCCCAGGATGAAAGTCTACAGCTGCCCCTCAAATAGAAGGTCCTGGATGCTGGTGGACACTGCCATAATGAACTCCAGGGTAAGCCCCGGCCAGGCTAACACCCCACCTTGGTGGTCTGTCGGGGCAGGTGTGCACAGGGCTTACCCTTCTCAGGGCAGGTCCCGGAGACCTTCATCTCTGAGATGTGTGTCCTAAAGGTTGGGCTGGTCCCAGAACTTCAAGGACTACCTCTGTCCTCTGCACTCAATGCCAAGCATATATACATACACATATACAAATACACACCTGCATGCGCACACACACACACTCTCCTAGACAATTCAGATCCTGGCGGTAAAGGCGCTCTGATGCTTTCTTGGCAATAGACAATCTGCAGGTGGGCTCACGCTGAAGGCAGCCTGCCCCTGCATCCAGCCCTGCTGTGTGCTCTCTGACAAACCATTGAACCTCTCTGGGCCTCTCTACACCTCATACAAGAAACTCCTGGGCCAGAGTAGCACAGAGCAAGCAAAATACCCTCCCCCTCTTCTTGGACTGATATAGGGGACCAAGGCTGCCTAGAAGGGGCCTGACACCACAGAGCCTGTCCACGGGGTACCTGAAGGCGTCCGTGCATCATGCTCTCGGGAGCGAGCACCCATCACTGCAGCTTTGAGCTCCGGCAGGCCTGGGGTAGAAGGCAGGCCTCCTGTTTACTTCTTTGTCACACATCACCTTTGGGCAGAGCACCTGAAACTACCTGCTGCTCAGCCCATAGACGGCGATATATGACTGATTTATTGGACAAGCGTGAGGTGAATCAGAGTACAGATGGACGGGGAATGCAAAACAAATGTTAGCTGCTCTAGTGAGCAGCGGCCTCCACGCAGCTCTCCCGTCGTGGCTGGGTCACCGGAGCGTGCAGTGGGGCTGCTGACACACCCACACTGGCCCAGCTTACAGTGACCACGGCAAACCATTTTCTAGCCCTCGGATCTGAGCTTTACTTGGCAGGCCCAGCAGAGGGGCACGTCTTACTGGAGGTGGGAGGGAAGGACACTTCAACAGCCCAGCAAGGCCGGTAGAAGGCGGTTGAACAGCCAGCTGCCCGCGTTTCACAGGAAGCAGTGGTAAGCACCCCCTGTCCATCACCCTGCTGGCTTGCCAGGCTGGCCCAAGATAAGGCAACCGCTTTCCTGGTAAACAGTCCCCTGCTTCCTGGCCATCCTGTGAATGTGTGGCTGGGGGCTACTTGCCCTGCCCAAGCTCACCGGCTCTGATCTCTGTGGGGAAAGAGACCCAAGGGAGCTTTGAAACCACACCCCTGCCCAGGAGAGGACGGACTTGCCCTTCAGGGTCTGGGGCTTGACCAGGGCCTGAGGCTTGTGGAGGCACATTCTCCTCAGGGCCCGAGAGGATGGGCGAAGGACACCAGAATCAGGCTCCAGTGTCACTTCTGCGGGCTTAGTGACTGGAAGTCCAGGCCAAGTCAGCAATGGCCTCTCTCTGCCCTCTGTAGGGAAAGGCATAGGGAAGGTCCTGGGTGGGTTAACATTTAGAGGAGCAAGAACTAAGACTCCTTGAGTCTCCCAGAAGACACGGGATACAGAGCAAGTGACTCTGAACAGAAGTGCTGCTCTTGGGTCTCAGGCTCAGTGACCTTTCATTCTGAACCTGTTTGTGTCTTACAGGCTTCCGTTTATAAAGACATGTCATTCCTGTCCATAATGACTCCTACCAGCTGGACTAACAAGGTGGCTTTGTGTCCCTACAAGTGGCCCGAGGCTGGGATTATCTCCATGTCAAGAGTCCTGCCCCATGGCCTCTGGGAACTGCCTTCATGCCCCCTCCTTCTTTCCCCCCATGATTTCTGAGGAACCCAAGGCAGGATTGTGGTTCTGAGAGTCAGAGGAAATTCTCCAGAGGCCTGTGAGTCACACATACTTGGGCTGGGGCAGCGAGGCTCTGATGCCCACTGCAGGCTGGCAGCCTGGCCCCTGGTGTGCATCCCCTGCACAGAACAGTCCCTCTGGGCAGGGACACCATTCTCAAGTGGGTCTGTTGCTCCAGGGTTGTCCCTTTATAAGGCTGGGACAAACAGGCCCTGGGTTTTCTCAGCAGTCGCCGTTGGCCGGGTGGGTTGGTTGCCAAGCTACGAGGTATTGCGTTCTAACCCTCAGACTCACTCCTGCACCCCCACCTGTTCCCTCAGCATCTCTGCTGGGTAAATGACTCAGTGGCATCCCAAATGTGTCCCAGTGCACAGCTGTTGCCGCCTGGCCCTCTTGATTCATGACAATTCTGGCCTTCCAAGTGCTCAGCCAGATATCCTGGAGTCCACCACTCAGTGCTCCCCATATCCAGGAGATCTTTAGAACCTACTTTCAAAATAGGTTTGGAACCTGATCCCCTAGTGAAAGTGCCCCTTTCTCTTGCTTACGTCACCGCAAATACTTCTCCAGGTTCCCCCATCCCTGTCTGGTCAGCAGTCAGCGTGGGGCTTTGAAACTCTCAGATCACATTTTTCTATGACTCAGAGTCTTCCAGTGTCCCCCTTCCCTTTGCACCTACAGATCCAAGCCCAAGTCCTCACGGGGTCCATAGGACCCTCAGGCTCCTTCCCTGTCTGGCCCTGTCCCTCAGTCCTCTGGCCCACCTGCGAGGTCACAGGCTCTGGACCACATTATTATTGTCTACTTTTGCTGCAGCTGTTGCCTGGGGCTGGTACACTCCTCTAGCCTGCCTCCTGGCGCACTTTCTCACCTTCCAGATTGTCTGAATGGCATAAGCTCTGCCCTCATCTCTATATTAAACTGCTCTACTTATTTTTTTTTTTTCTTTCAATAGTGCTCACCACCTTCGAAATCACAGTAGTTCTCAAGGTGTTGTCCCCACCCCTGCAGCATCAGCATCACCTGGGAGCTGGTAAGAATACAAATTCTGGCGAGTTGGACACTCTGGGGGATGGAGCCATGTATTTTCCAGGACTTCCTGGAAATTCAGGTGCTAGCTGATGTTTGAGAACCTGCCCTCCGTCATAGTTCATTTCCATTGTTATCATCTACCTTGGAGAATAGAATAGAAGTTCTGTCTGTTCTCTTTTCCTGCCTGCCTGCCATGTTCTCTGCCTGCACATGGCAGGATGTTCTGTGGTTGCTGAATGAATGTGGACTGTTTAGTACTGAGAGTTCTAAGCACTCTGCATTCACTTCTCTCAATTCTCACCAGTGTCCTGCTATGAAGATATTCACCGTTTGCAAAGACACAGAGAAGGTAAGCAGCATGCCCAGAGCTGCACAGCAAGCAAGGGGCAGTCAGGTCACATTAAACAGACTGCTACAGAAGCCTGTGGCCTCTTCTCACATTTCAGTGCAACTCTCCAGGTAACCAGGCAAGAATCACCTATGCAAGCATCCACCAGATGCCAAGGAACCCTGGGCTCCTGATTGCCTCTCCCTTCTCTTACAGAGAAGAGCCTAGGGCATACCCATAGGACTTCCTGCAGCTGTGTTTTGGGAGTTGGGTACAAAATTCTAGAGATCTATTTGCCCTCTTCACAATATCAGGTCTTCTGATTCACGAACATGGGATATTTTCCTATTGACTGGGTTTTCTTTAATTTCTTTTGTCATTTTCAGAGTACAAATTTGCATTTCTCTTCTTAAATGAATTTCTAAGTATTTTATTCTGTTGGCTGGTGTTGTAAATGCAGTTTCCTAATTTTCAGATTGCTCGTGCTCCCGTACAGCCAGACCACGGATTTGTGTGTACTGACCTTGTGTCCTGACATCTTGCCGAGTCCTTTATCAGTCTGATAGTTTTCTACTGGACTTCAAAAGATTTTCTATTTACAAGATAATAACATCTGCAAATAGATACTTTCACTCTTTTCTTTCTAGTCTGGATGCATTTTATTGCTCTGCATAGAAGCTCCAGCACAATGCTGAATAGAGGTGATGCCATCCTTGCCTTACTCCTGATCCTGGATGAAACACATCCAGAATTTCTCCATTAAGCATGCTGTTGCCTGTGGGTTTTCTGTAGATATGCTTTAGCAGGCTGAGGAGGTTCCTTTCCATCCCTAAACTAGTTTTATCATGAAAGGGTGCTGGATTTTATCAAATACACTCTACCTGACTTCCCCCACCAGCTGCTGTCCCATATCATTTTTTTGCTTTACAGTAACTACTTGCAAGGGTTGGCTATGTGCATACTCCAATTCTCCTCTTATCCTTTTTCATATGGCTGTTATCAGGCTTTTGCACCAGACCCTGTCCAACCTCCTTTGTCCAAGCCTCCAATGACCTATGGTTCATGTCAATTCTCTTCCCGCTGGCTGAACTACAGGCCTTGGGTGTTGCCACTGAACTGTCCCCCATCCCCCCTTCTCTTAGATGGCCCCTTCCCTTGGTTCAGGTGCCCCACTCACTCCTGGCTCCCCTCTCCTTCACTGACTGTCCTTCTCAGCCTGGGTGGCTCTCCCCCTGCTCCCAGACTTCTTACCTGGGAGCAACTCAGCGCTCAGCCCTGGTCCTCTGCTGTCTGTACACACGCTCCAGGGTGTCTCATCTTGATATGTCTTCAATCCCCACCTACGTGCTGATGGTCCCACATTCTCTCTCCAACCTTTGCTCCTAGTTTCTACATTTAAATGTCTAACTGCCTACTTGACATCTAACCTTGAGTCGCTAATAGATATCTCAAAACTAGCCCCAAAGTGAACTCCCCATCCTCCTTCCAAACAATTGCACTTCCTGTGTTCTTTCTCATCTGAGTTAATGGCTAATCTAATTCTTCCAGTTGCTTACATAAAGCAGCTTGGAGTTACCCTTGAATTCTCTCTTGTTCTCTTATACCCTCATCCATTCCAGTAAAAATGTATAAAGAATTCAGTTACTTCTCATCACCAATACCATCAGATCAAGCTACCATCATCTGTCACCTGCATTTTCATGTAACGGACTCATGACATTTTTAATGTAATGGTCTGCTTGTTTCTGTCCTTGCCTCCTTTCATCTACTCTCAAAAGGGCCAGCCAGAGGGAGCCCATCAGAACCCAACTCAGGCTCTGCCATTCCTCTGTTCAAAACCTGACGCTGGGGCCACCTCACTCATGAGGAAAAGCCAGCATGGTCTCCACAGACAAAGCTAACCCACTTACCACCCCATTTATTGTCTGATGTCTTTTCCCTCCTTCACAGACTTTGTTCCAGCCTCATTGCTCCTCCAACATGGGCACTCCTGCCTCTGCTTCCAAAACTTCTGCCCTTTTCTCAAATGTGACAGAACTCAACTCCCTGTTTTCCCCACCTCATGGTCCTCCACTGAGCTCACTACCATCGAACCTGCCACGGGCCCCTAGTCCACTACCACTCTTCTACTAGAATGGGCACTACCTGAGGGTACCGCCAGTCTCCAGAACAAACATGCACGTGACTGACTGACTGAGTGGATGAATGCCCAGGCAAGAGGTGCTCCAGTCAGGGCCACCGTGGGCAGGCCATCAGCACGAACAGGCGGCCCTGACCAGCTGGCCTCTCCCAGTTTCCCCTGAGGGCACGGCCAGTCAGGCTCTCCCCTGACTTTCACAGGCACACTGCCATTCCTGTCTGTCTGAGAGGCCGATCCCTGCCAGAACAAACATGCTTGAAAAGACTCAGGGTTCCGTTATTAAACAGTGAAAGAAGGCCTGATCCTCTAAGCCTCCTTTCCAGGGGAACCCAAGCTAATAACAGCTTTGCCAGGAAACCTTCAGAGGCTGACTGAGCCCACCTGGGAGTGCCCATGCTTGCCCAGACATGTCTGCTATTGCTAACCCCTGGGATTTCTGCATTTCCTCCTGGAGAGGAGATAAGCGCCTTTGATGAAGTTTCTTGTTTTAATTCTTGCAAGTTCTTGAGCACAAAGCCTGAGAAGGCTGACAGACTCTGGGGCCTGGAGGAGGGGCGATTCTGGGCTCTACCTGGGATTATGGAAATGGTCCCAGTGCTGGGCAAGAGGGATTGGAGGGGTGGAGGTGCAGAGAGAGAGAGCACCACACTCACCTGGGGACCAGTGAACAAAGACTTCCTATGACAGCTCCCTCCTATGTCTTTGGGGTCAGAACATCTATCACCTTCGTTTCTTAGTTCTGCTCCCTGACTAGCTAAGTTGTCTTGGGACAATTACTTAGCAGTTGCTTAGTTCTCTTCTTTTATCTCTTGCTCTTGGCAATTGCTGAGTTCTCTTCTTTGATCACTTGCTCCTTTATGTAGAGAAATATGCACACACCAGAGAAGGACTTAAAGCCTAAATAGACAGACGAACACATCGTGTGAGATGAGCTCCTGTGATCACTATCCTGACTTTCATGCCATTCATGTCCTTGCTTTCCCTTATATTTTTGCTGGATAACTGTCCTATTTTTCAACTTTATATAAACTGCATCAAACACACACAGCTTAGTACAGTTGTGTCTGTTCTTCCCTGGTCCCACACTATGTTTTTAGGATTCACGCAGGAGGCTGGGTGGAACTGCAGTTAATTCTCACTTTGGAGCTTTCCTTTGTAACAATCTACCCGTCATGTTGTAGCTGAACACTGGGTTAGTGTTGGGCCATCATAAATAAGGCTGCCGTCACATCTGCCCTGTGCACATCTCCGGGCATGCCTGTGTGCACACTTCAGTTTGGGACATGCACAGCCCTGGAACAGCTGGGACACAGTGGGCAGAGCCACTGCTTTTGGAAGTTGTAAAACTGCTGAAAAATTTCCCTAGCAATATATGCAAATGCGTGGCTCTTTTTCCACGTCACCACTGGGAACCACCTGTCCTTCTCATTTAGTCATTCTGTGGTGGACTCATTTGCATTGCCCTGATTCCTAATGAGGCTGAGCATCATCGCCTCATTGGTCAAGAGGATTTCTTTTGCGAAGTAGCTGTTCAAGTCTCCTGCCTACGTGTCTTCTGGCTCACTTTTGCCTTACTGGTTTGTGGGAGTTTGAGGACTAAGTCGTTGGATGGTTCTATGTGTAGCAAATACATTCTCCCAACTATGGGCTGAATTGTTATTAATCTATCTTTTACCAAACAGATGTTCTTCATTTATGTCGTATAACGTATTAAGTCTTTTCCTAAAGATTAATGCTTTTCATAACTCATTTAAAAATTCTTTCTCTACCCTAAAACCATGAAAATGTTATTTCCTCATGATGCAAAGCGCCACTTGTCAAAAATCACAGTCCAGCTGTCCAGTTGGTTCCTGGCCTCCATTCTGTCCCACTGGCTCACTTTCAACCACCCTGTGCTGCAGAAGTCCCTGGAGACTGCAGACACCCCTGGGTGGGCTTAGGTCTTCTCAGGCTATTAAATTCGGACTATGGGCCAGATCACTGCAATCAGCGGGGACTGACCATGACTAACAAGGAGGCCAGAGGGAGCCTCTGACTTTCAGAGTTGTTTCATTTTCTACCGAGGGCTTTGTGTTCTGTGAGAGGTGCTCAGGCACGCCGGAGCCAGAGATGGGAAAGCAGAGCTGGACAGCTGAGAGATGAAGGAGGGGCTCTGCCTGTGAGGCATGCAAGATTTGAGGACATGCCCCCCAAAGGAGAGGGCTGCCAGGATCATGTACTACACAACACTATGCAGTGAGACAGAGCACAACCAGGGCTCAGGTACCAGGACCCTGTGGGCGCAAAGGCCTCAGACTCTGATCAGCAGGGCAGCCAGGGAGCCCTTCTAGAAGCTCTGTCATGGTGATGCCATATGGACACCAGCCTCCAGAGAGCGCAACTGCCCAGCTGGGAGTCACCTTTCCTTTCCCTCCCACTCCATGAGCGGGTCCTGGGCGAAACCTGGATGTAGGTCGCTGGACCGCACCACCATTATTCTGCTCCCACCTGAGCTCTTGCCCCTGTCACTTCCAGTCTGATGACAGCCCCGATCGGCTGCACCCACTCTTATCTTTCTAGGGTCCACCCCTCACATGATGGCTACTTTTATATATCCAAAATCAGGTGGTGTCTGTCTCCTGCTCAGAGCCCTCCCGGTGCCTTCACTCATTTACAGCAAAGCAAAATCTGAACTCCCACCGTGTCCCCAAGCCTCTCTGAGATGGCTCAGGTGCCATCACGCATTCCTACCCCAAGACCTTTGCACTCCTGGTCCTGCTGCCTGAACGCTCTCCCCATTCCCCCAGCATTCCCTTGGCCCTTCTGGAGATGGCTTCATTAAGCTCATGGGGCCAGGACAGCTCACATAACGCTCCCCTGTCCCCTCACTAAGCTTTTCTCTGCTCCAACGTTTCCCACGATGGACATCACATCAAGTACCGATCATCTGACTCCCCCAGTCCAGTGGAAGGCGGGGAGGCAGAAGAACTGAATTTTTAGAACCTGGAAACAACCTGCTATATTTTGGGCACACGGTATTTTGACTAAAGAAGAGAGTAAACGGCAGCTGCTGTTTTCACCTCAGGACCCTGGGGTCCTGAGCAGGATTTGTGAGCACTGCAGGGGCTCCAGCCCGGCAGAGACACGGTGCCACACCTGGGCACATATCTACCATGACCCTGCCGTCGCCCACTTTTGGGGTCCATGCAGACCGCCTCACACCCACCTAGTGTCCAGCAGGGGCCAGGTGCCCCTTCAGTTTACAACAAAACAAAATCTGAAATCCCCAAGACCTCAGTGGAACAAACAGGCAAAAGGCATGATTTTGAGAGGTAGCCCTGATTTCGCCACCAGAGCCTGCCTGGTGCACCAGGGGGTGACTCCTGAGGCCGGCAGCAGAAGAGGACAGCACCGTGCACCTGGAGGAAGAAGCTCAGGGTGCAGCCTGCAAGTCCCGAGGAAGACGGAGCTGCAAGCTCAGTGCGGGACAGAGAGACATGATTACCTGGCGACAGGGGTTCTAGAGGGTGAGCATGCGAGCTACGGGCAGTACCTCCACCAAGCGGGGCCCAGATGACCCGGCGGAGGGCCTGCACCCAGTCCTCCATGTCCCGCTGGGAGCTGGCCATGAGCAGGAGCGCCTCGGGGTTGGTCGCCACCTTCTCACGCTCCCCGGCACCACCTGCAAGACAGGGAGACACAGCTTACTGCAGGGACCCCTGCGCAGCACGCCAGGGCGCCCGCCCCAGGGCTCCCGCCGTCTCTCCAAATCTTTCAGCAACAGCTGGACTCTTGGGCTCTATATTTTCATAGCACATCCCTTTGACACTTCACCCATCTGTCTTTGGCCCTTTTGGGTTTCTCTTTTTTCTTCTTTAGTCTTTTTTACTTTCCTATGTCAAAATAAAAATCATCAAAAGCATCTTGGGATGCTATTAGACAAAGAGAGATTTAAGTCAGCTGGGAGAAGCCTGGTACCCAGAGTTGCCTCAGCATTTCTTTAAGCCATTTTACACAGCTTAAGTGCACACTCAACATCACTCCCTGGCCAGAAGATTAATGTTACAGAAGTCTGAGAGTAAACCAGGATGAGCACAGGGCTCAGGCTTCCCCGCCTGTCCACCCTCACAGCTATAAGTCATTATCCAAAGGCAGAGGGATGAGGAAGTTCAGGCTGTTGTTTGTGAACCGATTTTGTTCCCTACACATAGTTCCAACGTTCTTGTCTTCATGTGTAAACAAATTGATCTTTGAGATATACATAAACTGTAGGCGATATAGAGGGATTTTTAGGCAATGGAAGGGATTTTTCAAGAATGACCTTGCCTTTCTGCCCTCCCTCTACCCCATCCCACAATATCTAACTTATCTGTGTACTTGCAGGACCGTCTGTGGCTGGGATGAGTCCCAGAGACAGTGGGCCGAGTGGGAAGGTAGTCAGGGAGGACGATGAACCCTGAGTCAGCCCTGGCTAGAGCCGCAGCCCGGGATGGAATCCAGGCAGGGGCAGGGGCCTCCTGAGCTGAGGCCCTTCTGGAAGCTGCACATACTTAAATAAACAAAGCTGGTAGACATGCCTTCCCTCCTAGGATTCGTCCGTCACAATGACTCTGGGGACAAGGGACTGTCACTTGCTGTATTCTCCAGACAAGCAAACTCAGGAATAGTGTGATTGCAGAATTTGCCTGAACTCACACAGCAAATTCATGGTAGAGCCAGGGATTCAAAGTCCCCGGCTCTGAGCTCTGGCCCACCCCATCCTTCCACCACTCGACAGCTCGACAGGGTTGGGCTGAAAGTGGTCATAGCAAGGTGGCTGGGGGCTGGGGAAACTAAGCTGCTCTGAGTGCTGGAACACTGGACAGTTGTGACCTTGCAGAGGGGTGCATGGGCAAGGCCTGGAGGTGGGGTAGAAGGGAAGCAGGCCCGAGAGTTCTGTGGGGCCCAAGCTCAGGAGATGGGGAACATAAAGTCAAGATTGCCAGGACCCTAGGATGCCTTCTAGAGCTTCTTGCCCTCCTCCTCCCCACCTACACACACACATGCTGCTGCTTGAGCCCATGCAGCTTATTGGGCAGCAGAGGAAGGGAGCTGAAGGCAGAAGGCAGAGCCTGCAGGGCTAAGGCGGAGTGGGCCTGCTGCTGCCAAAGGTTGTCCCCACTGCTCACTCGGCTGCTGTGGGCAGACACAGAGGCACAGGATGCCACTGAGGCGGGGATGGCAGCCCTGCCCCTTCAGGGCTCCACACCACATGGGCCACAAGGACCAGTGCTCCAGGCAACGCTTCTGAAAAAGCAAGTCAAGATGACTCAGCAGAAAGAGACCAGGAGATCCTTGGCTTCAAGGATTTGTGGTGACTTGCTTGTCCTAAGTAAATACTCATGTTTATACCTAATTTGAATTTCTCAAGTTTATGTTTCCTAAAGAGGGCCACCCAAGTCATATACGCGTCATAGAAGTTTCCCACCAAAGCTGGACCCACCCCGCCCAGAGGCTGGGGCAGATGGTCTCCTGTCAGCTGGGCTCTGGCATAGAGTCCTGCACTGGGGGCCTGTATGTGTCACTTTGTGTGTATTTGCATGTATGTATATTCTTTTTTTTTTTTAAGATTTATTTATTTATGCATACAAGCACTGGGGTACAGGCCAGAGGTGTGTGTGTGGGGGGTGGTGAGAGGATTCACCACAGAGAGCAGGGAGCAGAACAGGCAGATCAACGGATGTACACTGCTGAGGGGAGCAGCGGGCACAGCAGGAGAGGTCTGCTGTGCCATGTGGGTCCCCTCCCTGGCCGGCAGCAGGGATCGAACTCGTGCTGCAGTGGCTGCGGTTGCTTCATAGTGTGTTGCTTAACCCACTGCGCCACCAGGGAGGTCCTGCATGTATGTATATTCTTATATCAGTGTTCTTAACTTTTAGCAAACTGTTTTCCCAAGTGATTGCACCACTCTGTATTCCCACCTGCAGAAGGAGAGTTCTAGTTCCTCCACTTCCTTGCCAACATTAGGTTGGTCAGTCTTTTTACTTCTATTCTTTCCCTTGTATGTGTGTTTAGCAGGGTTTGAATTTGCATTCCCAAGTGACAAGGGATGTCAGACTTTTTAGATACTTAATTGCCCTGGGGTATCTTCTTGGTGAGATAGCTGTTGAAACCATTGAATAATTTTTGATATGGGCTCATTTATTTTTTCACTACTGAGTTTTGAGAGCTTGTTACATAGTCAGATATGTTTTGTAAATATTTCTCTTGACCTGTGACTTTTCATTCTTTTAACAGTGTATTTCCAAGAGAAGTTTTTAATTTTGATGAAGTCCAAATTATTTTTGTTGGTCTTGTATCTAAAAAAAAAATTAACTTATCCCAAGATGACAAATTTTCTTTTAGCAGTTTCAAAGTTTTAGGAATTAGAATTAGACCTATGAGTTAATATATGCACTGAAGTTACTCTTTTACATATGGATGGTGTTCAGATGCTTAACATATTCAATGTTAAGTAAACACGTATGTATAAAAGGACACATACGATATTCCAGTGCATTTCATGCAATATGAAACCTCCTCTTCGGGGGTTGGGGAGAATGCAAAGAAGATAAAATAGGTCATTAAAACAAACTGAGATTTTTCTATAGCATTTAATTGTTTATGCTTACTCTTTTGTCTGTTATATAAGATTAATATTAGATTTAAAGAAAAAAGATTATCTCAGAAAGAAATGCATCATGAAAGATGAGGGTCTCTTGTTACTGTTTCTGGCTTTTTACTGTTTCTAAGTGACACTGGGTTTCCATCCCACCTGCCACCTCTCACAGGTATTTCAGGACCTCTGGGGCAGTGCTCAGAGCTCAAGCTGGACTCAGCCCTCAGTGCCAGTAGCTGGAGCTCGGCCTTGTCTTTCCTGTGTGTCAGAGTCACTCCTGCAGGGTCATGATACAACAGAGGAGCTAGTCGCAAGAATGAAATGAGATACTCTCTGCTGAGGACCTGACACCAAGCAAGAACATATGCGCTTTCACTGCCACATCCAGTGAAATACCGTACACGGCAGAGCATCTCCATCTTAGCACTTCGGAATCAGGTATTCTTCACTACTATGTGGGGAGCATCTCTTGCACTGGAGATGTTTAGCAGACATCCTGGCCTCTACCACCTAGATGTCAGTAGTGGCCCTCCCTCCTTCCCAGGATGTGACAAGTGTCCTTTAGGGGGCACAACTGTCCCCAGTTTAGAAGCATTGATACAGAGCAAACATCTGTACTACCCACGAGTCTAAGTGACTTGCACAACTGTACAGTTGTGTGGTGTCCACAGGTACAATGTGCTGTGCCTGAGAGTTATCACCACCTCTCTGTCAAACTAGCTTCCTCCTGTGTTCCAGTCTCAGACCTGGAGAACCAGGGGTCCAAGGCAGAAAGGTGGGAGTCACCTGACCTTTCCCTCCCTTTGTCATCCCCACACTGATCTGCCCTCCTCTGGTGAGCTCATCCATCTCTGGCTTTAAATGCCATCCCTGTGCCTACAGCTTCCAATGTCACTGCTTCCCTCTCCTCCAGGTCTACTGCCGTCCGATGGTGCCACCGAGATGTCTTAGGCATCTCTGTCTTAGCACATGTGAAATCCGTTCTGGATTGGCCCTCCTCGGTATGTCTCAGATGAGGGCAACTCCATCTTCTGCTAAGTCAAAACCACCCTCAGCTCCACTCTCACATCGCACAGCCATTCCCATCAGTAAATTCTATAGGTTCCACCTTCAAAATATTTTCAAAATCTGACTACTTTCCGTCGTTACCCCTGGCCTAAGCAGCCATCAGTTATCATCATGATTATCAGTGTTGTCTCTCTGTCCCCCACCTTGATTCCTAAAGTCTATGATCCAGCAGTCGGCTGGCCATGTGACCTAGGCAAGCTGCAGAGCAGCTCACAGGCTCAAACCCTGCACGGTCCCTCCCAGCAAAGCCCTGGCAATGACCTTCTAGGCCTCTTGGCTGCTCTCTTCTGACTTTGCACCTGGCCATTCCTCCCACAACTAGGCACACCCTTGCATTGTCCAAACTGTTTCCCCCTCACTCCTCTGGATCTTTCCTCAAATGTCCCCTTCCTGGGGAATTCTCCCTGAACACCTGACGTATATTTCACCCTGCATCACCCATAACAGACACCTTCCTGGTCTGAATTTTTCCTTCATGTGTATCACAACCAAGTACACACATACTTCCTGTGTTTACAACATGATTCCTTATAGTGTCTTTTTGGCTCACTCGGCCATGTGTTTTTTATCAGCAGCGCCTGCACGGTGGGCAGAGACTGGCATGGGGAGGGCACACCCAAATCTGTGGCTAGTGGAAGATGACTAAGGCAGCAACAGAACAAGGTGATGGGCCCACACAGAGCTCACTTGAAGGTGGGTGTGATTTAATGAATCGATGGGCTTTAGAAGCGTGAAAATTCACAATGGACGTGGTGCCGGGATCCCCATTTTAAAGGCGACAATAGTGAGGCCCAGAGGTATTTAGAAATGTACCCGGGCTGTAAAATCACTCAACTCTGCCTCAAGAGTCAGTCTCTTACCCCAGCCCCACCGTGCTCACCTGCTCACCGCTCTGGCCTGTGACTTGCTCAAGAAGACAAGCCCCCAGGCCGACAGTCAGGACCCTAGTCGGGCTTTTTTATCCCCAGGGGGCTCTGAGCGCCTGAATTTCAGGACTTCCTTTTGTGCTCATCTTTCCACCCACACAAGGAACCTTAGGAGGTGACTCCAAAGTGCAGCAGATCCAGAGAGGGGTTCTAAGACAGAATCCTTTCTTTCAAGTTTTCTGTATAAAAGTTTTCATAATAAAAAAGCATAAAGAGGAAGTGATATTTGTAAAAGCATTCTGTAAACTCTTACAGCTCGTGTGACTCATTCAGTGGCATTTAGGTGAAAAAGTTGTCATTCTGATGTAATTAATCAAATGATTTGGAATTAGCCCTTCCCTAGCAGGATTTATAGAAAATGGTTTAAAAAAAAAATCAAAGCAGTCTCTATTTAAAGGTGACAGCAGCTGCAGCGTATGGATTGTCAAGGGTCCACTGCCATTTTACTGGCAGTCCAGGGCAGCAGGGAGCCCCAGGGAGGGGCCCAGACAGTTGGGCTTCCAGGGGTGAAGGTCAAGTGTGGGACACAACTGTCTGAGGCAACGTGGTCCGGTAGAAATACAGAGGGCTGCATGCGCGAGTTTAAATGTTTCAGTAACTGCATTAAAATAGCACAGAGAAACAGGTGACGTTGCATTTAGGAATATATTTTGTTCCCAGTACCTCCCGAACAGTATCATTCATTTCAACAGGTAATCGCTAGCTCCTTACAATTTGGCATATGTTTTGTGCTAACAGCATCTGGTGGCCACGTTTCCAGTGGCTGCAAGACTGTACATCTTTTCCTACACATTCTGGACCGTGTAGGAAGTGAGGGGGAAAGTGTGGTCCCTAGAGAGGTGGTGCCAGCTCCAGGCAGTGCCTGGCATCAGCTGGGTTTTCCTGCAGTCCCCAGGGGGCTGTCCCTGCCCAGCCCTGCTGGTACACCTGGCGGGAATCTGAGCGGGGCCCAAGCTGCCTGCTTGTCCTCCCTCCTCGCTCATTTCTCTGGACCCACTTGGAGCCACTGAAGTTACTTGCTTTCAGGGTTAACTGTCTGCTGGTCTGGTGTTCCTGCTGCCCACTTTTGACCCCGGCAGCCCACTTACCCCGGGGCGGATATCTGCTCCTCTTCAGACGCCTGGTGGGGCAGAAGGGCATGCTGCTGGAAGCTGGAGGGCCGAGGCAGGGAATGGACTCCAGGCACGAAACAGAGGCTGCAACTACCCTGCAAGCGCCCGTAGGAGCTGAGCCGGCCCTTCTATCCCTCGCAGGGAACTTCTGCACTTCTCAGTGCCCCGAGAGGGGGGCTGTCCGGGGCGGGATCCACAGGACCCCTCCCACTAGTGCAGAATTTGCCCTTGCTTCCTAGAAGGAAACTCCCAATGCGGTCCCTACACCTGCCCCAGGCATGCCCTCCTCCTGGCCTTCTCTGGCCCAGAAGCAGGAAGTATGTTCTTGCAGCCACTCTTAGGGTTCATTTCTCCTGCCCATGAGCAAGAGGCTGAGACCGCAGAGCTCACCGCAGCCCCAGCAACTTTGGGCCTTGAAGTCTTGCTCTCCAGGCGGAGCCATCAAGGGACTAGGGGAGATGAAATACATGGGAGGAGGCTAGTGAATGCAAGTGCTTACAGGCTGCATGGTCAGGATCTAGTGACATATTCTATGCTTCCATTTATTCATCAGCAAAATGGAGCTGCCTCCCGAGGTTCTGGAGAGGGCTGTATGAGACACAGGAGCCAGGTTGGGCTGGCGTCTACCTGTACCACCTTCCACAGTCACTGTGCTCGGGAGCAGCCACTGAAATCTGGGGTGAGTACAGGGCGAGAGGCTATGCTCCATATTTATGTGTGCATCTCCCCCATTTTTCCCTCCATCCAACCCTTCAGCAAAGAGAAGCAGTCCATTAGGAGCTAACACGTCTGTTTAAAACACTCCATGGGACCTACTGTTCTTGGACTAAGATCAAACTGCAATGTGACCTTGGACCTCCAAGTCCGTGCTGTATCTCCTCCCGTGTGCCCACTCTCTATGCACAGAAAGACCCCTGCACGGAACATGCCAGGCGCCTGTTGGGCTCTGTATCTCGAGATACTCCACACGAGGGACTTCACTGGCCATCCCTGGTCCTCAGGCCTGGATATCACCAGCACGCTGAAAGTGGGTTCCAGTGCCCCCTAGTTCTGGGGCAGAGAGCTACAGCGCCCCCGCCCTCCCGAGCCCACAGAGTGCCCATGGCATTCTCCCCCCACCCTGCACCCTGTGGTGTATGGCCATGGGACCCTGCTCTGGGCCTTCAAGAAGGCTTGCTCAGCTGGAACCAAATGTAAGATTCTTGCTGGCCTGAGAAAGGCAGTGGCCACAGAGGGCCTGCTGAATACTTCAGAACCCAAACGAAAAAAGCAGCCACAAAACTCAGTAAACTATCAGAAGCAAGAAATGTCCAAAACAGGGGAAGGGCAAAAAGGTGGGGCAGATAAATGTGGTGGCATCATATGTAGCCATTTTAAAAAGCAAGTGCTATGAGAACTTATTAAACAAGTTTTTGTAGGAAAATGAAAAATAACTGTATTTTGCAGCACCCCCCTAAGCTGGAACTAGGATCCCTGAGACGCAGAAAGACCCCGGGAGGGGCTTCTGAGAAAGGCGTCCCGACTTCATCCCATGACCAGGCTGGCCAGGACGCAGAGCCAACAGGCCTGGCGGGTGTGGGGTGAGGGAGCCCCCTGCTCGGCTCTGCGGCACTCCCGAATCGGATCACTGCTCAGGGGCTCCCTTCCTCAGTCTGTGAGAACGCCATTCCCCCTTGATTTCAGCTGGTAAGGCGGGCTTTTCTGCTTCCCGCAGCTGCAGCATCTTGGTATAGAGACCAGCGGCCGCCAGGCAGCCCCCCATTACTGTGCTGGCTTCTGGGCACCTGCCAGCGAGCGAGGGCAGGCCTTCAGAGCTCGCTGGGGCACTCTGGTGGCCAGGTCTAAGAGGAAACCTTGGAGAGCACCTGGCAACACCTGACATCCATCTTGATAAAAGTTCTACATTAACAAGGAATAAACAAGACGCTTCCTCGACACGGTGGACCTGAGCCAGCAGCGCGTTCGGTGGCAGGAGACAGGCGGCGTTCCCATGGAAGCCCGTGACAGTACCAGCCCCAGCCCCACTGTTTACATTTTGCTGGAAGGAGTCTCCATGCAATTAGATTAGGGAGGGAACATAAAACTGTAAAAGCTGAAGGTGGGCCCGGGGTGTTGGTCTTACTACTACTTCATTGTTTTCCAGCCATCTGTTCACATCTACTTGGAAAACCAAAGTCAGTGAATGGAAACCACTATAAGCAACAAGAGAATTCAGTAAGGTGGCCAGACACAACATTAATATACTGAAATCACAATCTAATTATAAATTTTTTTTTGCCAACACATCATTGACCCTTATAAATTAGAAGCAACAGAAATGCACCCCACTCATAAGAGTGGTAAAATAATGTAATGGAGAAGCCAGTTTCCCCAAATTTAACCCATGCATGGAACACATAGCATTCTCTTTAAACTAGACAAGTTGTTTCTAAAACTCATAAGCAAAAATGGCAAATGCATTTCAGTCAAAAAAAAAAATAATGAAGTCAGAGTCATCCTACTGTTACAGGGCAGGGAGAGGAGTATTTAGAATTTTTAAGTTTGCTTTTTTTGAATGGGTTTTGCTATTTGTTGCATTAAGACAAACATATAAAACTTTTTTTTTTTTTAAGATTTATTTATTTATGCATACAAGCACTGGGGTACAGGCCAGAGGTGTCGGGGGGCGAGAGGATTCACCACAGAGAGCAGGGAGCAGAACAGGCAGA
>JAGFMF010011602.1:481122-503443 GCA_019455555.1 Galemys pyrenaicus
AGAATATAGTTATTAAGTTAAGCATTTAAAGTTACTTATTTTTTTGAGGGTAAAAGTTTAGCTAAATAGGATTGGCCCAAAGCAAGGCCCAAAAACTTGCCACACATCTAAAGGACCTTTCAGTAGAGACCCATAGAAAAGGGTAATAAAAAATAAATAAATAAATAAATAAAACAATGGTACTAAAAAAAAAAAAAAAGAAAGAGTTAGACAAATTTGGGAGGAAAAGAGCAAAATTAAAATTAAGATGAAAGCTGCTACTGCTAACTTCCCCACGGGTCTCTCACTCACATTTGTTCCAACCAGTCCAAGACTAAAAAGCAAGCACAGTTTTTTCACATGTCCCTCTGCTCCACGTGTCTTTTCCATGTTTCCTTTCTGTTCTCCATCTTCCTTTTTCCTTCTCTCTTCTCTTTTTTTAATAAAATCTGCTCCTCAGCTCCACCCACTTAGGGCGGAACCAGGATTTTGGAACTTCCCCTTTTCCTGGGACCACCTGTTACACTACCAGTTGTTAAGAGAGTACGCAGTGCCAATAATTAAAACAGCGTGGCGCTGCGTCACGTGACCAGAGATCGGCTCAAGCACATGTGGGGTTTGGAATACTATAATGAAGGCGTTATTATATACTATAATATATTATATACTATATATTATATACTATATATACTATAATGAAGGCGGGTAACGGGTGGGTACAAGATGGATCATCATATAAACAGAACAGAGGAAAATGGATAGCCATCTGGAGAAAAGTTATCAAGAAGGTCCTTATATCACACTTTACTACAAGATAAAAGTTCATGCTAGATCAAAGATTGAGATGGAAATGAAATCCAAACCTATCAGAACCAACCACAGGGCAAGATTTTAGGCACGTTCCATGTACGAAAGGGCTTTCTAAAGTTCATGCAAAAACTAGAGTCCACAAAGCACTTTGTATTTTTTTGCTGCACAAGTTAAAAAAACTCGCACGGTAAAGAAAAGAAAGTGAAAAGACAAAGGGCAAGGACACAGACGGCACGGGTGGCACAGGTTCTTCTGGCGTGAAGTGATCAGCTGGAGACGAAGGGCACAGGGAGACTGACTTTTGCTACCTATTTTAAAACCAAATGAAAATAGAATACAAAAGGGCACGTGAACTAAGCCTTCCCACAGCACGTGTGGGTGGCAGGCACACAGGCACCTGGGACTGGCAGTCAGGTGGCCAGCTCCCCTGGGGGTGGAGGGGTTCCAAGTTGGAGGCACCTACCGCAGGGGTGAGGAAAGTAGACAGTGTGCTTAGCAGCAGATTTTTGCACTGCTCTTCGTACGATATGATTTGACATCTATGAGAAAATTAAATGACCCAGCAGTCCATTCCTGGGGAGTTCAGGATGCAGATCAATTTGCACAAGTGCATCAGAAGGCAGTAGGAATAAACTGGGAACAACTTACCCATGCATCAAGATAAATAACATACTGATTAAATAGAGTATGCACAGCTGGAAAAAAAAAAAAAGGTGGCGGTGAAACGCTGTGCAATGTGGAATCAAGCAAACTTCAGCGTGAAGAACGTGCTGAAGCGCCCTGTACACACACACTCCCTGTGGCGGCTCGTGCCTGTTTCTGCAAGGACCTGGGCTGGCCCTGGGGGCGGAGGTTTACTTCCCAGTGTACTTTCCGGGTAAAGACCGTTTCTTTTTGCTCAAGAGGAGGTAGCTCGTGCTGGTCCTGCGGTACTTAGACCTGCTCTGTGCTGCGTGTACTTTTAATTTAGGAAAATGCCCCAGATGTCCTCCAGATGGTTGCAGCTCCAAATTCCCCTTTTGTCAAGTCATCCCCATTGTACTTTCATTTCTCCAAAGCAGCATCTCCCTGGGAACTCTGCTTTTGTGGTTCTGGGGATGTTTGGGTTTTCAGGGAATCTGCTGACCTTGCCCTGGGCAGCACCCGTGGGAGAATTCGGGTCATAATTTTTCTCGCAGGACAATTGCAGAAGTGAAGGAAGAATGGGGGCTTCCTGGGGAATGCCTGGGTGGGATCACGCTGGGTATTTCTGACACTCAAGTCAGATCTCCCCCTTCCCTGTAAAGAGTTCCACACAACCACCTCTCCTAGGCCTTCTATATCCCAGCTCACTGCTTCCCAAGGGCGCTCCTTCACAATCACTGAAGGGTACCTTTCCAGCCCAGTCAGAGCCCCCAGTCTCACTGGGCACCGCAGCCACTCTGTCCTACTGCTTGGTCCAGGGCACTTGTTCCATGCACTTCAACAACACATGCTGTTCCCTCTTCTGAGGATGCCTGTCCCTGGTAAACTCATTCATCAACTATCCCACTACCCCTTCACCTACTCTCACTGATCCCCCTTGCCCACTCCCAGTCTTCCTTATCCCATTGTCCCTTCCAAAATACTTGAAGATCTGCCCTGTGCTGGAGACCCACAGTGACAAAACTAGGAGTCCCCACCTCTTGGAGAATGCAGCCCTGAACCACTGTCAAATACCCACAAGACGTCAACTTCAAGTACTAGCAAGGATTCTGTCCGGGGGTGAGGGCTGACACCCTGTTGGAGAAGTCCATCCTCAAGGCCACTGCTCAGGCTCCACCAGCTCAGGCTCACCAGCTCTGGTTCTGGCCTAATGAGACTCCGCCCCTTGTCTCCAACCTTGAGGACAGGCCTCAGCAGTAACACACATGGCGGAGACTTCCGATTCTAAAGCCAGGGCTCCTCTGCCCTCCCCCAATCTAAAAATAACTTGTGTAGGAGAAAATAAATTAAAAATAGCACATATAAAATGGAACATGCCAATTGTCAGATGAACAACAGATTCTGAAATGTTCAAGAGGGGACTTTCGGGGAGGAGAAGAAGATCTGGCATTTAGAATTTTGAAAAATGTGACTTAGGCTGAGTGACTTGGAGGGAATAATGACCTAATTCATCATTCTAGGAAGGAAAAGGGAACTGACCTTTATGAAGCGCCTACTCAGTGCCAGCTGCCTTGCAAAGGGTCAGATTCACTCCCCAGTGACTAGCAGGGGGTATTTGCAACGCTGCAAACTGTCAGCTGCAGAAAGGTAACAAGGTACCCCAGGCTGCCTCACTGTCCCTGCAGCCCCCACTGCTATCTTGGTTGGCACGCAGGCAAGGAGGAGCACTCTGCGTGCTAACTACCTCACAGTAGGTGTCATAGCCAGGCAACTCCAGGCAACTCCAAGACTGAGGCTGCATCTTACTACAAATCTGCAAAGTGCACAGCTGAGGCTCCAGACTGGGAGCCAGTAAGTGGGGGAGCCTTGATTTGCATCCTCAGTCCACACTCAGGCCCCACCCCTACCTGCCCAGGTCTCCTCCTCTAAGCTTCTTGAGTTATGAGAAGCACCTCTTCGACACCTATCAGGGTGCTTTGGTCCAGGTGGGGGTGCCATCAACATTTCTTAAATGAACAACTAAAAGCACTTGTAGCTGTTATTAACCAGAGCTGCTTTTAATCGCAGATTAGTGGGCCTTTGCTACTTCAGATGGGCTATTATTATTTATTATCATTTTACCATTAACACTGCATGTCTTAGCCTGGGTTCCCTAAAATCAAAACCTGAGACAAAGGCTTCTGTGCAGTTTATGAGCTCTGGAAACTATCCTCGGGACAGCTGCCAGACTGGGAATGAAGCAGGGAAGGAGGGAGCATGCACCCAACTCAGTACCGGCTTGGGGGGGGCGGGGGGCCTGGGATCCCATCCTGTTGCAGCGGGTCTATGCAGCCTTATCGAGTGCGCATAAGAATTTACCAGGGACAAAGGGAAGAAGGTGTTTTGGCTCCAGACACCCAAAGGTCAAGGATGGTCCAAGCCCGCTGTCCCCTGCATCTGCTCCTGTTTGACCTGCAGGCCGGGCCGACTTTCCAAGTACCTGGAGTGAAGTTCTCTCCTTTAATGAGCCAGTGGACACTAGAGGTGCTGCTGCGTGTGCCAGCACCGCTTAGCATGGGGACTAGGTGAAGGGACAAAACTAGCAAGGCCCAGCCCTCCTGGAGATTCCTCCTGGGGAAGAAATAAAGTGGGCACAGGTAGGACCGCTGCAGCAAAAATGGGGTGGGGCTGCTACCTAAGCAAGGGGTCAGGAAGGTCAGTTTCCGGAGGGGGTCCTTGAGCTGAGAACTAAGTGACAGCAACTCCTGTCTCAGCAGATCTGGTCAGGCACAGAGGGCGCCGGGGGAGAGGACAGCAACTGCAAGGGCCCCACGCGGGAGAAGTCCTGAGGTCGTTCTTGGGGACCAGGGCACTGAGGAGGGTGTGAGTGGGTCAGGAGCAGGCAGGAGGTTCTGGTAGGTACATGGGTGTGTGGAGGGGCCAGTGGCTTCGGTCAGGCCAGGAGCAGGCAGGGAGTGCCTGGTTTTCAGGGTCTGTCTGTCATTGACCCAAACAGAGAGCTGATTCATAAATACGGGGTGCATGGCTTTGAGGAAGAGGAAGGGTCCTGGTGGTCTTCCAGAGGAAGTACAAGAACAAGGATCAGTTTTGGGGTTCCAAGCCCCAGCCCCGGGCATGAGTAGAGGCTATGCTGGCCCAATGCTGGTGGGAGAAGGCCATCCCAAGCGTCTCCACGCTCCGCTAGCTTTGTCTCCAGAAACAGCATATTTTAGACTGAACAGGATCTCGCTTTGTACTATCAATTTTTAAAATACTGGTTTTGTCCCCTTTCAGTGACCCTCCACATCAGTCCTCACTTTGGGCTCAAACTCAGTTGCTTGAAAAGAACAGGCCCAAGGATCCCTGGCCTGACTGTTTTCCTGGCTGTTGGCCCTCTGTCCCAGGCACCCCCATGGGGAAGGCTTGGGGTGAGGGCCAGGGGCTGACCATCGCCCAAAGACCCAGACTGGCTGTTTATCATGGACTCCTAGAGGTGACTACTTCTGCATTTCTCCCTTTAGGAAGAAGTTCCTATTTGCCCCTGTGGCTGGGTACCGTCCCTCACAAGTGTTTGGAAACACATGAGGACATTCTCTGATAGGAACTGGGGACATAAAACTGAAGCAGACGTGGCCAAGGTCCTCAGGGAGCCAAGGGCAAGTGGGGTCGGTCAGTCACAGACTGGGAAGCAACCCAACAGGCCAAATTTGCAACAGCAAAGACATCTGCTTGTTAGTCCAGACTGCGGAAGATGAACTTGGAGAGGCAGCTCCAAGCTCTGTCTCCCTGCTCTTTGTAATGGAGAATGCTTAAGCCTCTGACCAATTCTGCATCACAAAACCTAGACCTCACAGGAACTCTCTGAGGTGGGGGGAACCAGAAATCCTAGCTGGCAGCTTAGGGTTCCCTCCTGCAGCCCAGAAGATTGGGGGGAGGGGCATTCCACCTCCCCTAGAGATGGAGTTCAGGCCCCTCCCCCAGGTGAGCACAGTGAGGTAAAGCAGTCCTGAGGGCTACCTGGAGGAGGCGGCAGGCACTTCCAAAGTCACGCCAAAAGTCAGTAAAGCCATTCTACTGATGGGAGAAAAGCACTGAGTGAAGAGAATTGCTTGGGAAAGCATTTGCTAAATGGCATTGTAACAGGGTCATTCCAGAAAAAGGGGAAGTTTTAAAATCCTGGTTCCGCCCTAAGTGGGTGAAGCTGAGGAGGAAAAGGAAATTTTTTGCAGAGAAGAGAGAAGGAAAAAAGAAAGATGGAGAACAGCAAGGAGACCTGGAGGAGGCACGTGGAGCAGAGGGACATGTGAAGAAACTGCTTGTTTTTTGGTCTTGAACTGGTTGGAACAAATGTGGGTGAAAGACCCATGGGGAGGTTAGCAATGGCAGCTTTCATCTTGATTTTGATTTTGCTCTTTTCCTCCCAGATTTGTCTGACTCTTTCTGACCCTTTTTTATGGGTCTCTACTGAAAGGTCCTTTAGATGTGTGGCAGGTTTTTGCACCTTGCTTTGGGCCAATCTTATTTGGCTAAACTTTTACCCTCAAGGAGATGGGTAACTTTGGATGCTTAACTTAGTAACTATATTCTTTGTTCTTTCTTTATTGTACCCTAGTTGTATTAAAGTTCCTTTCCATTAAAGGTTTTATGTGTTTGTCTTAATGCGGCGGATGGCAGAACCCATTCAAAGAGGGCAGGCTTGGGGGTTCTGGGGTGCTCCTCTCCCTGCCCTGTAACAGCAGCGGTGTAGGGGACTCCACACCCATGTCTAGTCACCCAGCACTGCACACTCACCCCAAACTCTCCAGTGTCTTTCTGCCTCCTCTAGCCAGTCATGTGGACATTGCAGAGCCACAAATTCTATGCTGTGCACATAAATTCCCTTAGAAACACCATGGCTCTCTGACTGATGTTCTTTGCTTGGGTTCAGGTAATGTCTAACCAATGGGACCCACCTCCAGCAGCTGTGCAGGACCTCAGGGCTTTAGCTACTGTCCTTTCCCACACTTTTTTCATTTAAATTCCTCACGTTCTTAAAAAGATAACATCCTGTTTGTATAAGCTGCCTCCTTCCTGGAGGCCAGGTATGGACAACCAGATAAGTAACTCTTGCTAGTATCAGGATGCAACTTTAAGAGGGTCAATGTTAACCAGCACTATTTTCTAGCAGGCATCCAGGAGACAGTCATTTACTTCTAGTTTTAATGAATGAGACCCTGGAGGGTGACATTTACTTTGTAATCTTAAGTGCTGGAGCGGGGTGAGTGGGGGACTGGGGCAAAGCAACCATTCTCATTGTAGTCTAAATGACTGGCGCCCTCTGGGGGCACCAGTTCACATTGTCCTTCTGTGAGCCCTGCCTCCGACAGTTATGCAAAATGGTGGCCTCTAAGTTGTCACATTTCAGCCTCAAGACAACCTTGAGGAAGTTCTTTAATTTTCTACAGAAGAAAACTGCCCAAGGCCTCCTACTCTGAGGGCCAGATCTAAGGCTTCAGGACTGGCCTGATGCAGAGCTGGCAGGACTTGGGGGCAAAACCCCATCTCCTTCAGCCTCTCCTGCCTACCTTAGTGCCACTTGCAAAATGGAGTTTCCAGTGGTGTTGACCTTGGAAAACACCTAGTTCCCTATCACCTTAGCCTTCCTGCAGAGCCAGAGAAGCTGCCAGAGCCAAGGTGATGGCCTGACCCTCCCCTCATGGAACATTACAGAGACACCTGTTTATCCACAAGTCACATATCTGGCAACCTCTGGATTCTGGAGACAAACAAAACAATATCTGAGGAGCCAAAGTAGGCTTTGAAACCTAAGCGGCCAATAACGGACTCTTTAGGACTTACTCCGGCTTCCCCACTCCTATTTCACACACTTTTCTAACACACATGGCGTGAAGGCCTCACGGCACCCGGCGGGTTAGATCAGGTAGCCTAAACACAGATTGGAAGAGCTGGCAAGGCATTCACTGACAACCACGGGAAATGACAGGAGACATAAAACGGAGCGTTCAGAAGGATTTGCCTTTTGGGCAAAGGATGAAGAACATCAACAAAATCAACTTTCAGCACATTCCCAGTAAAGACCCAGCTCCTCCCCCACCATTTGTGCACCAGACCCTCCCCGCACAGCAGCAACTCTGAGTGGCTTCTAACCTCTCCTTCTAGGACAGCCCACGAGGGTGTGCTGGGGATACAGGGTGACGAGCAGCCCGCTGCGGTCCCTAGCTCACAGCCTCCAGCGGGGCTGGGCAGACACTACAGAAACAGCGAAAGTCCCATTGGTAATCGCGTAGAGGTAGGATGCCGCCAGCAATGGAGGCGCCATTCAGCCAGGAGCAGTACTTGTTCCGGTTCCACTCATCTCACGGCAATCCCCGAAGTGGGCCGCATGGATTCCATCTCCATGACGAGCAAACTGAGGCAGGGGAATGCTTGCCGTCCAGCACCTGGCAAGTGAAGGGTCTGCCTGTCTCAGAGGGCCTGCGCCCTGGGGCCACCCTGACTTCACAGGGATGGGCAGATTCCAGCCTAGGTGCCAGGGATCTGACTCTGGGGCGCTCACCGAGTTAATGTTCTTACCTGAGAATCCCCAAACCATCCTGGGCTGTGGTCTCTCATCTGGCCCCCACCCCAGACAGAGGTGCACAGCCGGTCAGGACCCTTGTCATGGGTCACACTTCCGGCTGCCGTGTGACGACTCCAGCACTGGTCTGGCCCCATGTCTGTCACAACCAGCTGCTCCCAGGGACTTGCGGGGACCTGTGGCTGACTCAGCCCCACTGGGCTTGAGTCCTGGCTGGCACAGCTGCTCAGGAGGGAGCGAGGGGTCCTGGCCGGCGAGCCTTTGGGCAGCGAGGGGCTGCTGCGGGCCACTGCCAGACACACAGAAAGGCCCACCAAAGGCTCTTGGCCTCAGGCGTGGTGGAGACAGTTTCAGCTTAGCTGGCTAAGTTATCTCTTTGGGGGGGAATGTCTGATTTTCTATGAAAACGTGGTTACTTACCAGAAAGAGAAAGCCAAAATTTAGAAAATTAGCAGGCCCTTGAACAGAGAAGTCTGGGGTTCCTGCCTGACCTTCCTGGGCCCCCTTCTAGATGGCAGCGCTGAGGATGATGGCGACCTTGCCACCCTGAATGGCACGATCTCACAGAGCTGATGCCATCCTGTACGCGCACCTCGGGCCAGCCCGGCCCAGGGTGCTCCAGGCCCGTGTGGGGAACCAGATTCCACGCAGGCCCACGTGGGGCCTTGCTTCAGGAGCACTCGGGACAGCAGAACGCCAGCACCCCCCACCCATGAGTGCAGCAAGGGGGGGTCCCTCGGGCAGAGGCCAGAAAGGGATGCTGAGCACAGCGCAGCTTTGTTCCAAGTCAGCCGTCGATGGCCCTGCAGCCGCTCTGTGAATGGCACTGTTGTGGTATTTTAAGACGATTCTACAAATAGCACTAACTCAGAATGGGTCTCAGCCAGCCCATGAATGCTGCAGTGGGGAGGGCCAGCCAGCCTGGGAGCTGGAGCCGAGACAATGGGGCCTCACAGGGGACGCAGGGCAGGATGCTGGGTGACCCAAGCCTTTTCCGGGGCTCCAGAGCCTCATTTCCTCCAAATCCCCCCTTTTAGATCCTCCTCCCACTACCCAGTTCTGGTCAAGAGGCATCCTAGGAGCTTATGGGGGAAGGAGCAGCAGCCCAGCCTCCCTGAATCAAAGGAGGGGATGGTGACATTCTTTCAGTGTCTGCTATTACCAATGTCCAGGATTTCCAACCTCTGACTATGTCTTGTGGGTCACAGAGGGAGGAGGGCACAGGAAGGAAGGATGTCCTTATGTTTTTATCAGCAAGCACTTTATTAGGTAGCCAGAGATACCTCAAAGACCCATAGTCCTAGTAGCCAAGGACTATTAATTGGACTTTTTCCAAAAGAATCCATTATTGAGACTTGAAAGACAGCTGAGCAAAGAGGGAAAAGGACTCAGATTTGGAATCATTCAAAGCTGGATTCAAACTTAGCTCAACCAGCGACACCTCGGTGGCCTGGGGAGATTATATACCTCCCAGAGCCTGGATGTCTTCATCTCTAAAACAAACAGTACCGTACCCCCTCGTGGGAAGTAAGGCCTGGCATGGGCTACACTTGGCATAGTAAGGCACATTGCAAGGGTCAGCCTCTTGCTCCCCAAATGTAAGACTTCGGACATAACACACAAGTGCACCGAATGCAGAAAACACTCCTGAGCTACGACTGAGAAACGTGGCAGGCATAAAGGGAACCCTCTTGACACAGCAAATCTGCAGAGACTTTCAGGCTGTGGAGTATGCAAAGGAGCCCGGCAGAACAAACCAGAGCTGAGGCCTATGGCAAAGCAAAGAAGCTTAAGCCCCAGTCTGTTCTGTCCCTTCTGATATTTGGAAAATATTAAGATACTAGAGGAAAGATCCTTTCTGGTAGAGCTGCCCTGACCCCCCAGCATGTTCTGAGCAGGCGTCATGGCCCACAAGCTGACTTTGCCCCAGCAGCTGTCAGATAGCGTGACAGGGGGTTCTCCCACACCCAGCATCTCCCTCATCCTTGCTTTGAGTAATTCTTGTATGCCCTGCCCATTCCTCCAGGAAACGTTCTGAAGTAAAGAAGGTGTACCACCTGTTCTGGAAATGGCCTGGCATAGTTCTGTGCAGAGCCTGCCCTCAATTCCTGCAGACTAAACCTGAATGAGGCTGGCAGCCTAGTTCAGAGACAAGAGCACAAGGACACCAGATTCCAGGGAGCATGGTGTGGCCTCAAGCAAGACCCTTCCTTTCTTCTGAACTTTAAGGAGAATTCATCTGGAAAATAAAAAGAACTCATCTGGCCTGAAGACCCCTCAGCTCACCCCAGAGCCTGTATGTTACATGGGTAAGGACTCACAATTCCACCATTAGCACGTGGAAGTCCAGCGTGAATGGTGGACACTCTCCTTAACCCGCTCCTGAGAAGTCATCACTGGAAAAGAGCCTGCTTGTTCCCTGACCGGCACAGGGTCAGGCGGGTGGCCCTGGACGTGGATGCTGAGGCCTCGCGAAGTGAGAAGGTGCTAGCGTCTCCCAGAGGCCCTCAGTAGCCTCAGCCATCCCAGGCCGGACAGAGGTTGGTGTTGGTGGGCACCTGTTCTATCCAAGTGCTTTCCTGCGCCTCCTGACTGGATGGGTCTTTTCCGCTCCCGAGACCCAGAGCTCAGGAGTCTGCCCAGAGGCGGAGCAGGTCAAAATGGAGAGTCAGGGTCTGAGCACTGGGCAGCCTGACTCCACAGCCTTTCACGGGTTCCCCTTACTCTGCATGGAGCTGGGCTCGGTCCAGAGAGCTGTGTGACACAGACTCCTTGGGTCTGTGGGAGTGACACAGACTCCTTGGGTCTGACTCGAGGAAGTAGAATCGGCCTAACTTCAATGATTTTTCCTTTCTCCCTCAATTCAGGGGCCCTCTGCCTCCAGAAGTTGTTGCTGCACACTGGGTGGGGTTCAGAAGTCCCAACAATGACTAAGGACCAGGGCCAAGTAGAGCAGAATTGAAGCAATCAGAGCAGAAGTGGGCCAGCAGCAGCTGCCAACCTTATGTGGCCCTGCTGGGCCAAGCATGACTTCAGACACTAGGTAGTGGGGAGGCTCAGCCACCCATGGAAGGCTGGGCATAATTTGCTAACTGGTACTGAAGCTTCTAGCTTTTTCAAACCGCCTAGCCATGCTGATGAGTGCCTTCCAAGTATCCAGGAAGGTCACCGACCCCTGGCAGGAAGGTATTTGAAGCTGCCTCTTTGAAGGCCTCCTGTGGGGAAGTCAGAGAAGGAGACTGGACTGCAGGGCAGAGGGTGCCACAGCCTCTCCAGTTCCTCATCTCATGCTCTGTACTTGAAGGTGGTCACGCAGAAGGCAGTGGCCACGGAGATATCACTGAGTGTGGCAGGGTCCGCTGGAGTCCTAGAAGAACTAAAACCAAGTGCACCAGCAGCGATGCCTGTGCCCACACAGCCCTGGTGGACCACAGCACCAGTTACCAGCATCCTCTCCGGCAGCAGGATCAGCGGGGAACTGCCATGAGGGGCGGACACATAGCCCAGGCCCTCACACTGTCCAGGGTCTGAGTAGGTTCAGGGGGACGGCTTGACCCCCTTCCCAAAGAGAAACGCCAAGGGCAGGTCCAGGTCCTACGTGTGACTGATCCTCAGAGAGGAACCTGGAGCAGCTGAAGCCACAAAGGAGAAGCTGCTGGTTTGTGACTGACACTTACTTGCCTCCCTCTAAACTGGATGAGACCAGTGATTGTTCAGAGCAGAGTTTCTGTTCAAAGTTCCTGAGTGAAGGGCACACGCCGCTTACATTTTATCCTCACTTTAGTGTTCTTATTGCTTGTCAAAGCCAACACCTGGCTTGAAGTTATGTGGTATTAAAATGAAATAAGCAAGGCCTCCCTGGTGGTACAGCAGGTTGAGAGCCTAACTGTGAAGCATCTGTGGCACAGCAGCGCGAGCTCGATCCCCGGCCAGGGAGGGGACCTGCATGGCGCAGCAGACCTCTCCTGCCTCGCCCCCCTGCTCCCCTCAGCAGTGTGTTTCAGTCAATCTGCTGTGTCGTTGGTGAATCCTCTTACTTCCCATACCTCTGCATACCAGCTCTTGTATGCATAAATAAACAAACCTGCAAAAATAAATAAAATAAAATAGAGTACACACTCCGAGGACAGGTAATCAGGTTGGAATCTTGATTTTGAGTCACCTTGGGCAGGAAACCCTTGCCTCAGTTTCTTCCTCTCTAAAAGGCCTAATAGAATCCACTTGAGGGTTACTGTGAGGATTACACGAATTCCTACCTAAAGTGCTTAGGACATGGGGTCTGTTATGTTTTATGAGTGCTTCGATTTCAACAGAACAACACAGACCTCATCATTTTTGAGAGTACTGCCCTACGCCTCAAGCCAAACAATGCACATTTCCATTACTGAACATTTTGTGTGTCAGCCACCTTCTACACCAAGGTTTCTCTTAACACAATCTGGTAAGGTTGTTGGTATCCCAATGTACAGACAAAGGCCTCTCTCTCTTTACCTCGGAGAAATAACTTGTTCCCAAGGCTACACAGATAGTCGGTGGCAGAACCAGAATTCAGAACCAGGTCTTCCCAACCCCCAGCTTCATGAGTCCCCAACATTTCATACTGCCTCCTTCAGACCCATCCCCCAGGCTCCTTAAATCACCTCTGAGTCACCACTTAGCATCTAGGGAAAGTTCAGGTCAGAGGACAAAGCCTTGACAGAGAAGACAGGCCTAAGTGTCAGCTCACAGACTTGGCTATGAATAAGCATCTCAGAAAGTCCCATCCCCAGAGCACTGTCACAGCTCAACCTGTCTTGCAGCATCCTGAAAAAGCCCCGTTACAGAGCATTGCCATATTTGACCTGACTCACTCTGGAAAAGCCCTGTGTCAAGGGCTTTTGTCAAAAGCAATGGTGGTAATTCCTTAACAGTATACGTCCCTACAGCTGTGAGACTGACTAATTGCGGCAAAGAAAAGCTGACTAAAGGGAAAATCTGGGAAAGGAGAAATATACTGGGGACTCTGACTAGCTCTCAGATATTTCTGGACCTCTAAGAGGTGTCTTACATGTGTAGAGTTGTACCTATGAGCAGGAAAGCCCTGAAAATTCTCTAATCTCTCTCCAATGGCTGACTTGCATCCCTGCACAAAGGGAAGTGAAGATTAACTCAGAGTGAAAACCTGGGTAAGCATTGAGTGTGTGTGTGTGTGTGTGTGTGGTGAGTGCACACACACAGAGCAATGGTAGGCGATTTATTATTTCAAAGCATTTAATCATTCTGATAAATTATTAACTAACCACTAAACTAATCAAAGTTAGGCTTTCGTGGCTATATACTACATACTTTATAGACTTAGTTTAGGAAAGTCACTAACAGTTACAACAACAGTAAAATCTGAGGAGGGAAAGGAAACCTGATTTGCAGAATCACCACATATACACCACATTATACCACAATGTACACTTCTCAGCAAGAGATTGCGAGAAAACAAAGAAAGAATGGCTCATACAAAGACAAAGAAAAGCAGTCAAAACCTGACAGATTTTGGTTCTGTATCTTAGCAGACCTGTAATATAAGAAATTTTAAGGGAGTCTTTCCCTTAAATGGGAAAGGCATTAGATGGGCATTGTACTCCGTATTAATAAAGAGCACAAAATAGGAAACTGTGTTTCTGGAACTCAACTGCGTAAAGCAATGCTTATAAAACCGTGCTGATGGACTTACAATGCATATAGATGTAACTAGGATGACAATATGACACAAAGGAGGGGCAGGGAATAGAATTCTGTTGGAGAAAAGTTTCTGCATACTGTATAAGCTGAAGTAGCATAAATGTGACTAGATCATTTACAACTTTAATTGGGGGGGGGGCTCCCTGATGGCCCCGAGGTTAAAGTCTCAGTGTGATCAAACTGTCCCCAGCCACTGAGGCATGAGTTTGAGCCCCTGACCGGAAAGCACACGACGCAACAGGCCTCTCCTGTCTCACCCGCTGCTCCCCTCAGCAGTGTGATTTGGTAGATCTGCCTGTTCTGCTCCCGCTCTGTCTTGGTGAATCCTTTCACCCCTCCTCCTGCACCTCTGGCCTTCTCCCCGGTTCTTGTATTCATAAGTAAATCTTTAAAAAAGTTGAACTGCATTAGAATTAGAATTAAACTAAATTGAGAAATTATAATCCCCAAATAACCACTAAGAAAGTAACTTGAATGATAATTGTAAAGAAACATAAAGAAATTAAAATGGTACAATAGAAAATATTTAACACAGAAAGAAGGCATAGAATTTAAAAAGGCATGTGACATAAAGACAACAAATAACAAAACAGCTGACTTAAATATACCATATCAGTAGTTACATTACTTGTAAATGAATTAAATATTCTTTAACAAGACACATTTAGGTATAAAGTAATAAATAGGTTGGAAGCAAAACAATGAGAAAAAATATACCATGCAAACAATATCCAAAAGAGAGTTAGAATAATTACATAAATATTGGATAAAACAGACTTCAAGACAGAGACACATTTTATAGTGACAAAATAGTCAATACAGCAGAAGATACAACAATTATAAACATGTGCACCTAACAACAGAGTACGATAATTCATGAAGCAAAAATGAATGGAAATTGAAGATTCAACAATCATTGTTGGAGACTTTAATAGATCTCTTTCTAGAATGGTAAAAAATTAGGCAGAAAATCAATAAGGAAACAGAAGGCTTGAACAATATGAGGCCCAGACAGTCCTTGTACAGCTACTGGACACCCCACCCAACAGCAGCAGCTTAAATGTTCTTAAGTGGAGCTAGGGCACGTTCATGATAGAGCTTATGCTAAGTCATGCAGCAAGCAAGCCTTAACATTGAAAAAATTAAGCAAAACAAATTATGAAAATTTATTCACTTACTACATAAAAATGACATCAGAAATAAATCCAAAAAGGACATTTGGAAAATTCATAAATATGTGGAAATCAAACAACTCACTTTTAAATAAACAAAGAAGAAATTACACAGAAACACACACTTTGAGATGAATGGAAATGAAAACATAACATAGCAAAATATGCTTTTCAGAGGAAACATAGCCTTCTCAGAGGGAAGCTTGTAATTGTAAATCCCCACACCATAACGAAAAAAGATCTTACAGCTCTAACTTAAGCTTATGTCGTTATGTCGCTGGCCTTAAGAAACTAGGGAAAAAACAAACCTAACCCAAATCAAACAGGTGGAAGGAAATAATAAATAAGAGAGTGAAAATAAACAAAATAGTGAATGAAAAATGATAGTGAAAGTCAATAAAAATGTAAGTTTATTCTTTCCAAAGATCACCACATTTGACAAACTTCAGCTAGGCCAAGAAAAAAAAAAAGGATTCAAATTACTAAAATCAGGAATGCAAGAGTGCACAGCACATCATTGCCAACCTTACAGAAATAAGGATTTGAACAAGTTTTGCCAACAAATTAGATAACTTAGATGAAATAAACAAATTCTTAGAAAGACAACTTACCAATGAAGAAAATCTAAATAAACCTTTAATAAGAGTTCGAATTCATAATTTAGGCATTCTCCAAAATGTTTCACTGACGAATTCCACCAATAACTTATAGGAGAATATCAATAGTTTCAGTGGTGAATTACCAAACGCTTAAAGAATTACTACCAATTGTTCAGAAATTCTTCCCCAAAATAAAGGAGGGGATGGTTCCCACCTCCCTCAGAGCCATGATTCCTCTGATAACAAAAGTCATGGCGAGAAAACTATAGGCTAATATCCCTTATGAATACAAACACAAAAATCCTCAACTAAATACTAGCAAAATCCAATCCAAAGACTCACCAATTAGTGAGTGGGTAAATGTGATTTACTCAAGCAACGACCATATTCATAAAAAGGAACAGCAAAGTGAGATGAACTAAATCACGAATGTGGATGAACGTCGAGAACACAATAACTTAAAGAAGTCAACCACAAAAGTTCCTTTGCTCTATGAAAGTAGTTTAGGGGTTAAAGGACAAGGGGGAGAGCTGGCTCAGGAATGGGAAGTGACTGCTAATGGGCATAGATAGGGTAATGAAAATGTTCTAAAACAAGATTATGGCTATGGTTGCCATACTGAAAACTACTGTGTCACATACCCAATGACTGAATTCTGTGACATGTGAATTTCAATAAAATCGTTAAAAAAAAAAAGCCTGGTGATCGAGGGGTTTAGGGGAAGAGCCTAGCAAAAGATGTAATTCATGCAGGCTGCGCATTAGTTACATAACCAAGTTGGGGCAGGTCGGATAAGGAGAACTAAGGGGTTTGTGTCATTTGGATGCCCCCTCTTTGACCCCAGGACTCCTGAGCAGGTGCAAGGACGCTCAGACTGGTAAGAAGAGACCACATGCTCTGTAGGTATTTTCTTCCCCTCTCTCAGGAGTTTAGCACTTGAGCTGTCAGGCAGGTTGGCTGCTCTAAAGGCCAAGGTCAGGGACATCAGGCTTCCCCAGGATGGGCTCCTCTCTGAGGCCTTAAGTCCATGCCCTGTCCACCCCAGGGGCTCAGCTGTGTTTACAGCAGCTATGTGTTGGTTAAACAGACCTGCTCACAAACTTTGTTCCAGGTTTGGGGGGCTGCTGCTGACCTACCACATACCCCTTGCAGGCTGACCACTGGCTGAACCCCTCTCTAAGCAGGTGGGAAAGGCCCTTGGCCTACTGCCCCAACTGACAGGAGTACACAGTTCTCCTTCTCTATAGAGAAATTACCTGAGGTTCAAGCTAACAGGCGCCGTAAAGATCATGCAGTCTTGCCCATTTCCCACTTGACAGATGAGGAAACAGATCTGAGCAGGAGTAACCCAGCTGGAAAGGGTGGAGCTGAAACCATCAGAAGCCTCCTGAGAGCCCTTGAGGTTGGAGTGCCAGTCTCATTTACAGATGGGGATGCAGAGACTCAGAGGTGACAGGCGAACTGGGGGCCCTGGCGAGGAAATGAAACCAAATACTCTACCAGAGGCCTGTTCCCTTTTTGAAAAATCCACAGGACTGCTACCCAGCACACTAGAATGGGGAAGAGGCTATAAGAGACACTTCTGAGAAACAGGGTACAGTAAACCCCAAGCTCTGGGAGGATGGGAGGCCTGAGGATCCTAGCCCAGAAGCCAGGCCCTGGGGCATGAAGCATTGGCACTCTGAAGCATCCACTGCCTTCAGGGCTAAGTCACACAAAAGTGCCCCCTCTCCCCCCACACACAGCCTGACTCAATCCTCCCCAAGGAAAGTGAAAGACAGAGCCTGTCCTGCCTTCAGGGAGCTTCTGGTTCTCTTGGCAAGGGGACAGATTTAGCAAATGGACACAGATTTTTACGCATTGTGATAAGTGATGGGATGGCAAGCCAGCAAGTAACAGGGAGGCCCTCTCAGGTAATGGGGACATTTAGACCCAGACAAATGTTTGGGTTTTCAGGTCAAGGTCAACGGTGAGGGGGCTCCAGCAGAGAGAAGAACAGAGGTGAAATCAGAACAGGGAGATGAGCTGGGGGCAAAAGGGATGTGAAACTGTTCACCTAGGTGTGACATCAGGCTACTGTCCCACCGGCCACCTGTGAAGGGCCGTGAGAGTTCCCAGAGTCACTGTGAGCAGGGAGCAGGGAGATCCTACCAGGAGTTGAAACAGCTCCTGGCTGCAGCTGGAGAATGATCTGGAGCAGGGGAGGGTCCAAATGGGAGGCAGGATGCAGGCCTGGGCAGAGCAGCCGCCAAACCCAGGAGGAGGGCAGAGGAAGGGTATGGGTGGACTTTCACCAGGTCCAGCGTGGATGACAGAGGAAAGAACAAGGGAGAATAAGGGAAGTGCGGTGGGCAGAGGACTGGGGGGAGTTGGTGAGAGGGATGGAGAGATGGACAGGGCTGCTGGGACACACAGAAGCAAGAGACTAATTCTTTGAAAACGTCCCCATGAGCTACTTGGACAGGTCTCTGGGTTGACAAGTATCCAGTGGACTGAGAAAAGGTGGATGAGGGTGTCGAGAGAGAGTATTAGGATCCTGGAAGACAGAAGGAGGCTCCTGATGCTGAGACCAGCAGAAGGGGGAGGAACAAAGACCCCAGAGGCCTTTAGGAAGTGGCCACAGGGGGCCAGAGCACCTCAGAAGCCTACTAATCTACCCTAGCCTCCTCCTGCCGTCATGTTGCACTTCTATATGCTTCTGCCCCAAAGCTGGGGGAAGTATTTTTGCTTTTAGGAGGGTGTAATCCTTCCCGCATGTCTGATCTGCTTACTGAACCTTCAGCTTCTCAGGAGCAGCCTGCCTGCACGCCTTGCAGCCACCTGTCTTGCATATGACAGCAAGTGTGATTACCAGAACAGCATATCATGCCCCGAAGAGCACCTGTAGCAATCGCTGCCCCAGGTCTCCAATGCCCATCTGCAGCTCCACAATTAGCAGGTGTCGCCTAGAGAAAGTGCCAGACTTTGGATCTTAGAGACACAATGACTAGATCCATTGTGATGACGAGTACATGATGTACTTTCGCTGCTTCTTCATGGCATTTATTGATTGAGCCTTTCTATTTTATCAAGCGTAATTGTATACAGAACAATATGGTCAAATATTCTTTGGTGAAACACCTGATTCAGAAAGACCCCAAATGAAATTTCTTAACAGTGGTTTTCTTAGGAAAGTGTAGATTAGATGAATGACAAATTAATTCTCTTTTGATGTTAAAAAATATATATCTAGCCTGGAAATTCAGAAAATTCCTTTTGCAGGAAGCTTGTAATAGTTCAACTCTGGCCAGGGCAGGGGCTCTCTGGCACAAGGTGCTCTTCCCCTCCCCCGCTCATCCATACTTGGCCAGCTCTGCTAATTTACATGAGCTGGAGAGCTCCTGGGCCCTTCAGACTGGGTCCCTGCTCCCAGGCTGCTAGGCCTTGTTGGGGTGGTTGGAAGGGTGCCTTTGAGGTGGGAAGCACTCTTACACCAGGCCCGGAATGGGGGATCCACAGTCCCACAAGACAAACCGAGCCAAAGATGCCCAACTCCCTTCTGAGGCCTCTCGTTGAGTATGTAACAATCCCCACCCCAGCCGATGCCTTGCAAATCTGCCCATGCTTCTGGGATTCAGATTTGCTCTATCCCCTGCCCTGTTTACAGAAGGGTCAGGAAAGACCAAACTGCTCTAACTTTGCCATCCTCCCCTGAAATCCTTCCTGTTCTGCAGTGGGCTCCTGCTGTCCTCAGCCAACAGGCAGTTAAGGACCTGCCCCCCTACCACCACCCCACCCCCCCAAGCTGTCCAGGCAGCTGGAATGGCCCAGACATGCTTGTTCCCTACAAACATGAAGTCCTTTAAGCAAAATTCTTTTTTCTTTTTTAAATCAAATGTTAAGAAAACTGTTTCTCTGGGGCAATGAGAACCATGCAACTATTCACATTCTCCATTCGGTTTTGGCTGCAAAAAGGTTCAACTACAGATACTATCTTATGGCTGGGTTAACTAGGCTATTTTCTTGCTTTGCTCTATATATCCCATTTAAACGTAGTGTCCTGTTTAACTTCTTATATTTACTGCTATACATGTTGTACGCTGCCTCAAACCCTTGGTGAAACATCTATGGCATCATATTAGCACCTGGACAAGAGCCCTGCACGTGACACGACACCTTCACAGCTTCCCTTTATCTGCGCCCAGACCATCCTTTTCAAGGAACTGAAACCTGGAGCCCATGCTCACCAATTCACTCACCTGCGAAACTGTCCTTAAACACACGACCCTTCCCCAGCCCCTCAGCAAGCAGGGTCAGGGTGGGATCACGGAACTCACCCAGCAGGTGAGTTAAGGAAGGCACTACTGTTTCCAACCAACAGGGATCATTTCGGTCAATCAAGGGTTAAGTCAGAAGGGCTACTACCCCAGGGAGGCCAGCCTCAACCTCGCCAACGTCCTCAGCAAATTTCTGAGCCGGGAGCCCTCGCCAAGCCGGCTGCATTCCACAAGCTGCTTTCCTCACAGGTTCCGCCGCGACTTTTGGAAAAGTCTGAGTCAGGGCGGCCGGGTCCAAGTTTGTGACAGGCTAGCGAGGAGAATGAATGGCCCCTCTCCCCGGCGGTAAAGGTGGCGCCGGACGCCCGTCTGGCCACCTCTGCAAAGGACCTGCGGGCGGGCCCTTCCTCGCAGCGGGGGACTTTGCGGACTTGCAGACCGCGCCACGGTCCGCTCTGGATCCCGGAGGACCGGCGCTCCCCTCCCGCCCGAGGGCTGGACCCCAGGATCCCAGCGCCGAGTGCACAGGGTGAGGATACCCCTGGACGCGCACTCCCAAAGTTCGGAGACGCCAGGGGAGTTGCACCTACACCTAAACTCCTTGCAAGTCGCAGGCAGCTACCGTCAAATCCCCGAGAAGGGGCTGGCAGCCGCTGGCGGGGGGGGGGGGGGGGGGGGGGGGGGGGGGGGGGGGGGGGGCNGAGGAGGGATGGGGGGGGCGCGCGCTCCGCGCCCGAGCGCAAAGGTCCCAAGCCGGCGTTGCACGTGCGCACGCGAGCGTTACCTTTGGGTGCTCGCAGGTGTCTCCTCCAGTCCTTGCAGCAGCACAAGCCCATGGCAACTGCCCGCGACCGCCGTATTTCCACCGCTCGGCTCAGCTGCCAGTCTGAGCCGCTGTCTGCACTCGGGTCGGCGCTGCCGAGGTCCGCCCGGGGACAGCGCTCAGATGCGCGCGGGGCTGCACGCGGGGCTGCACGCGGGGCGGCCAACTCTGCAGCTCCCAGGCCCTCAGGCTCGGTCCCGGACCCGAGCCGCGGGCAACCCGGTCTCCGGGCAGACCCTGCTAATCAATAGGAGAACGCGCAGATCGCGTCCGCCGCGCAGCCAGCCGGCTTTTATCTCCGCACGCCGGGGCGGCCCCGCGCCGGCTCCCTGCCCTCGCCGGCGCCCTCCCTACGGCCCGTTACTCTGCTGGGGCGCCGCGCTGCTCGCGTGCTGAGGGGCCGCCAGGGGGCGCGGTGCGACCCAAGGGTCTCTGGCTCCCTCCTGGACTCCAAGGAACCAAGAAAGGATGGGAGCAAAGACTGACCCGACCTAAGGTAGTGCAACCAGGAAAGAGAGGTGCCCTCATTGTGGAAGGCCGGTGTCCCCCTCCCCCACACTCTCTAAGCAGTCACCTCATAGGGGCTTGGGGGGGGGGGCGGGGTGTGTGAGGTGGTCTAGTACCCGTGCCACCTGCTCTCATTTCACAGCTCACCTGCACTCTAAACTGTGCAATAGCGGAAAAAGAGTTTGCCTTGGTAACCCCCAAACCTGGCAGGGCTACCTATGGACTGCGTGAGTTTAAGACCTTTCTGATAGTTTCTTCACCCGGAAAGAGAGGGAAACATCTTTTCTGTAGCAATGCTCGCAAGTTAAATGTTTGTTGGTATCCAGCTATCTAAAGACTATGCTCAATTTCTCCTTGTATATAAGACAGAGACTAGAGCTGCTTCATTGGATCCTTCTAAGGATTAAAAGAGCTGAGATAGATAAAGAGAGATACCACAACTGGTGATGTGTGTGTGTGTGGGGGAGGTTGGTGCAATCACTTTGGAAGGTAACGCGAAAGCTTCTTTTTTTGATCATACAATAACATCTTTATGCATCAAAACCTAAACAACTATTTTTCTATGCATGTTTCTTTTAAATCAGATATGTAAAAAAAATTACAAATAAAAAACGCATTTGCCCTTTTATATTTACCACTGTAGTTACCTTTACTACAGAGAAAGCTGCTTATTAAAAGAAAAAATGCTAGGGCCAAGCAATTGCGTTTCTCAGTATGCAAACACAGAAACGCTTGCCCACACAAAGAGAAATGGGCTTTTCACTGCAGCCTCATTTGTAATTACAAAAAATGGAACCAAGAAAATGTTCATCCAGTAAAGGGATTATCAAATACAAAAGCATTTTCATGAAATGAAGTCCTATACCCAAGAAGAGAGCTGGAGCTTAGTGTTCCAGGTCTGTGGGTTCAGAGCACTTGTGTCAAACATGCCATGCAGAATATTACACTAGTGCTCTGTGGCTGGCACCATTCTAGGCTCTCGGACCTTGCTAAAAATCTGTCATGAAAACAGGAAACTGAGAGAACTTCTTCCCTTTGGGGAGCGGGTGCGTGACAAGAATGGACTGAAAATGGCTTGTTATAGTAGTCCCATTCTAAAAGGGAAGTCATACTTACATAGTATTGTGTAATTAAACAATGCAATGAGAAATTATTTCAAGTGGCCTGGACAGGGTAGGGATCTTTTTTTTTTATTTTTTTTTAAAGATTTATTTATTTATGCATACAAGCACTGGGGTACAGGCCAGAGGTGTGGGGGGTGAGAGGATTCACCACAGAGA
>JAGFMF010011602.1:503493-513603 GCA_019455555.1 Galemys pyrenaicus
GAGGGGAGCAGCGGGCACAGCAGGAGAGGTCTGCTGTGCCATGTGGGTCCCCTCCCTGGCCGGCAGCAGGGATCGAACTTGTGCTGCAGTGGCTGTGGTCTGCTTCATAGTGAGTTGCTTAACCCACTGCGCCACCAGGGAGGCCCAGGGTAGGGATCTTACTCCAGCACCTAAGACATGTTCTTGCCTCTGTAATAGAGCAGTGGTCAGCCTCTGATGGCCGAGGGTTGTTGGGGATTCCTTCCCCGCTCCATCCATTCCACCTTGGGAAAACAGAGGTGGTCCAGGGGAAGAGCAGAGGCAGGCCAGGCTAGGGGCAGAGGCTCCCAGCAGCATGGAGCAGAAGAGTTAAAGGGGGAGGGAGGAGGCAGGGCAGAAAGAATGACTTTACTAAGGGAAGAGGTTTTCCCAGGAGTTAAGTCTTATTCAAAGGAGAGATTAACAACGCAGGCAGATTTCTGCCTCCCTCTCCTTTAACTCTCTAGAAAGACCAGGGTGAGGTTTCTTGGAGGAGAGAGGAGGGCTGTCCTGCACTAGATCCAGAAAGAAAGATGTTTTCACTTCATGACATGTAGGTGGGGGTTACAAAGAGGGAGTAACTGAGAAAAAGCAGAGAGACCTGACTTCTGGTTGCTGCCAAGTCATTTTTAAACAGTTTTAGCACCAGGCAAGATCATTTCGTCACAGCAGGCTTAATGAGGTCCCAGGAATTCCAAGCTAGAGCTCCCTGCATTCAGGGAGACCATGTGTAGGGAGCAAGCACCCGGGTGATTGTCCAACGGCCAAGTCCTACATTTGGAAAGCAAGATTTAAACGAAAACATCACAGCGGCCATTGTGGGCTGCTTGTTTATCTTTCTAAGAGGCAGTAGCAAAGAGGGATCATTTCAAATGAGCCTATTATAGAGGATCAGCACACCCATTGAACTGTTCAAATATATTTTGGGATACTCAACTTTTCAAAGTGACTTTAAACATCAACTCCCAGGACAGTTTAAGAGACAGAGAGCAAGGAAAGAGCCTCTGCTATTACTGCCTTTGGTTCACACACTTCAGTTACTGATTACATGCTGTCTTTTTTATAGTTTTCTAGTTGTGTGTCTATTCCTCAAGAGGGAAGGACAATAACATTCACTGTGGGCTTCCCACCATGAGGCGGGCAGTTCACAAGTGTTATTATCTCAGTTAACCACAGGACAACCCCATGAGACAGATGCCATTAGATTCAATTTACAGAGGAAGAAATGTGAAGACTCTTGTTCAAAACCTCTGAAGAGTTAAGATGGATGGTTGGATGGTGGGTAGGTAAATGGCTAGAAGGTGGATGGATGCATGCGTGCATGAATAGATGGATAAATGGCATTTTCCCAGTTAGGTGTAGAGTTACAGGCCAGAACTAGAAGAGTACGTATTGAACATGAACTTGCCTGGAAAAAATCAAATTCCTGAATTGATCATGACCCTGTCCTGAATTGAGCCAAAATGTCAAGATCAGTCAATGCTGAAGGCTCCAACTGACCTTAAGTCTCCATCCCCCACTCCAGGAGAGCAACCAGGGAGCTGGGGGGTGGACTCAGAGACATAATGAGTTGCAAGGAGAATGTCCTACACAAGCCAGGGAAGCAAAACTAGAACCGGAAGGTGGCTGTCCAGGGAGGGCAGTGGGCTCTGGGAGCAGGGCTGGTGCCCATTTGGAAGGACAAAGGCTCTGTGGGACAAGGGCTGGCACCACCCATCCCCAGGTCTACATTCTGCTTTAATCCCTCTCTCAGGGAGACCCAGAGTTTGGTAGTAAGGACTTGGGGTTGTTTCTAGGGAGGCTGCAGCTCCTAGGACCCCGGCCCTGTGCAGCCTTGCTCTAGGGGTCCTGCCCCAAGCCATGCAAGGGGAGACTCAGGCCCTGGTCTGACATTTTAGCCGCAGGTATAGCCATGGGGGCCTATGATGATCATTCATCCCTTCATGCATTTATTCACCAAGTACCAAAGGTGACTAGGGCTCTGTAGAGGGTATGGGGGGAACTCTGGGAGGTGACTATTTGCTGAAGGTGGTCAGGGAAGGCTTGACAGGAGAGGTCTTTGAGGTAAGAGTTGAAACGTGAAGTATCTAGTACTGGATGGTAGCAGAATGGTCCTACAGTGGGCATTGTTGTCAAGGAGCATAGTCTTAATTTGGAACAGGGAGGAAAGCAGGAGTATATTTAGGGAAGGGGAATTAGGAAGGGCTTTCTGGGGCCTCTCCTTTCTCCACTGAACGCCATCACACTCCACCACATGGTCCTCCATCATACTCCATCCTCTGTGATGCCGCCCTTATATGCTCAGCCTCCAGGCTCAGGTGTGCCCACATAAGCATACCACTCCAGGTGTCCACCTTCAGGCATGCGTTCCCCAGGCCCACACTCCCTAGCACCTCCTGCATTCAAGGCCGCAGATGACAGCCACAGAGGCCAACGGCGCAAAACCCTGAGCAATCCTCACTTACCTTACGTTAATTTTCACAACAGCCCTGTGCTGGCAATGTGTTATCAAACTCGTTTTACAGGTAAGAATATGGTTGTGTGGCTCTGAAAGTCACAGTGGGCAGGTGGGACAGCTGTACTGGAATCTGTGCTGAACCAGATCACCTTCTGAGTGACCATACCCGTCTGCCACCTGGAGGTGATGGTCTCCATCTGGACCTGTTTTCTCCTCACTCATCCTTTCCTGCCGTCATAGTTCTGATGTGTGCTAGCAAAATCCAGTGCATACACTCCATATATACAACAAAGATTCACAGACATTCTGGAACTGGAGGGGACTCTACCTTTTGATATTTCCTTATTTTTCACGGGAAATCTGAGGTCCAAAGAGGCAACATTCTACATCAAGCTCTTAGTGTGGGCCTACTATGTGCCAGGTACTAAAAAGTGACAAGTTGCAGCTACTCCTAGGCAGCTTTTGTTCTGAACAGAAACAATCAGCAGGAAAACTCTCACACCCTGTCTCTCAAAGTATGCTTTGTGCATTTGTACCGCAGTGGACTGAAGTCAACTCATTTGGACTTACATACCTGGTTAAACATGTTAACTAGTATTTTTACCATATAATCCCTCATCACCAACATTATTGTTGTTATTCACTTTCTAGACTCATTGCTTTGGTTTCTTATTCATTTTTAATAAAGTATGTTATTCTAAAGGAGAAGAAGATTTAGAATCTGGTTAAAACAGCTTTGTGCTAGAAAAGGCTGTGGATCCCATAAGGATTGTATGTTTTTACCTTTTTCTTAATGAAATTCAAGTCTCATCTCTTTTTTCTTTGACTGCCAGGAAGCTCGAGGAAAATTTAAAGTCTGACTTTGTCAAGTATGAGGATCTTAATAGTAAACCTTCACATTTGTGCTGTTTCCTAGTTTTACTTTTGACTTTTGTCTTTTTCAGTTCCTTAATTTTTTTAGTTTTACTATTGTGTTATCTTTATTTCATTATAAGCCACTCATTAGGAGACATTTCAAATCCTTTGTGAAATAATATAGACATGTAAGTGAATGTAATATTATGATTTATAAGAAATACACATTTGTTCATTCAGATGACCAAAATAATATTTCTCATAGATATTTTATCTTCATCCATAGTTCCTGGCTCATAGCTCCTAAAAACCTTGGAATCTCCTAAGTCTTGATAGTGCAAAAGATGCCTCTTATTATGTTAATGAAGGCAACTTTTAAAAAAACACCTGATGTTGGGGGCTGGTTGCCTGTGGCAGACTAGCACGTGATTGGAACTTTGGAGCTTTCAGTTACATAGTCTGATTACTGGGGAGGGTTGATGGGCTAGAAGTTGAGTCAATCACTATTGGTCAATGAACTAATCCATTTTGCCTGTGTAATAAAGCCTCCAGGAAAATCCAGGTCGAGGGGGATTCAAAGAGCTTCCAAGTTGGTAACCACATAGTGATTCGGGGAGAAGCATACACCCGGAAAGGTAAGGAAGTTCTGTGTCCTTCCCCCATACCTTGCCCTATGAATCTCTTCCATCTGACTGTTCCTGAGTTATCGCCTTTGTAATATATTGGTAATCTAGTGAGTAACAGTTTTTCTGAGTTCTGTGAGCCATTCTAGTAAATTAATCAAACCTAAGGAGGAGATCATGGGAACTTCTGATCTATAGACAGTCTGTCCAAAGCACAGGTAACAACTTGGGCTTACACCTGGCATCTGAAGTCGAAAAAGGCAGTTGTGGGAACCTCTGATTTTTAGCAGTTGGTCAGAAGCACCGAAAATAACCTGGGCTTGCAGCTGGCATCTAAAGAGGAAGGTGGTCTTGGGAGACTGGAAAATTTACCTGTGTGTAATCTGATGGCATCTTCAGGTAGACAGTGTCAGAACTAAGCTGATTCTTTGATACCCTGTTGGTGTCTGAGAATTGATTGTTCATTTGGGAAGCTCAACATACTCATAATGGAATTGAGCACAGGAAACCTTCACAAATACTTTTTATTTTAAAATAGAAGTCAATAAATTTCACTGAGTGGCAGATAGTAGGTAGGTGACAAGGACATCTCCATAAAAGAGGGAGGGTTCATGTTCTCTGTCTCCATTTACATGCAGCTTCCTTGGACTACAGGTCCTGGCTAGGCCAAGAGACGGGGTAGAGCTAAGTTGCCAAGTGAAGCCATTTAAAAGTCAGGGGGTTCTGAAGGAGGAGACAGCTCTTGCTTCTGCAGCCTGACTTGCACTGATACTGCCAGGAAGGAAACATGTGGAGATACATGTACAGATACTTGGAAGAGACACATTAGTGAGAAACAACAGGAAGGCTGATGATAGCAACTGTTATCTTGATGAGATGTCCCCTCTTGTCCCAGTTTTCTGGGATCTGCTTCAGAACCCCTTTCCTATGGTTCCTTGCCAGAGCTGCCTTAGACTTATGGCAAGATTTCAGGTCTCAGCGCCCCACTTCTGGCCAACGCTGTTTAGTTGGGCATTTACCTATGAGGATATGGGTAATTTGGGGTGTCTCATTGGGAAGTTCCATTTTTTTTAAAAGATTTATTTCTTTTATGCATACAAGAGCTGGGGTACAGGCCAGAGGTGTGAAGGATGAGAGGAGTCACCAGAGACAGAGTGTGGAGCAGAACAGGCAGATTAACTGAAAAAGACTGCTGAGGGGAGCAGCAGGAGAGGCAGGAGAGGTCTGGCTTGCCATGTGGGCCCCCTCCCTGGCCGGGATCGAGCTCACAGTGCAGTGGCTGTGGATGCTTCATAGTGCAGTGCTTAACCCTTTGCGCCACCAGGGAGGCCCCTAATTGGGGAATTCTTATTAGGAACTTTCTTCTCTCTCTGTGCACACGGATTCTATTAAAGTTCTTTCACACCAAGAGACTGGCGCAGATTGCCAAACCCCTTTAGAGTATGCTAGTTTAGGGGTTTCTGGGTATTTTTTGGTCACATGCTAACAGGTATATATTTAAGCTTGTATGCTGTATGGTCTCTGTGGCAACTATATAATGCTACTCTTGTACTGTAGACAATACATCAATAAGTTTCTGTGTTTAAATAAAATTTTATTTGCAAAAGTAGGTGGTTAGTCAAATTTGGCTTCTGTTTTGAATGAAGTGTCAACTATTGGGAAACTGTTTCCTCTTCAGTTGGGAGTAGTTGACTTAGAAAAAAGTGAATTAGCTGTCTACTTTCCACTTATGGGTGACAAACTGTGGGGAGGAGGGAAACCCCAGCTGTACAAACTGTCTGAACAGTTAGTTCTCGAGAGAGGCCCCAGTACTTGGGAGGGTCAGTCCCTGACAGAGCGGCCTCTGAGGTCTGTCCATGAGAGCCCATTCTCTCTCACATTCGGCCTGCCCACTCCTCAGGGAGGGGGCATTGGAGGCAGGGCCTGAGAGACACACAGCTAGCTGGGTTCCCCAGCTCAGACCAATGGGCTTTGGCTGCTATGGACGTTGTTCACTGGAGGAATGTGTCTGCAGTTCCAAATTCCCACAGAGAAAGACAAGGGGAATCGTTGGGGAAAAATTCCTGGGCCACATTTTTTTAGCTGTTCATGTGGCCTGAAGCCATTGAACTTGGCCAGACTGCCCAGAAAGGGATTTTACAAAGCCCGTTGTCCTTTCTCCAAGTCTCACCCCATCCCTGCTCCCACCTGCTTCTGCCTTTCTCTCTCTCTTCCCACCCCCAGATGGGAAAGAGCAGGAGGCACAGCCAGGGCCAGGCAGCAGCTGCCCAGGGCACAGGGCCCTTCCTGGCAGCTGCCCTGGTATCAGACCTCACCATGCTGGAAGTGGGAGACCGGAGCCCATGCACGGGACACTTGCTTCACCATAGGAGGCACACATCGAGCACCTGCTTCATGTCAAACACTGTTTTGTGCTCTTCGGAAGGAGCCCGTTACAATTCCCATTTACAGGGAGGGTGAGGCACAGAATTCCTGAAGGATTTACCTACTGGAGTCCCACAGCTCATACATGGAAGAGACAGGATTTGAACTGAGGAGTCTGGCCCCAGTGTCTCACTCCCAGTACACATGACCCCCTCAGCTCAGTATCCCTCTTACACACACCCCCACCCCCGCACGTCTCTGCGGTTACAGCAAGCACCCAGTTAACGAAGTATTTGCATAGACAGCACCCGCAAAGCTTTGAGAGATTCCAGGATCCCAGTGTCATAGAAAACGAGCCCTCAACTACGGACTAGGCCCACCTGACGTGTGGCCTACTATCTGGGGCACAGCACTGTGAACTGGGACTAGCTAGTTCTCTTGCTGTTGTCAAGCAGGGAGGAACCTCAGTTCTGAGTCTTCAAGTGTCTTTGCTATGAGCCAACCCTCAGGTTTATTGGTTTACATAGATTATATGTTACCGACCCCACAAACCTGAACTGAGTGTTGCTAACCCCATGCCACAGATAAGGAAACCAGCACATTAATCCTGCAATTAATGCTCATTGTTGTAACAGACAATTGTAAAATCTCAGTTACTTGACCCCAAAAAGATCCTGATTTGCTCCATTACCGTCTCCTGTAGGTCAGCATGAAAGGGGGACAGGGCAGCGCTCTATTCCATGTGGTCACTCAGGGATCTGGGCTCCTTCTAGCAAACTCAGTGTCCTCTGGATCTTCCTCATCTGCTTGTCAGATGAGGGAAAAAGGGTCAGAGCCATCTCAGGGGTTTTAGAGGGTTAGGGGATTTCAGGCAGCATACATGGGCACTCCCACCCGTGCATTGTCCAGAGTTCATTCAAGTGACCCATCTCACTGTGGGTGAAGTGGGGGGACTGTCTGCATAGCTAGGGGACAAGAAAATGGGTTTGGCTTCCACCCTGGAGTTCAGATGGGTGAGATGTGGTGAGGGGCAGTCCAGCCAAGCTGGTGTTTCCTCACTGTTCTGCCTTGATTGAAACTGATACCAAAGCTGTCTGAACTGAATTCCAGCTTCCAACATCTTGAAAGACAATCAGTTCTTCAATGTACAATGAATGGGGCTGAAGGACCTTACGATTAAATAGGATGCGAGGAAAAGAGCTTGGTGCAAGGTAAGTGCACTTTCTTAGTGGAACTGTGGCTAGGGGTACTTTGCAGGCAGGGGAGAGGCCAGGCTGGGAGAACTGCAGCCCAGAGGAGAGAGGCAGGGATGGCAGAGCCCACGGGAAGGCTTCCAACCCATGCCTGTTGCTGCCAGCTAGGAGGAGAGAGTGCAGGACAGCCTGGCTGTGCATCGTCCAGTGCTGGTGGGCAGGTGTACAGCACTTCTGTCCCATCCTCATGCCCAGCACCAGCAGGCTGATAAGCAGAATCTGCTTGATCAGGTATGAAGCACAGATGCTGGGATGGATGAAGACCTTGTTCCCTGGGGGTTTGCTGTGGAATAAAAAGCTTCTCTGGAGTGTTTGGTCCAAGCCTCAGTTTTCTACTTGATCTGGGGATTCCCTGCCGCATAAGGACCTCTGGGACATGGCTGTGCATTCCCAGGATAGTAGGCCTGGTCTGGGCCTCCCCAAGGCAGCCTTGGTGGTGCCAGTGAGATTACAGTTGTGTGGGGTGGGCTTCTGGGCCACAAAATGCCCCACAGGAGGGAGAAGTCGCCAACTTTCTGCAGAGACACACAGGACCTCTGACACATGACCTCCACCTTGGAGAGAGGCTCTTTAAGCCTGGTGTGCCCCTCTACCAGATCACACAGATACACAGAAGCAAAAGCAGACAAATGCACGCAGACATGCATTTCCAGGGCCAAGTTGGCCTCCGGAGGCCAAGTCAGCCCTAGATAGAGCTAGTATCTGGCTGCCCCCGAGGACCACCATTCCTCACTTTCCGAGTTTTTCAGACTATGGACTGAACACAGTATTTTAAAAGCTGAGATCTAATCACACAGAACAGAAAATGCCAACAGGCACCCCATGGAGGCACAGCGCTGTTCCGTGAAACCCTCGCTTCGGTAGGTGGCTAGACCCTGGGGCGCAATGTAAGCTTCATTTCTTGTCGAAAACGTATAAAAACACAGTGTTGGTGTATCTGTCTCATTCCCAGAAAACTGGGGCTCGTTATGCAAATTGGCCCACGAATGGAGCCTCCTCCAACGACTCTTCTCTGCCACATGCCAAAGACCCTCACTAACTCTGCCAAGTCACTCAAAAATAAAAAAATAGAAGCCACCATCACCAGCCACAAAAGTCCCTGACACAGAGCCCAGGAGGTTGCTGCTTATTTGCCTGGCATTTGCATATCTAAGAGCGCCACTTAAGTGACCCTTCACAGAACTAAAAAGATCAGCTTTTCTCAATTAAAAAAGAAAGGAAAAGCCCCAGCTCTGCACATTCCCCCCTGTGGGCCTGGCACCAGAGGCGGGTCTCCCGGGAACTCTGACACATCTGCTGGGTCGTTCTCCCTTCTCATTACTCCTGCCACAGCTATTTGTGAAGCACTGTCTGTGCCAGACATGGACAACCTCCGACCGGAGCCCTCTGCCCCAGCCCTTTCTCAGCCCCGCACAGGCGTGTGATGAGGAGGAGGAGGACAGACGGCCCCCAAGTCCCAGGCCTCTTCCTCCCAGAGGAAGGAGCAGCTGGCTGCTGTGGGTCCCAGCACGTGTTCCAGCACCGCCCCAGGTCCATCAGGAAACCGGACTGTTCTTACACTGGCTGGAGAGAAGAAAGGACAATTCTGATGTTTTCCAGCGATTTAGTGACAGGACCTCTTAGACCTTGACCTTGCTTGTTTCATATACCACCAGGCTAATGAATTCAGTCAATCACCAGCAAGAAGCAGACCCTTGATCCTGCTTACTGCGTTTGGGTGATGGTTCCAGAACCATTGGAAACCTGATGGTACACAGACACAGACAGCAGAAGACCTGACCTGGAGGTGACCCGGGACTCATTAGCATGCTGAAATGCACACCCCAAGTGTATATTTGCCATGTACAAAGAAGCACGTAACCCAGCTGTGCATGCCCCAGTGTAACCCAGCCTAAAATATGTTATGATACTGTTCCCCGCTGCCTTGTCCTGGTAACTGGCTATAAAACCAAGACTCCCACTGCTCTTGGGTTAAGAGTGTGGCTCTTTCAAAATTTGTAAGCGATTAATTGGTCAAAGTCAGACAAAGACCCTTAGGAATCTATAACAACTGCAACCCAGTTTTTAATATTATAGTAGTTTAAAATAATGTGCTCTTTAAAAAATGCTTATCTACAGGCATATCTTTGTGCTACATATTTTAAAAATCTTAATAATTTACAATCAGGGATAGGCTGCAAGAGAAGTAAAGAAAACTTGTTTAAAAAGCAGCTTTTTATTCCTCTATATAATCTATAAGGGTGGAAGAGAACCAACGTGCCCCGGTAGTAACATAAATCCTTATTCTCAAAGACCTTCCAAACCAGAGCCATTCAAACAGAACAGCCCAGAAATTGTTTCAGTCCGCCCATGGACTCACCAGGATCTCTACCCAACCTGGAAGAACATAGAGAGGATGAAGACAAACCAGAAACTTTCTTTGAAATAAAACTAGAGTTCAAATCCCACTCCTAGGGATCTACCCAAAAGACACAAAAACACTGATCCGAAAGAGCACCTGTACTCCTATGTTTATCGCAGCACTATTTGTAATTGGTAA
>JAGFMF010011602.1:513955-524555 GCA_019455555.1 Galemys pyrenaicus
AGGGACTGAGGTGATGGTGCACGGGTGAAATGGTGGTGGGTACTCCCTGGGGACTACAAATGATGTCAAATATAACTAATAATAAAAAAAAAAAGAAATAAAACTAGAGTTCAAAATCAATTAAAAGATGTTGTCCCTGCCAACAACAAAATAAAAGGAGATTAAAAAAAGGCAAGTTCTCTAAAGTCTCAAATAAGATGGGGCTATTTGTATATGAAGAACTCAAAGGCTAATATTTGGAATTAGTCTGAAATTTAGCTTAGAACCACCACTGCCTTAACCACTGTAAATTTATAATTTTACAGCCACTAGGCAAATGAGCACAAATATGCTGATGATTTAAAAATAACATCAGATAGAATTATTTCACTTTCAGTGTATTATTATTAGATCTATTTTATAGAATTTGGCTTGTTATTTCTGAATAATATTTTATTAATTTCATCTGCCAATAAATTTTTCTAGAAGGTATGACACTGTGACTTCTAAAAAGAAACATATATTTGATCTTTGTCCCCCTTTCTGGCACAGAGCCCCTAAAACCCTTAGAATTTCCTGAGATATATAATGGTGTCTTTTGTGATGTGACTGGGGTGACTTTTGGGCCATACTTCAGAAAAGGGGCTGGTAGTCAGGAGAACCAACCATGTAATTAGAGCATTGGGACTTTAAATTCCATCCTAGGGTCTCCGGGGATGGGTGAGGGGCTGGAGATTGAGTTCGATCACCAATAGCCAATGATTTAATCAGTCATGGCCTATGGAATGTGGTTTCCATCAAATCCTAAAAGGACAGGATCCAGATTGGTGGACACATGCTCACTGGAAGAGAGTGGTACCCTGGGTTTGGGTGGAGGGTTTCAAGCCCTGTCCCCACACCTGCCCTGTGCATCTCTTCCATCTGACGATAGCTGGTGGACAGGATAACTTCCTTCGATAATCAACTGGTGATCTAGTCAATACAGTGTTCCTCTGAGTTCTGTGAGTCTCTACAAACTAATTGTACCAAAGCGGGGGGTGACTGGAGCTGTGATAACCTGGGGCTTGCTACTGGTCTCTAAAGGCAGAGGTGGGGGAGTGGGCAGTGGGGCGGGGGCGTTCGAGGACACAGTCTTTTGGACTGAGCAGCTGACCTTGGGATTTTGCCATCTCCAGGTAGACAGTGCTAGCACTGAGTTGAATTGTAGGACACTTAGCTGGTATTCAAGAATGGCTTTGGCGATAAGCGGAACCAACCCTGCAGCCCCTACCATGCATGGCTGGCCAGAGTCTTTGAAGGCTAATCTTTTTAGGGTTTATATTTCTTAGGTTGTGTTTTCACTTACTGCTTTTAATATTTAAACATCTTTAATTTGTGATGGAAACATTTAGTGTCATTGCATTTACGATTTTTATGTGTCTTTGTCCACCTTTTAATACAACATACTCATAATGTTAACGTATCTGACAAGGTAAGGGATAAAGTAAATAACTGTACTCCTATGTGTTACTCTGCTTTGGCAATGGCACTTAATGGCTTTTTACTAATTAATTATTGCTAGATAGCTGTAAACTGCTCATTTGTAGCCTCTCAGTGTCTGACAACTGTTTGTCATGCACCATACACAAGGCTCTACAGCAAGCTCCTTTTATAGAGGCTATTTGACAAGTGACAAGTCTGAAGCTTACAGGGTTATGTGACTCCCTCAGGGCTCCAGTCCCAGGGAGAGGTTGAACCAGAATTGAAACTCAGATAGTGACTGAATACCTCATCTTAACAACAACCTCACATGACAAATAACAGGGAGCATCAATGATTTAGTAACACACAATAACGAGTCATCTTTTAATTTTGAGGGTTTTTTGTTATCTACACCAGGAAACAAACTCAAATCCTCACAGAAAAATCAAGAAGATAAGATGAACTAAAAAAGCAAGTGGTAATGGTGATGGGTATGTGCGGGGGGGTAGGGGGGAGCATTAAGGAGTGGTGGGGATTATGGCTAACTGGAGAATACCCAAACTCTGTGTGAAAGGAAAGCCCTTACTGAGCTCCTGCCAAGTGTTTACAAGGAGAAAGCAAGTCCAAATTCACCCTACAGAAGTGTTTATTTTTTTTTATAGGTAAAATCTTTTGCTTTGAAAAATATTTCATTTGCAGCCTTATTCTGCGGCTGAGTTTGCAGCCTAAGAACAGAATTAGATTTTTTGTCATTTCTGGCCTTTCTTTACATCACTTTCAGCTTTCTTCCCGCTTTTGGATTATTGTGGCTTCATTAGTTTATTTATCAAGCCCCTTTGAAAGTCAGGCGCTAGGCTTCTGCAGGAGCTCATGGTCCAAGTTTGGGTAGCACTGACGTTGCTTTGCTCCAGACCAGTGTGCCCCTCACATGCACACAGGCACACTCACCCCCCAAGGCGTACTGCTATAACGCACATTCTGCTTCAGCAGGGCCAGAAGAGGCACCAGAGCCTGGGTCTCTAATAAGCTCCCAGGTAAAATGGATGCAGCAGGTCTGTGGATCAATCTTGAATCAAACTAAAGAACTGCCTGTGTCTGACAAAGTTCCTAAGCTGTAGATTCCAGCTGGAGGAGCCTCTGTACCTGGTCTTAGCTTCCCAGTGGTGACCTGGGCCGGCCAACCTCCTGCTCGCTAATCCCCTGCCACATTCCTCCCCACATCCTAATTCATCTAGAGATTTAGTCTAGCTGAGATCACTCATGAAGAATTTTATCTACATCTTTGTTCTGAGCTGGCACTGAGCAAGCTGCCTCCTGCTCATCACCTCTTTCCGGTCCTGTGCCTGTATCTCTATCCGAGGAATGGCTGTCTGCAGCGCCCTGTGTCTCAGAGCTGTGGTGCCCAGTCTGCCTTGACTCCTGCTGGCAGCCCCCTAAGAGTGTTGGCCTGGAGTAGCAATCACCTGGGTGAACGCTGGACTTCACCTTGTAGTAGCGATATGACTTTGGACAAGTTACCCTCGGTGCCTTGGTGTTCACATCTGTAGATCCAGCGTGTAACTCCACTCACTGGGTGTCAGGAAGATTGAGCCAATCCATTCTAGTGTGCGCTTCCCACTTCCTCTTCAAAAAGTGTAATTCAGGGGCCTCCCTGGTGGCGCAGCAGGTTGAGCGCTGCACTGTGAAGCATCTGTGGCACAACAGCATGACTTTGATCCCAGGCTAAGGGAGACCCATATGGTGCAGCAGACCTCTCATGCCTCACCCGCTGCTCCCCTCAGCAGTCGATCTGCCTGTTCTGCTCCCCACTCTGTCTCTGGTGAATCCTCTCACCTCCTGTGATTCTGGCCTGTACTCCAGCTCTTGATGCATAAATAAATAAATCTTTAAAAACATGAAATTCAACAAATCATGTACTACTTTCACTTGTGTGCCTAAGAAAATCTTCATGCACAGCACTCATTTCTAGTGCTGCCCCAGGTACATGACCAATTGCATTTGAGGGATTAGCAGGTTTTACTTGGTGAATGGTCTTTCATTTTGTCAGAAAATGTAGTTGTACCTGGTCTGGATTGAGACACGTGAAGGGCAAGCCATACAGAAGGCAGGTAATGCATGACCAGTCGCCAGAGCTGGATGAGCGCTACAGCAGGTGTCTGCAAAGTCAGGAATTGTAAAGTAAGCTGTTAAATAGTATGTTTGCCAAGTTGTCAAATCGTAATTTTCAAAGCATTTTCAAATAAAACATCTCGAAGAAACAATGGGCCTAGCTGTCAATCCACGACAGAGTGTCTAAGAAAGTCCCTAAATTCAGAGACAGTACTGTACTTGTTACACTTGTTAAAAGATTAACAAACTAGGTCCACTATTTTGATCTTATAGGCATTTTATCTGAAAAGGTGTCTGAGGTTGAAGAAAAGCATATTAAGCATATTACTTGAAAGGCTTTCTAATATCTAACTGTTTTAAAGGATAAGTTTATCCTGTGTCCTGATTTTGCAGACACCCTCTACAATACTTGCTAAATTTCACTGAGTATTAACACTGGATTTTATTCTAAGATGTAGGTGTATAATTTTACAACATAATGGGTGTAGGAACTTGGGGGAAAAAAAACTTTTTATTTTTAAATACTTCTAAATTCATTGATGTTGCAAAGAAGTGTACAGAGTACCTTTCACCCAGCCTCTCCCAAAGTTAACATCTTACATAATTACAGCACAATAACAAAATCTGGAAGCCGACGCTGAAACAATTCAGAGGCTGACTCAGAATTCAGATTTTACCACCTGTACATGAACCTGTGCATGCATGTGTGCATGTGTGTGTAGAGCTGTAGCTTTACAAAACCATCACCACAACAGATATTTATAATCACCATGAAGCACCCCTTAATAGTCACATCAACTCTCTATTCCACCCTTAAACCAAAGTATAGCTACTTTTGTAAGACTAGTGAGGCACAGCCTCGGAGCCCGTGAGTCCTTTCACAGTCAACTTGATGGTAGAAGGTACAGTTTTCCCAACTCCATCTCCTGAGTGGGTGCTGATGGGAAAGAAGGGCAGACCTGGGGCTTTGGCTATAAAGCTGCTAGGGTGTCAGCAGTTGAAATGGCTGGCATCTAGACAGGAGTGATGGTGGAGAAGCCACAAGCTTGCTACACACAGCTTCAGCTTGGACCTTAGTCTCTGCTCAGTGGACACTCTCTGGGGTAGGACCGATGGCATTGGCTAAGTGCCATTCTATAAAGTCTCTTTCTCTCTCCTTTTCACTCCCTCCTCTCACTTCCTATGTAAAAAAAATCCTGTTACTATTTTTTTTTTCTATGTATTTGCTTTTGGATCGTGTCATACATTCTTAAGCACACAGGTCAGGACCCACCAACTGGGTCAACCCCAGGTTTGCTCCATTTCATTTTAATCATCCTCGTTTTGTGTATAGGAAACTGAGGGACAGAGAAGTTAGCAACCTAAACAAGGTCACACAGCCAGCAGTTGTGGGTCTGGGCTTTGAACTCTCATCATTAAGAAACACTGTGGGGAAGGGATTGTGGGGAACATGTGGGGGTGGCGCCTGGAAATACTTCCTGGAGTAAGTGATCATTGAACTTGTTCTTGAAAGGGAGGGGGAAACACTTATAGCTGGGGAGCTATGGAACACCAGACCTCACGGGAGTAAAACTGAGTGCTAGAGAAGCCCTGCTCCTTGTCAGACTGAATCTAGATTGTCACAGCTCCTAGCCTGGGCTTCTATGACCTCACATTGACCCCACCATGTGTAGCCCCAAACAGCTTCTCCTCTGGTATATTCTTTCTTTGTTGCCTAGCAACCTGGAAGTCATCTGGATTGTACCTCAGCATCCGATCCCTCCCTCACTGGGTCTGGCAGTTCTGACTTCCAGCTATCCCCTGCTTGATTCCAGCTTGTCAGAATCTGACATCTACTCATCTATTAAATCAGCTTCGCCATTGCTTCCCTGAGCCCTCTTTTTCACCCCGTGCCCAATCCTGTCTTCTCATTGCTGCTAAGTATGATCGCACCTGTCTTCGGTCTAGGAGCCTTCAGTGGCTCCTCCTTGTTGATGTCTGTCCAGTGCCTGGGCCTGAAGCACAAGGTCTTCAGGACCTGCTCCCAGCTGGCTCTGCAGCGAATCCAGCCACATTCCCCTCCCAGCTGGCACTGCACGTTCAGGGCCACACAGAAAGGTTCCGAGTCAGCCCTCATAGAATTTAAGTGCTGATTCAAGTTCTTGCAACCAATGCATGGCAGAGCTAAACATGAGAATCTAGGTGTGTCTGACTCCAAAGCCTAGACTTTCTTTCCCAGCTGCTTCCTCCTCCCTTTCATTTTAAGAGCACTTGTGAGTGCAGATTCTGGGTCAGGCAGGTACTGCATGGGTTCCTGCCCAGGCCTGTGTGGGCCTTCCAGCTCCAGCAGACGCTGATGGCTGCCCAGCAGGAAGTGTGGCTAGCGGAGCCAAGCAGCAGCGTTGGCAATTTCATTACACACGTAGCTTGCGTTGTATTTCCACAGGACAGTGCTGCTCCAGTAAAATCAGCACTGCATGATTTTGGCCAAAAGAATGAGTCTCTTCAAGGGCATCTATTTTCAGAGCCACCAGTGGGTGTTTCCCCGCACCTGGTCCTGTGTTAGGTGAGAGAAGCGAGGTCAAAACAGAAAGGCCAGGCCACCAAGCTGGGAAGTTCAAGCAATCACTCTCCCATTTGCTGATTCTCCCACTCTCGGGGTGGAGAGCTTTTGAGACCTTCTCCTCTAATTCCATCTCAGTCATTACCCATCGTCTGGCACTCTGCAGGCCAATGTGGTGGGGCCACGTGAGGTCACGCTGATAGGCAGGCTGGCTGGTACCAGGTGCCGAGATAGGCTGGGCTCGGCATCCCGCTCAGGAGGGGCTAATGAGAGAGCGGTACTCAGCGGATGTCAGGAGCACGGTGTCAGGCTGCTGCCACGCAGTAATCTGTATGCTGGCTTCGCTTCAAGGTCAGGCCTCAGAGATAGCAGGCAGAGGTTTTCCTATCGGCTCGAGCTGCAGGCCTGATAAGGACAGGCTGCTTCAAGCCCATTGCTCGAGGGTAGCTTCAGGGGCCAGCATGGCCAGGAGCAACAGCTGGGACCCAGTCTATCTGGGCAGCTTGGTCATGGGGCACCTAAGGGAATCACTCAGGTAGGGTGGGTAGACACATTGAAGGTCACGAAGGTCTGAATTCTTAGAGCCAGGGACACTGAGACCCAGCGGAGGGCAGACATCTGGGCCCCTGGTGATTCAGGGATGAAGTCGGGTCGGGTACACGCTCAAGCAGGCACCAAAGGCAGAGATGTGCATGATCAGGGTCTCCTTATAATTACAAAGAAAGTACCAGAACTTGGCTGTAAATGGCCAGGTTTCTGAGTTGCCTCCCTTAGGGCCTGAGGGCTTTGGCTGCACCCTGTCTTGATCCTATCATGGCAGAGAGGTTTTCTCTGCAGACACTTGCAGGGGCAAAGTGTAGATGGTGACACAGGAGAGGGGCCATTCCCTTTCCTCACCTCTGGCTAGATCACGCAATCCTTCCATCACTACCTCCGTGGTCTTTCCAGCACGTGGCTTTAATTTTAAACGTCCCTCCCTCCCGCTGAAGACCTACGATGGCTAAAACCCAAGCTCCTTGGTCCAGCATCCAAGGCCCTTCATGACCTGGCCCCTGCCCACGCTTCCACCTTGGCCCTCTGTTGCCTGAGATCCCCCCTGTGCCTCTATGAACTCCATCACCACGGCTGGACCAATCTGGGAGTGTCCTCTTATTAGCCCATCTGGATAATTTTTGCTTTTCTATCAATGTTTCGTTTGAGGGAAACCTTCCCTGACCACCCAGGTGAGCTGTCTCCCACTCCCGGCTCTGGGCAGAGGGCCCGGGACACCTCCATCCAAGCCTTAGCATAGGTGCTGGGGTTGTTCACTGACAGGTAGTAGCTCAGCAGGAGTTGTGCTGTTATCCTAGTAACGATAAGCCATTCCCGTTGAGGGAAGAAGAGGAAATAGCAGCACTGGGTTCTCACTGCTTCTTCACCAAGCCCAAGGCACTCGGCTCTTTATCCCCCCTTGGTAAGTGATGAGAAGAGGCGTGGGGCCACGCAGTGACTTCTCCAAAGCCATGCAGGTCCTGTGGCAGACTGGGCTTCCACTCAGTTCTCCCCGAGATGGGTGTTCAGGGTGCTGACTAGTGCGACAGACTGTGGGCCATGCGTGCCCTGCAGGGGGAGCGCAGATAGAAGGTGCCAGCAGGGAGGTGACGCCTGGCTTGGCCTCAGACTCTTCCCTGGAAATGCCTTTTTGGTGCACAGAAACTGGCCTGCCCTGGGGAACAGCTGCATTCCTGGTGTGCCTGGGTCCTCTCACCCCATCTCCACAACTTCCATGGGGTGCATTGCTTATCTTGCTGGTACCTCAGCTTCCAACACCTGATTGGAGCTGAAAACTCAAGACTCAGAGCCACCCCCACCCAGACCTGCTGCCCATAGGATGCTGCAGGATGTTTGGGGAGCAGGAGGGAGGCAGCCAGGAGCTCTGTGGGAGAACAGCGCCTGCCAGGCTTCTGAACTGCTCGGCTTCCACCAGGATTCGCTGTGCTTTATCTTGAGCAATAAGGTGTGCGGGGCCCAAGCAGACAGGCCTTGTGCACAGGGGCCTGACCCAGACTCCAGAGCACTCAGAGTCCTCCCTGTCCTCCTCGGGAGGACGGCATCTTCCTGCTCTGTCTTCCCTGCCATTCAGAGCAGCCTTTCGTGTCTCCCTAAGGGTTTCTCCTAGGACATAACACTCCCAGGAAGTGAGCCCAGAAAAGCACTCCATCCTGGGCCCCGATGTGGCCCTACAGAGAGGGCCAAGGCCAGCTATGTGACCCTCAGCCCTGCTGTGACAGAAGCTGGGACTGCGGGTTGTGCAAGGAAACTGTACCTGTCACTTACTCGCCTTTCCTGAAGGTGCCCGAGTTCTTTTGTGGTTCCTTGCTTCCATTGTGTGAAACCCGGGTGGGGGGTCCAGTCACTTAGTGTCTGCAGGCCAGCTCAGCGGTTGGCCTGGCTGGAATGGGCAGGGTGAGGGTGGAGCAAGGGGTTCACCTAAGGGCGTGCAGAGACTGTCGCATAACTGCCATATCTATCCACTAGATGGCGCTCATGGCACAATTTTCCTGCATACTTTAAATTCTATCTTGAGAAAAATATTTTTTCATGCTGTTAAAGAACACAAATAGAACTATAACTTAAATTTATGTAGTTAATCTTACTCATCACCATACTTGGGTTTCTGTCTCGTTTCCAAGAGTGACCAAGTGCCCCCTCTAGGGTTTTGGGTGCGGCAGACCTGTCCAGAATGATGTTTCCAATGAAGACGATTACACCCAAAGGCTGACTGGACACCGCCCTGCCCACCACTCGAGGCAGCCTCACTGCTCCCCCTTCACCCTTGCCTTTCAGGAGTGCCTGTGGATGCGAAGACAACTGGGCAGAAATGGACTGGCCCTGGGACCTGCATGAATCTAGCACCAAACCCCTGGACCCAGAAGGGGAAGACACTAGAAGTGTACATGGTGTTCATGTGGAGGAGGGCAGCTTAGGTGTGTGCTGGGTAAATCAGACTGCCTTGGGTTTACGTCTTGAACCACCGCTATGTAGCTCTGTGTCCTTGGCAAGTCACCTTTCTAACCTTCCCACCAGTGTCTTTATTTATGAAACAGGCATAAAGTTACCCCCAACTTTACAGGGATGTTTTGAGTGTTGTGACAGGCAGCAAAATGACCTCGCAATGACCCCACAGGATGGCCATGTCCCAGTCCCCAGGACCTGAGAAAACGCACCTTACAAGGCTACAGAGCCTTCTTCGCCCCAAGCCAAAGAAACCCTGTGGCCAGCTCTGACCCGATAAAGAGCCTGGACACCGGAGACTTTTTCCAGCGAGTCCTTGAAGCACAAGCTCAGTGCCTGTCTCAATTTATGGCTGGGGTACACACCTCAACCTTCTGGGCTCCCTTCACTGCTCCCCAACTTCCAGGCCCCGGAACCCTGGTCCCTCCCATGGCCCAGCTCAGTGCCCAGCTCACCTTGGCCCCAGACGGCAGGGCTCTGTCTACCTCACTGTCCTCCTTCATTTTTCCTCTATCGCCTTTGTGGAGACATTTTCTCTTGTTCCATAGTTGGCCAAACCTCTATTTTCCACTCTATCCCTTGAGATTTCTTGCTAGCTCCTAATGTGCAGTTTCAGTACTAAAATTTTTGCAGTAAGTGAAATATACAGGTAGGAAACACCCCAATAAAACCATGAGTGCTTGACTTTTACCTATGGGGTAAGTGGTTGGGAGGGCCCTGGGCACTCCACCTTCAGCCTGTGCCTCCTGGAATTCCAAGGCGAGGCTGTGTACAGGTGAAGGGAGTGGCTCTGAGAAGGGGGTGCTGCTCTGGGGCTGTAAACTTGCTCTGAGTCCAGGGAGGCTTGGATGCTCGGCTCACAGCCACCACTGCCCAGAGGGAAGTCTGAATTCAGAGCGCACGCGGCTGGGACCTGATGACTGGCTGCCTGGGCTCGATGGAGACCCTTGGGAACCTGTCCAGACCCTCTGGGCTCCTTACCACGCCCTTTATAGATCTGCGTGCACCTGCAACTCTCCTTGAAGGTCTCACCTTGGTACTGTTCCATGCACTGGGTGGGCCAGAAATTCCAGAATTGGCTCCCCAGGGAGCAGCTCTCCATTAATGGTGGTTAGGAGCTGGGGGGCGGGTACAAGTCCCACCTCCTCACTCCTAGGGCAAGATGTCTCCCTTCCCATAGTCTCCAGAAGCCCCCGCTGGAACAGAGCCCCCTGCAGCAGCGGGTTCCCAGGCACATCCCTGTCAACCCTGCTCCCTTCTCCAGGCTTTTTGGAATTTCCTCTCAATAAACTGGCAGCACCTTGCCTCAGGCTTTGCTTCTCGGGGAGACCTAGCTAAATAAAACAGCCCCAGACTCCAGAACCTTCCCAAGAGCCACTCTCTGCAACAGGAACTTACTTAGTTCCATAGCAATCATGCTTCCTTCCTTCCTTCCTTCCTTCCTTCCTTCCTTCCTTCCTTCCTTCCTTCCTTCCTTCCTTCCTTCCTTCCTTCCTTCCTTCCTTCCTTCCTTCC
>JAGFMF010011602.1:524688-540579 GCA_019455555.1 Galemys pyrenaicus
CCTCCCTCCCTCCCTCCCTCCCTCCCTCCCTCCCTCCCTCCCTCCCTCTCTCTTTCTTAATTGAGGTAACATTGGTCTACATTGTTATTTGTGTTTTAGAGGTTCTGCATTTCAAAAGCCGGAACACTAAAAATTGTTTTCTGACTGCTAATGTGAGGGCGGTTTTGGGGTTAAATTATTTCCCTTCCTTCTACTCCACCCAAGTCCTCTGTTTTGGGATTCATGGTAAGGCTTATTTTAAGGTGCTGAATCTGTGCTAGTGTTTTCCTCTGGACTTATTTTCATATGACCTAGATGTTCTGTTTGGACCTTCACCCTAAGATGTCCTCACCGATTGGTTTCTTCCTGTACTTACTGTGAATTTGAAAATCCACATTTTCATTCACCCAAAAGCTAATTACCCAGATACTTGATTGCATTTTCTAACTTCCTCCCAAATTTGTATTGTCCCTTAGATTTGGCACAGATTTCCAAGTGTTTTTAGGGACAGTGCTGGCGTTCCTGCGGGGAGGAGCACCGTGAAGGAGGCGTGCTCTTCCAGAGTTAGAGGTGACGCTGCCCCACGAGGGCGAGCCCCAGCACAGGGCTAAGAGGTGCTCAGGCCTACCTGGAATGATCTCAAAGAGGTGCTTCCCCAGGTCCTCAGGGCCAGGAAGAAGTTCGGTCACCTGGGTCCCTTGTAGAGAAATAAATCCCTAAATGGAGAGAAACACAAAGACAAGGGCCATGAGATGACTGGGAACGCCCAAGGGCCAGCCCCAGGAGAGCGGAGAGCGGGTCTCACATCGGGCCTGGCGGGGTAGGCTGGAGGCTGGAAGCATGCAGGCCTCTACTCTGTAGGAAGGGCCAGCATCGATGAGCCCTGCACAGGGCCCCTGGTGGGGGAGGGGGCAGCCCTACCATCTACCCATTGGGTGGGGCTGCTCTGCCTGGACTGCGGCACCAGGACTGCCTGGAATTGTTACTCTCCTGGCTGAGACATGGGAAAGCAAATCAGGAGCAGAGCGCTCCAGCATCTGGGCCTGCTTGCGCCAGTGCGCCCATCTGTAACCTGGCAGGGTGGAGTTGAGACTGCAGAGGGCGGGGAGAGGAGGCTGGCATCCAGGGCCTAGCTTCTCCCATCTAAGTGCCCCTCAGGCGGCATGGGGGAAAAGATCAGCAGATCTGTGTGAGTCCCGCTCTTTCCCCTGCCGGCTGGTGCGACCCATTCTTTGCCTGTTAAGTGGGAGTCAGTGACCACTCAGGAGATAGCCAGCATGGAAAGTGTCCAGGACCTGCTATGCCTGTGTGCACATTACCGGGGACCACCCTGTACCCGCCCTGCTTAGGGAGCTGAAATCCGGCAGTGGGCCCGAAAGACACAGGCAAAGAGCATGGCGGGTAGGGGCGGGTAGGCTGGGTTTGAGCCAGACAGCCAGGCTGTGTGACCTCATGCAATACTGTCTCTTCTCTGACTCCAGTTTCCACATCTGCGCCACAGAGAGCGCCACCCACTTGTCAGGGATGCTGAGACACCACCAGATTCTCGCCTTCTGCTCTAGGTGAAGGGCTGTCCTCCAGGCGGGACCGCCCCACTGTGACCTGCTCTGTTGGCTGCTAATCTCAGCAGAGGCTTTCCCCACTTCCTGACTTTCTTCCTGTACTTGCCTCCGACTGAGTGTGGCTTTGACTGCACATTTTTGGTTCTTGCCCTGGGAAACCCATTTTAAACTCCAACCGTACAGCCAAACTGCCCGAGTTCAAGTCCTGGCACAGCTATTCACTGGCTGTGACCTCAAGGCGAGTTGTCTAACTTCTTGTGCAACCAAATACCCTCGTCTGGGAAGTAGGGATAACAACGGTGCTTGGTGGGGCTGCTGTGTTAGATAAATGCATCCTTGCCACGTCCTTACAGCAGGGCCTGGCGTACAGGGAAAGTTGCTTGTTTGCTGAATAAACCCAGGCACGACTGTGCCAGGGCTCCATGAGCGGTGTCCACCCAGAACCCCTGTGTCTGCATGTGCCTCGGTGAGGAGCACGGTCATCTGACCTGCCCCCGACACCTGTGGCGCTCAGAGTGCTCCTCTCTCACCCTGTCTGTTCCAGGTAATTTCCTGGCGTTCCCGGGCCAACTGTGAGTCCTGCGCTGCCTCTTCTCATTTAAGTCACGTAAAGGCGGGACGACGTCTCCGCCCGCAGATGCTTGCTTTGGAGGAATTACAGCAATAAACCAGAGAACCAGCCGATAATCGTTGTAACTGAATTAACAGTTACTTTCTTGCTAGGGACCCTGGAGCTACTGGGAATAACTTAGGACCACAGCCCCAGGCTGAGGAAGTGCGCTCAGGGTGCGGTCCATCACCAACTAATGAGATGGGTCTCTGGTATTTGCTGTTTCAGTAACTGTCTCTGTAATTCTGGGCACTTTGCTTCTTTATTCTGTGTGCCTCAATATCTGTCACCTATAAAACAGGAGTAACAATATTGACAATGACATTATTTCTACTCTAGCTAAACGGAAAGGCAGTAATGGCTACTACTTATGCAGTTGTACTGTATTCTTGGCTCTTTGTCTAAATTATTGCATCTAATCTTTCCAGAGGCCCCCTGGGGGTAGGCAGCACTATTCCCATCTTCCTGGATAAGCAGATGGAGGTGGAGCTATGAAGCAATCAGTCCCCTTGTCCCACCGCTAGCAAGGGGCAGTGGGATGAGAAACCAGGTATGTTTGATGCCAGAGTGCTCCTCCTCCCCACAGCTGTGATAGCAGCTGTCAGCTGAGTTGGTGGGTGGGGAGCATCATGGGGTCCCAAGCTGTGACCCACATCTCACTTCTCAGGTGAACCCCAGTGTGACCCCCACCATTGCAAGGACCCTCAGAACTGGTCTTTGGCTGCCCAGATCTCTCCCACCTCCCAATGGCACAGCTTGACATCTGTTAACACTGTGACGAAGATCCATAAGGAGTCAGTATGAAGGACTGAGCTGAAGCAGTCAGGGTAGGTCTTAATCTCGAGTGCATTCGGAGTCAGCCAGGGCTTGTTAAATCACAGGGAACTAGGCCCAGGGGTGTCGTACTAAGTTTAAGAACAAGCTCTCAGGAGACAGTAAGGGCCCCTGATTTGTTGTGTGTGCCAGTGTCTGTGACATAAACACCTGGAAGGCTCACTTTCAGGACATCAACCCAGTGCTTCTACCACACAGACACAGCTGAGGCCCAGAAGCCCAGGGCACACCCCTAGCGTATCTTAGTCCATTCAATATAAAACGAGGATTATTTGCATCGTGAAGCTGTTAAGAAGACTGAATCACTCAGTATTTGCCTGCTGCCCTTTGGAGAGCTAGGTCTTGACTGAGTTGTTCTGCTGTCAGTGAGAACAGGTTGCAGAAAGGGGGTAGCTGCCTCTGTACCCCTAGACTATAGAGTCTGACATTCTCCTGAGGCACCCAAAGTGAGCACGTTGGAGGGGAGCAGTGGGCCTTGCCGCAGCATCTGTTTTGAGGATTTCATCAGCTAATGTCCTCAGAGCACTGGGTTCAGTGCCTGTTGTGACCTGTGAATTATCACACCACCTAGGAGTGGAGTGTGTAATCATCATTTTATGGGAACTGGTGTATGCACATACTCTTGCATGCACATATGTAAACATTTAAAATAACTACCGGGGTTTGTAATTATTGTGACTTTGCCACTTAAGTGGGATTCAGACAGCCTTCCCACAGGCCGAGACCTGGCTTTCTTACCTGTAAAACTGAGGAAATAAGCCTCTGACTGTGTTCATCGAGGCTGTCTGAGCTAGTGCTCTGAGAGCATTAAAGGCAGACTGAACACGAGTACCTGTCACAATTATGATTTTAAAACCTATTTTGGCCACCCCGTTTTTTGCATTGTTTCGAGGAGCAGCCCCCTTCTTCCAATAATACCATAGCTCATGCCACGAAGATCTGATGAAGAGCCAGAGCCCCAGGAAGTGAAGGGCAGGGCCCGTTCTTTCGTTGGCACATGGGTGCTCCTGCACAGGCAGGGACACTGCACCTCTCCTGCTTGTCTAAGTTATGGGGCTCACGGTTGTTCTGAGAGCTTCACTCTCTAATCTAGTTCTCTCTCCAACCTGATCAAAGGCTATTCTCTGGGAAGTCCTGATATTTCATCTTATTCAGGGGGAGACCGAAGAACCAACTCCTGAAATACTTCTTAGGGAGAGCACGATAAGATTTTTCCAGCGGCAGCATCTTAGAAAATTGCAGACACATTTGAAAAAGCAATCGCTCAGGGCTCCTTATCTCCTATTATTCCAATTGTGGCCTCAGATCAATCTTAAACAGCTTTAGCCATCTGACACCCAACCAGGAACTGAACCACTCCGAACTTTAAATAAATAACACAGATCAGAATGGCATTCAGTGCCAAGTAGGGTAACATCCTCCTCCTTCCTTATCACACAGGTCTGCAACCATGATCCATTACTGTCTAAACTGCAGATGTTAAAAAAGGCAACCTAAAAGTTGGAGACAAATTGCTTCTTGGTGGACACACCTTCCTGCCCCAAGGAGTTGAGTCATTTGTTCAGCCTCTTTCTTTGCTCAGATTCACCCTGAATCTTCTCCCAACAGATTCCAGAATGATTTTGCCCCTTTCATTCTCCAGATGCACTTGGTGTGTCCACGTGTCTCTATGTCTGCTCCACCTCTGTGTCTTGGGCTATACCTGGCCTCCTGAAGAACCTGTTACTACACGAGGCTTGTTCTGAGGAGCAGAAGGTTGGAGGGTCAGCCGCTGTGTTTTGCAGGAAGCAGAATCTGGGGATCCAGGCATCAGTTCCCTACACCTCCCTGCACCTCCCCAGTCATATCACAGTCCCTGAAGCTCTCACCGGCAGGACTGCCCAGCCTGGGCCAGAGCCCACACAAGTCCATCTGGTGTGCAAGGGTGAGTCTAGGGTTGGGGGCCTGGGACAGACTTGCAGCCCTAAGCTTGGGATGTGAGCGGAAGCCTCAGGAGCCCTTCTATCTCAGAGTAATGGGCTCTCCCAACCCCTGAGAGTGGCTTTTCCAGGTGGCTGATCTCTTCCCCAGGTCCCAGTTTTCCCTGCATTTAGTCTGTGCCACTCCACGATCCTGGTCTAACCTTCACCCCATATAATGTACCCCTGACCTTCCCGAGTCACTCTTGGGGACCACCCCTCCAGGCAGGGATGTCTCACTGGATTCCTAAGCTTGCAGAAGGCCAAGGGCTCCCCCGGGGCAAACGGTCCCAACATGAACCCCTTGGGTTCAGTCTCTCTCATGCTGATGCCCTCCTCATGAATTCTAAAGCCTGTGGCCATGAGGATGAGGTGTGATGCACATGGGGAACTGTGCAAAGTAGCCCAGTGGATTTGAGGTCCTACCTCACGATGTCCCAGTGGCATGGCCAGTGTGGGTGGGCCCCCAGGGGGACAAGGGAACTAGTGGAAGGAAAGGCACTAGATATCAGGCCCATCCACTTGTGCTATGGGGTGGGGTTCGTGGGGGAGCTGCCTGACCCTCATGGTCAGAGCAGGGCATGGCAGATGGTCCGGGTTCTGGCTTTGAGCTGCGATGACCATGAAGCAGCCCTTCCTGCTTGACCTTGATCTGCAGCACTGGTGGGAGACCAGCAAGGATGGAGGTCACTGTGTTGAGGGGTTTGGCTACCACGTTCATCCCTGGCTGGATGTCCAGCTTGTAAAGAATCACTCTGGGGTGCAGAGAGGTTCTGGGAGTGTGAAAATGAAACCCTATATCCCAGTGCCTAATAGGCTCGAATACTAGGCCTCTTGCTCATTAAGATACCTGGTACTCCAGGTAAAGAGGTTAAGGGAGAAACTGAGTTCAGCCTCAGCCCTTTGGTGCCCGTGACGTAGGGAAGGTGATCTAGAAGGGGACCAGCCATCAGTGGGTCTGTGCTCTGAGCTCCCTAGAGGGGACAGGCTCTTCACTGGCCACCCACTTTCCCCCCAGCATTTTCTCTGATCTACAACTCTGGGGTCAATGTTGGCATTGATTTCTGCCCCACTGCCAAGTTCACGCTGTCTTCTGCTCTGCAGTCTGCCCAGAAGGTTAGGAAAAGCTTCTGCTATTCCTTCTGAATGGGGGGGCTTTGCTGAGCAGTTTGACTGGGCCCCTGCCACATACTGGGAGGAGCCTGGGGGGACACAGGGCCTCACTGCAGTTCAGGGTCTGTGCACCAAACTACAGCTTGCTACTGTATGCAGCTGTGCCCCCCACGTTTGCAGCCCTGCATAGCTTCTAGTCTTCTCCCCCCACGAGCACCAAGCTGTCCCAACGCTGGTCCTGCCTGCTCAGCTGCCCTGATGCTCCCTCTGAAGTTTGTTTCTGCCTGGAACATTCACTGTTGGGGCAAGTTAATGTTGGGTCAGGGGCTGGAGACAGTTCAGTTCTGTCTCATTGCTGAGAGGCCTGAGCTAGTGTGGTGCTCTGGGGTATAAGGTGACTCTGACAGAGTGGCCCCCATGCTGGTGAGTTAAGAGCAGGTCAGTCTGGGAAACTTATACCGAATCTTTTGCCTTGTCCTGTGCCAGGCTGCCCTGCTGAGCTCGCTGCTGCGAAGGGCACATGCTGCGTTCTGTATAGAAGGGGCACGCTTCAACTGACCCTCTGCAAAGGCTGCAGGTGATTTAGGAAACACACCCTGTCCTCAGCAGACCAAGCAAGGCAGGATGCCCCTCGAGAGCCCTCCCCCAGCCACCTCCCTTTTGCTGATTAACAGTAGCTTGTATTCTACAGATGCAGAAAGAGGTAGGATAGCCCAAATACAATTACAAGTAAGCCATGTCCATCTCGACAATGAATAAAATGTTTTCCATGCTGTCTCAGTGCCATTTGATTCATTTCTCTGCCTAGTAATTGACATAACTAATAATTTACCGATCCATCTTCCAGCTATTCCTGTAAATTAACTGGGTTCAACTGAAAGCCAAAGGATTGATCTATTGTAAGTGGGACATAGTTAAGTACTGTAAGCTAATATCCCTGCTGACTTAAATTAGCAGACTCGGAGAGAACCTCATTACATTTACATGAACAGCCTGCAACACTGAAGGAAGCACAGACGTCATTTTTAGAGGTGAAGATCCATTTTATAGGCAGCCTCACTCTGGGTGCCAGAGAATGCAGAGGCAACCTAGACACATGCCACTTGTGAGTTATGCACTCTTATCATCAGGCCTTTAGTAACGTCACTTTCCTTCCCTACCACAAGGGCAAAATACTATCATCTGAATACTAACTTAGGTATCCATAAGTACCTGATATTATCATTCCAGGGGCTGATATTATCATCCTAGGAAAACCCTTAGTAAACCATATACTATAAACTTTAATATATATAATATATTATATATATTATATATTATATATTTATATATTTTATATATGTATATATAAATTTATGTATAAATAAATATATATTTATTAATATATAATATAATATATTAAATTACATGTTATTATATTTTATAATATTATGATAGTATATATTATATTATTATATTATATTATTTATTATATATAATATTATATCATTATATATTATATATTGTAATATTATGTTATTATAATATATATTATTAATATATATTAAATTATATATAAAATATATAAAACTATATAAGTATATTTATATATATAAGTATATAAATATATATTTCTATATATATTGAAATGCAGACTAGTTGTTTTAGCTAAATAGTGTTTAAAAATCAGTTGGCAGCTATTGCCATTTAAATTTAGTTCATAACTTTCAATTCAATTTAAAATAACTTGTGTGGATTGGAATTTGCACTTTAAGCTAATATTGGTGAGTTGTATTTCTCTCAAATAGCTGCAAACCTAGAAAGCGTCCCTTAAAAAAGCAAATTTTGATATCTGAACTTAAATAAATGATGATGCTCTCCTTTCATAAGACTCCAGTGAGTAATTCTTCAAAAAACAGCTTTTGAAGTTTTCCCCAACGACATTTTAAACAAGAAAACACTTGTTGACTACTTCTGCAGCACTACGGCAATGCTAATAGGCCCCCAACTGGCTCGCGGTGAGTCCTAACACACACGCTCCACAGACAGCCCCTGAGCCATGCTCGGCGGCCAGCGGCCTGCGTCATACTTCAGCGTGTTTCCCTCACACTAGTGTGCATTCACGTGTGTTCTCTCTGCCCGCAGACGGGGACTGGAATTTGCTGTGGCGAGATCTGTGGCAGCAGCAAGAGAAGTGATTAGACTTAGTTCTTCTTGGAGAGACGTTCAGGTGGGAAATGTGAAGGAGGAAGTGAAGTCAAACCTTTCAAACGTCTCAGGAATCTGGGCAACCAGGCCCATCGGAGACTGGGCTGCACAGGCACTGGACCACCGGGGTCTGTCCCCATCAGCAACCTTGCCCCCAGCTGTACCCTCACAAAGACCTTCCTGGGGTGCCACAGTTGAGCTCCACACAAAATGATCACCTACACCGGAGAGGGGGCCGACAGTAGGAACCCCAGAGTGCCTCTTGCCCACTCGGACCAAACTCCTAGGGCTTGCCTGCCTCTTCCGCTCTGTGCTTTACTCATCCAGAATGGAGCCCAGGAAAACCACTGTGGTTGGCTGCTTCTACTTATCATCCCTCTCGTCCTCCTTGTCTTAAGAGGTCTCCACTGACCTATAGCTATTAGAGCTGAAAGGGCACTTGGAAATCATCTCTAGCCAACTTTCCACCCAATGACCAACTTTTCTAGAAGGCACGTAACCAAGGCATGGTTTGCCCTTGGCCTGCTGAGTCCCAGAGACTGGCGCTCACCCCTGCCCAGCTGATCACTCCACCGGGACAGATGCTTTTCACATATGGGGGACCCGGTACCCTCTGTGCAATTCTGTCTCTCCTGATCACAGCGTCTGGAAGTTCACAGACTAAACTATCCTTGTTCACATGAGGCTGCAGTTTCGATTTGAGCTCCCTAAGATTTCTCTTCTCCAGATAAATTATTCAGGAGTTCAGATGCCTCGCACCCCAGCTGCCTGTTCTTGCCTTACCAGAAGTGCAGAGCTGGGAAGGGACCATCTGCCTCCAGGTGTGAGCTGTGGGCATGGCAGAGCTCGGGGGGCTTCCTTCCCCTGTGCGTCTCAGTACAACCCATGGTTCTCTCGGCTAAGCTCTACTGACCTTACAACTAATTAAAACTCTGCCTTATTCGACCTCTTCTTAAACGAAGTCTCTCCATTCTGTAAAATCGAGTGATTTTCTTAACCAAATCAAGGACTTTATGTTTTAGCTTAATAATTTTCTCATGAAACCAGTCTATCAAGACTATTTTGAATCTCCCTGCTGTTTTTCACCTTTGTTGTGTCTCCCCACTCTGTAAAGTCACTAAGAATATATTAGGCTTTCACTGTCATAAAAAAACAAAACAAAACAAAACCACACAGGAGCTTACTGATTAAGGGGTGGGCTCCAGAATCAGACTGTTTAGTTTTGGATCTTGGCGCTAGCACTTAATGACTTTATGTTCATTCAAACAAGTCACTTAACCTCTCTGTGCTTCAGTGCCCTTATTTGGAAAGTGGGGATAGTATGTACTCCTAAGTTGTTTTAGTCAAAACCCAGTGGTTTAAACACAGTGATGTTGTTCATTGTTTCTCATTATTCCATAGCCTAGAATTCAGGCAGGGCTCAGCCAGGAGTTGTTCTCCATCTCAGGAACGTTCTGGTGGGTGGAATGGTCTAGAAGGTCAAGAAGACATCGCTGATCTCTCTGGCCATATGGTCACTCCTCCACACTTCCTGTTCACTGCACGGTCCCACGAGCACTCTACAGTATGGCAGTGGCTTTCCAGAGCAAAAGCCAGGGCTGCCTGACTTCACTAAGACCAAACCTAGAACTTACACAGCGTCACGTTTGTCTCATACTATTGGTCAAATGGTAGCAAGGACTGCTCAGGGACAGATGAAGGGAATGTACTCCACTTGGGGTGTGTGCACAGAGAAGTGGGAATGGACAGCAGTCACTCTGGGACACAATATAACATCTACCTCATAAAGCTGTTGTGAGAGTTAGAGTCAGGTAATGCACATGAAGCATCTAGAGCTATGCCTGATTCATAATGCATATAAATGTTAGTTTTTATTTAGCTCCAAACCCATGAAGTAAAGCAGAGCCAAGAAGTAAAGAGAGCTTGAGCTTACTAACTAGTAACAAGAGAAGGTAATTTTCTCTCTGAACCTCAGTTTCCTCTTGATGAGAAGAACCAAAGTAAAGAGAGGCACAAGCTGACTCCACTGCTTGGATGAGCTGAATGACTTGTTTGCCCTTCACTGGGCACAGCTCTGCCTGGGGAGAAGGCACCACCAAGGTGTTTCCTACAGGTTTAATCTTACTCTCACGGCAGTCTTCTAAAGTAGGCGTGGTTCTTCTCATTAAGAGGAAACTGAGGCTAGGAGAGAAAAGTATCTTCTCTGGTGAACTGGTTAATAAGCAGTGAAGCCAAAATCCTGAAGTCTGCCATTTCTCTCAACCATGTGGGATTCAGTAAAAATGATTTGCTGAGCCCCAGACACCCACAAACCGTGCTCCTAACTGAAAAAGACAATGCAGAGCACATGCATCGTGGCCTACCACAGAGCCTGCCGCTGGGGAGCCCTGAAAGTTTAGGTAATCCTGGCTCTCATTTGTCACCTGCTTCTCACATTTCATTTTTGAAACTTCTTTTTCTTTTTTTGCTTCTTGGAGGTCTTCTATTTGAGATCGTATTCAAAGGATTATATTAATCTTGTTTCTTAAGTTGGGGAAACTCTGACATCATGCCCTCAGCTTCCATCTTTCTAACCCTTAGCCCAGCTGGGACTCTAGAACACCACAAGGGAGCGACAGAGGCTCACACGTACAGGTGTTCCATGGATAAATGGGATTCGAACCTCAGATCCATGATTCCAAATTTTTTCTTCCCCATTATAGTATGTGACTTTCGATTCCATCTTTCCAAGCATTACTTTATCTGTGCAACAGAAATTAATTGCATTTGCCCTTTTAAGTTGCTGTGAGGCTCAAAGAAAATACCAAAATAAATATAAAAAAAACCCAAAAGGTACATATTGAACTTCTATTATGTGGACAGCAAGGACCCAGAAGTAAAGAAAACGAATTCTTGATTTTGATGAGTTTACAATCAATAGAGGAAGTTAGTCCATACTCTCCTTACCAACCATCAGGCACTTTACAAAAACAACAATCTATAGTCCCACTAAGGATCTAACACAACCCTGGGTCAGAGCACTCACTCATTCATTCAATTCATTTATTTATTCATTCATTCAATTATTCATGTAAACATCAAATATTACTATCAATTATGTGCCATGCACTGAGTGAGGTGGTGGGAAAGTGATAAGATAGACTGAGTGATAAGATTCGACTGTGTTCGAATGGAGTCTACAGTCTAGAATGGAGAAGAGGTTAAGTATCATCTCCATAGAAAGGGAGGTTCCATGTTCCCTGCCCCACTAATGTAGTGCGGGGATGTTAAAAAGGACTTGGGAGAGGCCAGAGAGAAGGCTTGGAGGAGATGGTAGACCAGAGAGACATGTAAAGAAGAAGTTGCATTTGTTTCTTGGTCTCGGGCTTGCACCAGGGATTTGGGGGACATGGAAGGAGACACTTGGAAGAGACATGGGTGAGAAACCCAGGTTCCCCCTAGCATGGCAACGTTAGGGGGACAATATAAAGGCTAACAGAGACAGCCTTTATATTGACTTGTACTTTGCTTTTTGCTCCTTTCCTTCCAGACTCACCCGGCTCCTTCTGTCCAGGCGCCTTGGACTTGTGGCAAGCTTTCCAACCTCAGTGACCCTGCTTTGCACAAATCCTATTTGGCTGGACATTTACCCATGAGGGGAGGGGTAACTTTGGGTGTTTAATGGGAAAGCTATCATCCTTTCTCTCCTCTCTCTCTATGCTATGCACATTAATTCTATTAAAGTCCTTTTCTATTGAAGGGCTTCTGCACTAAGAGTATGTTTTGTTTTTATACAGCAGCCGACAAAACATGCCAGTTTGAGGGTCGTGGGGTGCCACTGTGTTAGTCTGCACTCACACAGACATTAAACTAAAAAAATGCTGTAAAAATAAGCAGTATCAGCAAGATCAGTAGTAATTGTCGTGACTGCTTGGCTGGTGAGTGGCAGTTCACAACTTATAAGGGATGCTCAGTGGCATTTGCTAAGTCAAATTCAGCTAAGTTGGTTTGATGAAGACTAGAGGGGACGGGACCTTGATACACTGGCTGCCCTGGGACTTGCTGTGAGCATGGGATGGGCCCTGGCCAGCCTGGCAACGTTTTCATTACACTCCGAGATGATGTTGAGATAGAGGCTGTGATGGGTGGAGTCTTAAACAGCTGAAGTTGTGAGGTCCTGCAGGGAAACACGCACAGTTGGGCTTCCCGGCAGCCCCCTGCACCTCTGTCAGACACCGGGCGCCGTGGGCCAGCGTACCCATTAACCTAGTCCTGGGGCTGCCTCCCAGTTCCCTCATCCATAAAATGGAGACAATCCAGGTACCTCCTTCAGGGGTGAGGACCCACGGAACCAATTTATGACAGCACCATTTTTTGTTTGCTGTCCGAGTCTGGTAAACAAGCAAGGACTGACCATTTGCTGGAACGTTCCCTGTGACCTTTAAGCTCTGGGGTCAGGCAGCCTCTCTTCCCTCCCTAAGGTTTCCTCTTTCTTAAAGATTTCTGGTTTCTGATTGTCCAATATTAATGTTCACTCCAGAAGAGCATCTGCTTTCTCATCCATCTTGTCTCTCCTCCTCCCAATTCCAAGCTTTTACTCTAAATTAAATCAAAATTTAAGTCAATCTTCTCTCCCACTGCTGAGCTCCCCATCACTAATTCTCCTGGAAAACAAGCGTGTGCGCGCGCACACACACACACACATGCACAAAACCAGCTTGCTCTCAAAGTGATTTTTAAATTGCTCTGCCAGAACTGATGGCCACATAGGCATAGAACCAAGTCAGCAGGCCTGGGGGTGCAGGCGTCACCTCCCACGGTTTGTGCCCTGCTGCTTCCAAGGCCCCCACACCCTTGCCCAAGTTAGAGCAGTTTTCTTGCTTGCACCAGATGTTGGGATGCGTGGCCAAGAGCCAGCCATGATGGATGTGTGTCCCATGACTGTGCAATTGAGGGGTGACTTCCCTCCAGGAGCTCAGTCCCAGACCTTCACGGCACCACAAATACTGCCAGAACAAGGCCTTGGCCCTGCGGGAGGCTATGGACAGGGTGGCACGCAAGCCCAGCCACATCCAGCTTCCTGTCCCACATCTGTAATTTGTGTTTTGGGTAACAGGGTAAGACTCAGGCCCCGCACTTCAGACTCTGGCGCCTCCTCAGATGTGAGCTGGCCGGGCACACAGTGCCCCACCAGGTTCATCTTCTGAGCACCTCCAAAGTGCCAGGGCCAGCTCTGCGGAACCAGGGCTCCTGACTCTGGATGAGGCGTCCTTTGTCCCCCCACTTGATTCCCTTTCTGGTTACCTGAACGCTCGAGGGCTGCGGGCCTGTCTCATTCTTATTTGGTCTTAGTTTTTCAGTACTTAATTTATACTTTTTTTAAAAATTTGACCTTGAATATAGTTTCACTGTGAGAAATTAAAATAATATAAACTTTAAGTTCACTAGTACCTGTCCATTCCCCCCATCACAGCTTTGATCTGTGGTATTCTGAGTCTGAAAATTGCCACATAAATTATTTCAGCTTTACTACACTTAAAAAAAATGTAAACATTTATATCTGAACCTAGTTTAAAGAATCACAGTTCTACAAGTCTTATAAGAAGGCAGCAATTTCTTCTATTGTTGCCTGGATCTCAGTCACCACTTTCAGCTCATTTAGATGAGTTCTTTTTCTTTTTTTAATGCTTATTTCTAAATAACATACTCATATATACTATTTCTTGATTGAAAATTTTTGGTATTACCTATGGAGTGCTGGAAGGTTGAGATTTTGTTTTTCACTTCTCCCTCCTTCCCCCCCAGATAACTGCCCCCACTTTGGGTAATATGGTCAGTGTTTACACTCCCATTCTGGGAAATTTAATTAATGGAAGTATTTCTCTAAGGATTTCTTTCCCTTCCTATCTCTCCTATCTCTTTCTAGAATTTCTCTCATGCAGACACTGGGTTGTCTCGCCTTTCTGTTACGTTCCTCTTCTTTCTGGGAGAGGATATCAAGTTTTTCACCCAATCTTCCTTTTTTTTTAATGCACATGAACATATATTTTTTAACATTTATTTTATTTACTTATGCATACAAGAGCTGGGGTGCAGGCCAGAGGTGCAGAAGGGTGAGAGAAGGATTCACCAGAGACAGAGTGGAGAACAGAACAAGCAGATTGACTGATATCCTATGCTGAGGGGAGCAGCAGGTGAGACAGGAGAGGTCTGCTGTGCCATGTGGGTTAGGTCCCCAGCTGGGTATTGAACTCATGCCGCAGCGGCTGCAGCTAGCTTCATAATGCTGAGACTTGACCCCTTGTGCCATCAGCGAGGCCCACCCAATATTCCTTTAAAGTTTCAGTTTTTGAGATCTTATGTCTTAATTTCTGGAAGATGGTTTGTTCTCTGTCTACTTTCATAGTCTGTGTGAACATGTTAATAGTCACTTTATAGAAAAGTTTTCTTCCTCCTATACAGTGTGTGCTGTATCCAACTTGGGCTGTTTTGTTTTGTTTCCTTTCCTGTGTTTGTGTCTGTCCTTCATAGGAAATTCTTTCCTTAAATGTCTAGTACCCAAAGCTCTTCAGTTCTACTATGAATGATTCTCTAAGGAGCTGACTAGATAGAACTGCATGAGAGAAGGTGGGGAATGGTTTACACCAGATGGGGGTGGGGGGCTGCTAGGGTTGTTTTGCTTGGGGACCCCTGCTATCACTGTATTTTGTTTCTTTCTTCTTGGCCTGTTCAGATCGTCCACTTGAAAGTCTTCATTTCCTTCCTGAGGCTGGGACCTGGGAGCCAAACGTGGGATGAAGACTGGAAGGGCTAAGTAACTGGTCTGCACAGGAACTTTCACCCGGCCCTCCAGTTTTCCAGTGTGCTGTTCCCACCAATAACAGCCAGTGTCCTCGGTCTGAAGCGCCTCTCTCTTATTCCTCCCAGAAAACTAAACGCCGGTGTCACACTGAGTGGAGATCAGTCCCAGCTCTCCACTAGGTTAGTCAGGAGATCTAGGATGTAATTTTTTAAAAAAATGATTCTCAACTAGGTCCCCTACTTTCCGTTCCCTTTTTGCCCTTCTCCAGCGACAAATGTCTGCCAAACCTGAGTATTCAGTGAGGGTGAGGTGGTGCCGTTTTGCATGCCAGAAGGATTTTGTGTTCTCCGTAATGCCGGCCGGCCGGGAGCTGGCCTCTCTGGGGCCTGCTAAGTCGGCCGTCTCTGGCCGTCTGTTGGTAACATCCGGAGTGCTGCTGCGGCTGCTGCTGTCTGTCCCCTACTGTTCTGTCCGTCCAGGTGTGTGTCTGCACCTTCATCCTTTGGTTTGCTTTACTGGTGTCTCAGGATTTTTAAACCTGTCATCCTTAACTAGAAGTTTGAATTTAAGATTTTGTTTTCTTATCCATTTAGGAGGGGTTTTGAAGTCTCTGGGTGTGTTATTGCCATGTGCATAGGGTTCTCTTTTTCATAGTGACACTCTCACTATTCTTTGCTCTTAATTTTGAAGTCTTTTTTTTTTCCTTTGCACTCTTGTCAGTGTTCTCAGTTTCTATAATTTCACTTTTTGAAAGACACGGAGAGGGCTTCCCTGGTGGCGCAGTGGGTTAAGCAACGCACTATGAAGCAAACCGCAGCCACTGCAGCACGAGTTCGATCCCTGCTGCCGGCCAGGCGGGGGACCCAC
>JAGFMF010011602.1:540908-590164 GCA_019455555.1 Galemys pyrenaicus
ACCTCTCCTGCTGTGCCCGCTGCTCCCCTCAGCAGTGTACTTCCGTTGATCTGCCTGTTCTGCTCCCTGCTCTCTGTGGTGAATCCTCTTACCCCCCACCTCTGGTCTGTACCCCAGTGCTTGTATGCATAAATAAATAAATCTTTAAAAAAAAAAAAAAAAAAGAAAGACACGGAGAATGCGTATGTCTCTGTTTATATATGTCGTTAGAAGCCTAAGTTCAGAGCAGCTCTAATTTCTTGGTAGCTTATTGTTTATATTATTGCAAAATATTTCTATGTTCCCTTTTATTCTTATCAACCTGAACTCTATTTTACTTGAATTTTGTTTTATTTTATTTGTGTTTGATGTTGTTAACGTGAAACTGGTTTAAAAAAAATAAACTGCATTTGATGGCTTACATTTTTTTCTGTTGTTTTGTTTTTCAACCTTTTTGCATATTGCTCTCTCATTCTGAAAGTTAGTCATCTACTTTCTATCTCTTAAGTGACAGATCAATCCGACCTATTCACATTTAGTATGACAGCGTGAATGTCTGCACTAATTCTTTGACATCTTATTGATTAAAATTTGTTTTCTCTCTTGTCTATCCCCCTGGCTCCCATTTTCTGTTCATTTATTGAATTGTTTAATGTCATATTTTTTTTTTTCTGTGTCACGTTTTGGAAGTTATTCTTTCCACGTCTATCCAATCTCAAAGCCAAAAAACCCACAAGTAAAGGACTGGAATAACTAGGCTTAAAGTGAGTTTTCAAACCGTGGAAATGAACCAAACTGATCAAAAAGAATAGGGCAGGAGTTTCCATAGCTCAAGAAATATTTCAAGCAGAAGCTAAACCACCAAGATGAAAAAACCTAGAATCTTCTATCAGTGAAACTGCAGCGTCTATCTGCTCGAAACTATTAGGGGCAAGGATTGGAGAAAGCCAGAGGGACAGGGGACATTTTCAGGTTCTGCTTTACAGCAGCTTTGCCTACTGCTTCCCTCTGAGCTTGTGAAGGCCGCTTCCCCTTCCTCTTTGGATTTTGCCCAATTCCATGCCCCATGTCCTCTGCTGACCCTCCTGCCCATGAGGAGAAGAGAGGGGAAGAGATAAGGCTCTGGAGAAAGAACAAAAATGTGCGTTGAGAGTGAGCCTCATCATGTGGCATGCACTCTGGGCAGCATCAAGGGTAGCCGGACGTCCCTGTTCTTGACAAGTGCATCTGCTAGACAGATGACAGCCGCCTGTCAGGAGGCTGCTCAGCGCCTGGGCACGTCTGTCACTGTTAACAGTGAACAGGGCCCGTTTTCCCAGGAACCAGATATTGAGAATTATAGCGAGCTCATGCAATTAACTGGAAATGTGTGGGCTGTTTTGCCAGCAGGCATGCAGGCTTGAGATTATGCTGCGAACGCCCAACGAGCCCAAGTTGGCCAACAATCTCCATGAAATCGGGGCTGTGTGCAGCGGGGCTGGTAAGCAGTCAGGTCTTGCAGGAAGGGGAAGTATGGAAAGGGATAAGGGCCCAGAGGATTTCGGAGTGTCAGCCAGGCCGAGAGAGGCCAACAGTGGAGCCCTGGTGAGACGCTGGCATCTCCTGAGATGCTGGCTCCGTTCGGAATCCAGTGTCCCCCTGGCCTTGAATACCCTGGGACGCCCGAGGTTTGGGTTGGGCCTGAGGATCCCGCCTGTGTCCACAGCTCTGATTAGGATGTCAATGCCTCCATTTTATTAGCTGTTTCCACCAGAAACCAATGAAGTCTGGAAAACGTGGCGGGGAAATAAGACAGATGCCCCACTTGGGAGGCCTGGGATAGGGATCTCTTATGGACCTGCAACCGATGGGTAATGGTTCCCCCAGGGATCCCCTGCAGGAAGCCTGTGCTGGATCCACATAATACCGGGGGGCTCCACGTATACAGTAGTTCACTAGGCTCGCCCAGGTCACAGTACAGCCCTCCCAGGAGACGGTGAGGTGGGCTGGGCTCCGAGGAGGAAAACAGGAGGGTCACAGGTCACAGGCCAGGTTCTGAGAGGCTGGGGACGCTGGCCACTCTGGTCACGGTCATGTTAGTTGGGAGAGCCGAGATACTGCGAAAGGGCCAGGGCTGGCCTTCAGCAAAAATGCAGTGCGCTGAAATGTGTAGTGAGTGTGCAGGGAAGTGTGTCGTTCTGGGGCATTAAGAACACTGGCCTTGCTGTGCAACACCTTTTGCTTTGAACTTAGATCTGACTTAGAGGGGAACTTTCCATACTGTCGTGGATGAAAACCGGCACTCTGCTCCATAAGCAGAAGGAACCATTACAGAGTGCACGAGGACAGAGCTCATTATGCTGCCACTGAGCCCCAACTCGACATGAGGCCTCCTCCTTCTCAAGCCAGCACTCACATTTTCAGGGCAGGACCCCACCTGGTGGAGAGGTCTTAAAGATACACGTCTACCGAACCGACACTTCCTCCTTGATGGACTCGGAAGATTTAAGAGGGTGAAAGACCCGGTTTCTTGCTGTGGGTGACGTAATCCCACACTGAGGTGACCCCTCACACCTGGAGGGGCATCCCACCTGGCAGGCCCCACGGCCAGCCTGTGGGAACAGCTGAGGCGTGCTCAGGCTCCCACGCCCAGGCTCGTGCGCACTGGCCCTGGCAGGGTCTCCCCTTCCTTCCTGACTTCGAGCAACAAGTAGGAGCACTCTTTGGACAAATCCTTTACATTCCTCCCTCTTTTTTCCCAAGAGAAACGAGGCTATCTCCTGGGGGTCCCCTCTTTCCCCGAATCCTACAGTAAGGGTCCACCGCCAGGCCTGCAGTCAGCTGCCTCGCACGGCAGAGACAGTGTAGACCGCTCGCTCGGTCATGGTGCCCAGGAGGAGGAGGCGGAGCGCTGCTCTGAGGGAGGGGACCGAGCACCGTCTGCGTGGAAAGGCAGATGCGTTAGCCACCTGAAATCAGTCTTGTACTGTTGGTGAGAAACACAAACAGCCACTGACTGAGGCTTCTGACACACGGGGCTCACATGAGCTGGGCTTCAGCCGGGTTACAATTGTCTGGGTGCCATTTTCCTGGGCACCCAGATGTGCACCTGAGCCCCCTTGGAAGCACCACAAGACTAAAGAGAAGGGATGTCTCAGTCAACGTTCTAAGAAAGCATTTCATTACTGAACGCGCTACTGAAAGGCGCACAATTACTGCGTGTGTGTTTTGGCCAAACAAGCTATGGGACCGAGAACGTGGGGGCTGAGAACATAAATCACTTTGGAGGTCCTGGCGGCCTGTCCTTCTGAGCGCAGTCGGTGGCTTGGGCTCTTAAGGAGGGTCTCTGCTTCACACCAAGCCCTGGGCATAGTTTGCCCTCCTCCGGCATCCTGCCCTGATGCCCAGCGGACACAGGCTACGTGCTTCTTACCTGGGGCTTGGTCTCCTCTTTGTCCTTGTAGTAGAAAAGCTGATCCCCGCGCAGCACGAACCAGCGCTGCTGCCAGTTCTTCATGATGCTCCTCTGCTTCTTCAGCCAGCCGGCCTTCAGCACGGGGCCCAGACTGCGGGGGCAGGGCGGCCGCCCCGGGCTCCGGCTCTGCTCCCCCATCACCAGGCTCTTGGAGCGGGCTAGAAACCAAGAACACACACAGTGAGCCTAAAGAATGGCATGCCTGTTGCCAGCCCCTGCCCCATCGTGGCATCCCAGCTGCTCTGTGACCAGGGCACGGGAGCTGAGGCCAGCAGGGCATGGTCATGTTTGTACTGCCACCCCTGGACATCAAAGGGCCATGGGCTGGGGCAAGCTTACCACCTGGCGTAGGTGCACAGCCTGCCTGCCGCTTTGTTTCGGCTATGTCATGAAAAGAAAGGAGGCTACCCCATGGGTCTTTCTCTAGGCAGGGCCGGGCCACTGCAGGCGGGGAGATCAAGGGAGGCATCATCTCTTCCCTCTGCCACCAGGAGCACCTGTGATGGCTCTGAGGGTTCCAGCTGTCTCTTGAGTCAGACCATGTAGGTCCACATTTGCTGGGCCTCGATTCCTTGTTGCCATCCCTGGGCCATTGGTGTTGAATGTGCCAGCCTTGCCCCTGCTGTGCTTTGGCCCAGAGAGGAAAAGGGCTGCTCTCTGCTATGTCCACTGCACTGAAGGGAGACTGGGCACCCTGAGGATAGCAGGTTCTGTCAGAGATCGAAGGGAAAGCAAATCAGAAGAGCCACGCCCGGATGGCATGGACAGACTCTTCCTTCTGGCCTCTGAAGCCCTGCAGCATGCACTGCAGCTGAGGCTGACCGCGACTGCTCTTGCATGGACCTGCTAGTCTACACCCTTGCTCCTGTTCTGATGAGCCAGGTCCCCAGGCCAGCGATGTGCGTACAAAGCTGGGCGCACCAGAGGAAAGGGTACTTCCCTCCTTTATTCTATGGCCCTTGACTATCCCTGAGAGTTACTCAGAAAGTCCCCCACTGCTGCGCACTTGGAGTCTTTCCAGTATTAGTTTATTAAAGAGACAGTGGAGTCCAGGTGAAGAAATACGGGCCTGGGCTTGGGTCACTGCCAGCTTTGTGAATTCTCTGGTTCTCAGTGTGTTGATGCGGAACTGCTTCCTGCGTGTGCATTCCAGGTCATCTCATGGCAGAAAGGCTAGACCTTTCTATGGCTTTTGGTCCTTCTAAAACGATGTGTGGAGGGCCTCCCTGTTGGTGTAGGGGTTAAGTCTCAGCCTTATCCCTGAGACGGCCTGAGCTCGATCCCAGCCAGGCAGGTGACCCAGAATTGGTGCAGCAGACCTCTCCTGTCTCACCCGCTGCTGCTCCCTTCAGCAGTGTACTTCAGTTACTCTGCCTGTTCTACTCCCTACTGTGTCTCCGGTGAATCCTCGCACCCCTCTCACCCCACACCTTTAGCCTATACCCCAGCTTTTGTATGCATAAATAAATAAAATCTTAAAAAAACATATAATGGTGTATGCACATGTTACACCACAAAGTTACACTAGTGTACCACTTCCTCCATAGCCAGCAGTGGGAAATGCCATAATCTGAATAGTCTTTCTCCACGATTTAGTAGGTGTAATATTGACTTAACTCTCCCTGTTTCTGGATTACTTAACAAGGGAATATCTTCACATAGGCTTCTAGAGCTGTGCAAAACATCTGCCCACTCTCTGTGCCCCTTTACCTTATTACCCTAGTGGGAGGTGCTGGGGAGATGCTTCAGCTGGGGTGCCTGTAGGTCCATGGGTCACTTGGTCCCTCTTCCTTCTTGCATGAGCCTCCGCCCTTCCCCAGAAGTGCTCGACACTCCAGTAAGACTGCCTTTTCATTGCCAGCTGCTCGCGGTGCCATGTCCAGTGTCTGCGTCACACACACCCCTGCCCTGCAAACTCGGCCGTCTCCCATGCAGGAAGAGATGCCCTGCGGGGCGAGGCTGGGCCAAGCTTCTGGTAGAAAGTCGGGGGCTGTGCAGACAGAACCTGACGGCATCAGGAAGGGCCTTTCCTCCCAGGCCTTTCTTTTATCCTCCCCCCCTCAGCCGTTGAGGGGTACAGCAGGACTATATTCATCGTGCACTCACTGATCCCTTTCCAGGTTCTGAGCCTGTGTGGGGCCCAGGGAACATGCTAGATATGAGATTACCATCATTCAAGGGTTCTGGTGGGGGCTCCCACTTCATGGAATATTCTAGCACCACATGCCTGGTTCTGTCTCTTGTTCCCTATTATGAAGGGCCTGACACTGTCCCATTTGACAAGATCATGGTGCTGCTAGGACCAGGAGTGCACCTGCCCTTCCTGCACAGGGTCAGCGCATAGTAGCAGTTCAGCAAAAACTCAGTGACTCATCAGTGTACCAACACTGAAGAGGGCATAAGCCTGTGCTAGGCGGTTTCTGTGCAAGTGCCTTCTGTCCAGGTTTGTCTCAGCTACTCTTGGAGTAAGGACCCTGGACACTGAGCCCGGCAGGGAGCAGGTGGCCAGCATACTTGTGTGGTAAATAAATAACCACAGGCATGCTTTCCCCTCACCTCCTCGATGCAGCAAGACAAAGAAGCAAGGGGCAGGGGCTCTGTCCTGATTTCTAAGCTCTGGGCATCTGCCCTCCTAAGAGATGCAGGCATGAAGAGAGCAGACAAAGGGAGACCGCTTCACCAGCACAAGGGGACTGGACCCACAAGCTACAGTCGGTGGGTGTGTATCAGCAGCGGCAGCACACCTGAGGGCCTGGTTCCCTCATTCCCACCCCAGCTCTTGCTCCCTCTGCTCACTAGGGAGGCACTTCCTGCAGATGTTACTTAAGCTGCCAAACTAGCCCAGGTCTTCCCTCAGCTGATCAATCACGCAGATACTACTTACAAGGCCGATTGAGCATCTTGAAAGGAAAATAATCGTTGTCATGACTTATTAATAACCACTGTTCCTGTCCTCAGTGTTTCCTTGAATCAACGTATTCAGTTCTGTAAATATTTAAACCAAGGTTTCAAGACGAATAGGGCTGACATTTGAAGACTCCAGAACTGATGAGTGTTTCCAGAGAGGGCCCATGAGTGACCCAAGGCCAGGCTCACCTGGGAAGGAGAGGAGGGTGTTGTCTGCCCTCCTCAAAGTAGGGGGTCTTCTGGCCACAAGCACATCATTCATCCAGTCATACTCACTCATTTACTCACTCACTCTCTCACTGCCGGCTTCCACATCTACAGAACTCCTCCAGCTACAGTGCAGGACCTTGAGGTGCTCCTGTTCTCCTGCCCAGTCTGGCAGGGGAAATAAGCCACCAAGAACAACACAGGCACAAAAGAGCCACAGGCCAAGTGGACAGGCAAAGGCTGTCGATGCTTGGGTGAAGGTGTGGGCCTTTCTGCAGAACCACAGAGGGGAGCGCGGAGCTGGGCCTGGAAGGATGATGAGAACTTGGGTCTGCCTCTAGGCCGGGGGCTCTGACTTGAGAAGAAGGAGCTGGCGGATGGAAGGCGAGGAACAAGTGTCTGAGAGGAGCAAGTCGGATGTTAGCGAGTGGCTAACATCAGTAAGGCCACTTATTCCTCAGAATAACCCTGACTTTGTGTAAGTTGTTACTGAAACTCAGGTAGGGAGCAGCTTGCTCGAGCTCACACGACACTGGGACACAGTGCAGCCAGGAGTTAAATCCCGTGGGCCCTGGTCACCATGAATGTGATGCTTCTCCCCCAGGATCCAAGTGGGCGCTAAGTGCTTCAGCGCAGAGCTGCCCTGGGGAGAGAAAGGCAGTCTAAACAGGAGTCTGTCCGAGGTCCACAAGACGGACAGCTTGGTTTCCGTCCACCCAGGGGATGCTCATGATGGAAACAAAAATCAAACCCACGAGGTTGGAGTCCTGACTGGAGGAAACGAAATTCAAGGGCCAAAAAGAGAAGGGCTAAGGCTGTGCAGTGTCAGGGCGTTGCCAGGGCACCGTGAGGTGCGGGGCCAGCAGGCCAGCCACCAGCTCTGGCTGTTTTCCTCTGAAGGAAATGGGGAGCTGTGGTTTCTCAGGGTTGAAGAAATTAAAGGGACACACAGAAAAGGAAGTGCAGGCGGGCCGATACAGAGGTGTCTGAGAGATGCCAACGTCCCAGCAGCCAGAGACCTGCGAGCGACAGCCACGGCAAGACGCAGCCTTGCGGGTCCTTTAGCGAGGCACGTGGTAGAAGTTCAGCAGCAGCATGAGCAGGTGATGCAGTGAGTAGATGGGAAGCACGCCCCTCTCCCACTGGAAGAGCCACAGCGCACAGGGAGCACACACAGGGATGACTCGGACGTGCTGTCATCTTCCCAAATGCGAAAACCCCAAATTCCCAACAACAACAAAATGGCCACAATACGCTGTGCTTCCATGACGGGACACTGCCCAGTCTGCCACACTGGTTTCTGCTGGTCTCAAACAGGGGGTCTGTGTGCAGGTCTGCAGCTGTCATCCTCTGTCCCTGCAGTGTCCTCTGTCCCTGCACTATGGTTTCCTGTCCCTCTAGCCCCTTCCTTTTTAACTCAAATGCCAGTTTTTCAGCGAGAACTCTTCTGATGACCCTGTCAACAAAAGTATGTCCTACCCTCCCATCTCTCTTTCTGCTTTAACACTTAACTTTCATTGTCGTGACAGATACAAGCAAGGTGTGGTATAATACACGAAGTATAAGGTTATTTTTGAAGTAAGAAAAACATAATCCCCAATCAAGAGCCATCACAATGTCCTTCCAGCACATACAGGTATTCGCAGAGAAAGAACATGTCCCATGTATAGCAGTGACGGTTTGGGAGTGCCGTGACACTGCATTTTACGTGGGGAATGAACATAGGAAGAGCTTTGGTTGGATCCCCACAGGGATAACATAGCAATTAAAATATCACTAGTTCGCTAAATGTTTCTGCGTGTTTATCTGTGACGACCACCACACCAGGCTGTGGGCCACAAGACAAGCACGAGGCCTCGCCTCTGCCTTCTGGGGCTTCCAGCCTAGAGAGCTGCGCAAACACACCAGCACTCAGCAAACAGCGTGTCCAGCGGCAGCAAGGCCAGGGCTGGCTGTGCCCTTTTCTTCCCGGGACCCCACATGTCGGCCAAGCCCCTCCATGTGGCTCACCTGTCTGCTCCACCCTTCTCCCACTTAGAAAAGGTGCCGTGAGGGGGTGCGGGTCATTCTCCCACCCAGAGGTACAAGGACCCAGATACCTGGCAGTTGCTGAAGCTGAGACGCTGCTGAGAGCACATCAGAAGACAACTCAGTGGACCATGTTGCAACTCTGCCTCAATGCCCCAGGCTCCCTGTTTCTTGTTTCTGTGTCCCCCCCACATCGTGCCCCCTAAACTCTTGGTCAAAGAGTCCTAGATGTGGGGCTAGGACTGGGGCTCATACCGTGACCTCCTTCCATGGATCCTTGCACCTCAGCTTTGCTTTCCCTCGCCCTGCCTCCCCCATGTTCTGGGGGTGAGGGGGGGCCTCTTTAATAAATTACTACATGAGCATCTTCATCTCAGGGTCTGCTCTGTGCACCTCACCCCACCTAACACACCAGCATGCTTTCAGGGGCTTTTGAATATGGCCTTGGCAAATGCTGGGGTGTCTGAGCTCACATGCTGCTCACGGCAGCTGGCCAGTCTGGTAAGTCTGCAGCTGCTCAGGGGTGTTTTTCCATCTGCAGCTCTGTAAGTGCATCTCGAGCTTGGAGGAGTGGCTGCGTATGAACGAAGACACAATTGATTTATACAAGTCAATGGGATTTTAAAGCTGGGCTGGGGAAAGAGCAAGATGGCTCTTGGAGCTGAACTGGTTTAAAGGCTAAGTATGGAGGCCGAAGATTGATTGAGAAGAGAGAGGTGAGGTAATGGTAAGGGCACTCTGGAGGGAGCCGGGCAGGACAATTTCATAAATTTAATGCAATTTGCAGTCAAGGGCGAGGGGGCCAGGGGAGGTTCCCAGGCTGTCGTGGGAACACTGCACAAGTCTCAGATGATTTATTACAGGATGGTTCCCAAGTGCCCCCTGCTTTTTTTTTTTTTAACCTTGGTACTTAACTTCTTTCTGGGCTCCATTTGGTTGTCTGTCCTTCACTAAGTCCCCCACCCCAGGCGCCTAAAGGACCAGCCAGACCCTCTTCATGGGTCTCACTTCAAGCCTGGAGTATGGAAGACGACAAAAGGCACCACCTACTCCCCCATAAATAAAAAGTTCTGACTCTAAAATAGTGCTGAGTAGTCCAGAAAGTCTGGATTTTTTCATAATCATTCTTTAAAAATTCAACATAAAAGATGACATTCCTAAAAGTTCTTTTTATTGGCACTCCCTAAGGTCTGCCTTCAGACTCAGCTGGTGCTGCTCCTGGTTATAGACCTGCTTGGTCTATACTCCATGCAATGTGCGCCCCCAGATTCAACTGGATCCAGCTTTCACTGAGCCATGCATGGAGGTTCTGGGGTCTCCTGTGCCTTTCTTGCCTCCCCTCAATAAGGCTGTTTGGGGTGTGGAGATGAAGGACACACACCTGCCCTCACAGAGGTAACAGGGGGACAGCGACACCCTAATATGACTCACCGAGCCACGCACAAGGGGAGTGTGAAGCACTGGGGGAGTCAGGCCTCGCTCTTTCCAAACCAGTCACAGGTCTCCACGCGGGCCTTTGTGCCAAAGCTCTGTACCCTGTGCGTGCCAGCCTAAGGATCCCAACTCACTCTTACAGCGTCAGCGCCACTATCCCCTACAAGGGGACAAGTCCTCGGGTAGATCCTCAAAGCAGAGGGGTTCACTCCCATCCGCTGTGCCACCCCTGCACCTGTGTGCACACCCCCGGCAGACCTGGGTCTCCCCACGCTGTAATGACTTGAGCTCCTTATGGCCACGACGGGCACCCTTCTCACACTCAAATCCTGGAGTGCAGTGCAGAGTCTCCCCAGTACGGTGGCAGGGTGCATGCGTGAACACGAGACAGGAACCCTCCAGTTCAAAAAACATGCAAACCTGAAATCCAAGAGACCTTGTGCCTCCTGACGTGACCTTTCTGATTTGGAAGGAAACTGCCAGCAGGAATTCTCCTACATGTGGTCTGATTCAATATGACGAAAAAGTTAAAGGGTACAAGACGGTTGATTTCGCTCCTGCTATCTGAGAAGTGGCAAGCAGGACACTGGGAACACAGAACTGTAGTTTTTCTATTGTCCTGAGGTTGGCAGTGGATATGCGAAGGCCACACAAGGTCACAGAAGGACACAGGACCTGGTGGCCTGAGGCCTGGGTTTCCATGTGTAAGCTGGAAGCAAAATCAAGTTCTCCCTGCTCTCTAGATCGTGGAAAGGAGAAAATGAACAGGACTCTGAGAGCGCTTTGCACATGGAGAAGCGCTGATGAAGGTAGTTAATACCGTTTCCTCTTGCTGCAGGTTGAGCCCCGGGAAGCCTCTCTCCCCTCTTCTGGATGGTGTTGGGGAGCAGCTTCTCCAGGCTTGCTCTCTCCACTTGTGTTCAGATTTGTAGGCCAGTCACCAGGAGCCCGAGACCCCTGCAGTCAATGTAATTCAGTATTGATTATAAATTTCATTTCTGCCCGCCTATGAGCCATTAGCTTACATCAATACCTCTTCCACCCTGGCTAAGTAATCTTTGAGACGTGATGACTTCAGCAGTCAGGGCAGGTCTCTGGCTATATTAGTGGGGGAGTCCAGGTCTACCCTAGCTGCCAGCTCTCCAGTTCTCTGAAGTCCAACCCAGAGCTAGCCCAGCATCTGGCCCTGCCACCTGTCCAGAGTGGCTAAGTGTGCTGGTGTTACAAACTTAGGGCATGAGTCTTCCACATCGAGAAGAGCTCAGTTTCCCTATCAGCTGGTGTCTGGGAGGAGAGGCAGGAGGAAGGAGGTTGGGCTGGCGGTGCACTTCTCCAGGGCACAACAGCCAAGGGGGCCTCGGGTTGCAGCAGAGGGCAGGGGTCTGGGGTTGAGGAGTGTCCAGAAGCAGAGGGGCATCGCTGGCTGACCGGATGCCCCTAGCAGAGATGCTCTGACAAGGGCGTCTGCACTGGCAGATGGGAAACTCCACCGCTCCCAGCACACTTACTGGCCACCTGCTCTCTCCCTGGCCTCAGGGTTGCTCTCCAGAGACCTGCTGCCCACATGCTTCCTGAGTCACCAACACCGTCCAGCCACGTCACTCCCTGTTTAAGCCCTGCAGGGCACGGACAGGTCTGTTTCTCCAGTCACCTCACCTTGTCCTCCCACTGCCTTCCGGCATCACAGCCACACCCAGGGGTTCAAAGTTTGCCCAGAGCATCTGCTTCTGGGGCTTAACACTTAAGGGACAGCTTTCCTCTCCTGCTGCCTGAACTAAGCTTGCTGAATACAAAGTGTGTTTGAATTTCAGGTTTTGGACTCAACACTGCCACTCCGGATGGGTGCCCCTCCCAGTTGGTAGAATGTCTTTTGTTGTGATGTCTTTTGTTCCTCTGGGACTTAGTCTCCTGATCTGAACTATGGATTTCTTTCTAAATAGGGTCTTTTGAAGGTTAAAGGAGATGAGACACATGGCAGAAGTTTTCACAGGACACTGAGGCAAGAGATGTGACATTCTAACACCAGGGCCAGGCCAAGCAAGTTTTCAGAGGAGGTGGAAAATGAGTTGTGGCCCTGGGACAGATCTGGAAATACTGAAACGATTTATGAAATGACTTGAGTTGCTTTTATATGCAAAATACCATGATCTGGAGTGCCCAGAGGTGCCACGGGCCCTTGCCAGGCAGGGACAGGGGAAGGCCTGGGCCCCAGGCAGAGGAGGGCACAGATAAAGCTGCCTCATGAATTGTGCTTATTCTACAGCAGGGTGACATAAGTTCAACAGACACGTGCTATTGTTAAATATTTGGTGAGTGCGTGAGTGGCCTAATAAGTCTGACTCCTAATGCAAGCAGGGAGGTGAAGGTATCTGAGTCTGCAGTATTTGAGTTGGCTAATTTTGTCATAAATATGGAGAACAGAAAATCGCAGCTACAGCTGGTATTCCTTGGCCTCGGGCCCACCTGAAACCACCGCGCACCTCAGCACCCACAGCCAGCACTGCAGGCACCCCCAAGGGAGGATACCTCCTGCAGATAGCCACTCTCGATGTCCCATCTAATCCTGACTCATGGCCCTTTCCTACCATCTGCTGCCTGGCTGGGCTGTCTTTCAGCTGAGATAGGCCAGGACAGAGAGGGTGATATGACTTTCACCTTTTACTTCTGCCCCTGCTCCTGGAGATGAATTCCTGCCCATGGCATGGGCACTGGAAGGGATCACACTGGCTCAGCGATATTAGTCACCAGCCACCAGCCGCCACCAGCCAGCAGGCTCTGGGGAAGGAGGCTTCTCGGACCTCAGATCCTAGATCGAGCTGCCGCTGATCTTAGTGGTGGTGCAGTTCTGAGCACTTTAAACTCTTCTGCCTCTGCTTTCCCCTTTGTCTCCCAGGATTGGTGTAAGGACAGTGAGCTATCTGCATGGAAGTCCAGTACACATCTGGCATTCTTAACACTCAGCAGATGTTTTCTCACTTTCTATCTTCCCTAAAGAAGAAGGTAGAAGGGGGCCTACCTTGTGGCACAGTGGGTTAAGCAATGCACTATGAAGCAAACAGCCACTGCAGCATGAGTTCGATCCCTGCCTCCAGCAAGGGAGGGGACCTACATGGCATAGCAGACCTCTCCTTCCTTGCCTGCTGCTCTCCTCAGTAGTGTGTTTCGGTCAGTCTGCCTGTTCTGCTCCCCGCTCTGTCTGGTGAATCCTCTCACCTCCCTGGACTCTGGCCTGTACCCCAGCTCTTGTATTCTTGTATGCATAAATAAATAAATCTTTAAAAAAAAGAGAAGAAGAAGGTGGAAGGACCTTCTTTGCTGTGGTCTTTAATTGTTAATAATGAGAGGGACATACCCTCTGAGTCCATTCATATGACTGCTGAGAATAAGCAGAACCAGCCCCCTGTGATAAGAAATCAGAAGAATGGCTGTGAAGAGTGACTGGGAAGAGACAAGGAAATTTTCTGGAGTTAAAGGAAATGTTCATTACTTTAATCTCTTTGGTGGTCATTAAGGTTTACAATTATGATTTGAACATTTTACTGTATGTAAATTATACCTTAATTTAAAAGGTAACAAAAAATTACAAATGGGCAACGGAAATCCTACAATAAACAGTATTTAAAAGATTAGGCTGCAATGTATTTTGAGGCTGCTGTTTTCAAACAGTCCTAAATCCGGAATTTTTATTTCCTCTAATCAGGTTTCGAAGACTAATCCTACACCCTTTGCTGGTCTGAGCTCCTCTGCAATTTCATCTCAGCGCTGAGCAACTTCTGGAAAGGACAGAGAGGAGAGAGCTCAGTCCTCTGTGGGGCAGGGGGCGGGTTGGGTGGGGAGGGCAGTGTTGGAGCACGGATGTCCAGCTTGGCCACCAGCTCGGCAGGAAAGGGATCAGCTCTGGGCAGAGGCCACTGGGCGAGTCTCTGTGGACTCACAGGCTCCCGTGAGGCCTCTTGTCCTGACTGAGCTCTGGCTTTAGCCTCTGTCCTCACCTACCGCCTTCCTGACACAGCCGATGAGCCCTCTCCCAGCTGGGGGTCTTCTCTCTGCGTGCCCTAGTGAGGTGGAGTCCTTACACAATCCCCAGGGTGCCTGACTAGCCTCAGGAGAGTCAGCGTGGCCATATCCCAGAAAGCCACATCTTTAGAGCCAAGCAGAGGAAACTTGGGAAACCTATGGTCAGCCTTTAAAAGCTGAACCTTCCCTCTGAGTAATCCCCTATAATGATACTATGATAATAATATCACTTCTCAACCACATTTAGGGTAGTATTCCAGTGCTGGGCAAAACCTGGCAGCTACCTGTCCTTCCAGTCACCTCTATGCTCCACACCCCAAAAGCACCTCATTACCACCTTTTTACTTAGTTTCTTTGGTATGTACCTTCACATTTCTAAATAGTATTCATTTATTGCCACTTGATTTTTTTCTTGATTCCCCTGTCTAGTTAATTAATACATCTATTATCTCACATATTCCTCTCACATATTTATTGTGAGACCACTAAAGTTCTATTCTCAGCAAGTTTTAATGATATGATACTGTGTTATCAAAATTCTCGTGCTTTACATGCATCTCAGAACTTATCCCATAGCTGGAAGGTTCTATTCTTTTACCAACCTCTTCCCTAACCCTTCCCCCCCACCCCTGACTCTGCCACCCCCATCCCCAACTTCAGGCAACCACTTTTCTTTTTCATTTCTATGTGTTTGCCTTTTAAAAATTATGTATTCCACATATGACTATCTTTATATTCCACATGCAAGATTTTTCTCTGGTTTATTTCACTTAGCATAAGGCACTCAAGGTCCACCAATGTAACAAATGTCAGGATTCCTTTCTTCCTCACAGCTGAATAATATTGGATTGTGTATGTATACACCACATCTTCTTAATCCATATTCCTGTTGATGGGCATTTGGGTTGTTTCCATGCCTTGGCAATTGTAGATAATGCTGCAGTGTACATGGAGAAGTACACCTTCTATCTACACATCCTGTCTGCATTTCTTTTGGATATATATTCAAAAGTGGGATTGCTGGATCATGTGGTAGTTCTATTTTCAATTTTTGACAAAATTCCACACTGCTTTTCATAGTGGCTATAACAATTCACATTCCCACCCACAGAGTGCAAGGGATCTTTTCTGCACATCCTCACAACAACTATTACCTCTTGTTTTTTTTAAAGGTGTCATTCTAACAGGTATGAATAAAATCTTGTGGTTTTGATTTGCAATTAGTTCCTTGATAATTAGTGACATTCAATGGCATTTCAAGTAGCAGTTGGCCATTTGGATGTCTTTGCAAAAATGTCTGTTTAGGTCTTCTGTCCATTTTTTAATTGAATTGTTTTTGAGTTGTATGAGTTCATTATACATTTAGGATGTTAGACATATAATTTGCAAATATTTTCTCCTGTCCTGACTGTTGCTTCTTTATTTGCTGTCAGTTTCCTGTGCAGAAGCTTTCAGAGGTTTGATGTAGTTCCACTTGTTTTGTCTTTGGTGTCAAGTCCAAAAATTAAGAAAATCATCGCCAAGACATGTCTGGGAGCTTACCTTTATGTTCCCTTCTAGAGTTTTTTTGTTTTCAGGTCTTACATTAAAGTCTTTAATGCATTTTGAGTTAATCTTTGTGTCTAGATAGTGTAAGATAGTGTCCAGTTATTCTTTTGTGGCTGTCCCATTTTACCAACACCATTTTTTGAAGAGATTTTCCTTCCTCTATTGTACTTTCTTGGCTCTTTTGTGACAAATTAATTGACCATTATACATGTGCGTTTCTTTCTGGATTCTATTCTGTTCCATTGATCTGTGTGTCTTGATTTTATGCCAAGTCACTTAAGTTTTCCCATTTTAGTTGGATTCTCACTATGAAAAGTGAGGGTCTCTTCTTTATTTCTCTTCCTGCTCTCTCCACACACCTGCACACATACCTTCTTCCCAGTATATATATATATGCTTCCCAGTTATATATTATACTTTTTCCCAGTATATATATATATATGCTTCCCAGTTATATATTATACTTTTTCCCAGTATATATATATATATGCTTCCCAGTTATATATTATACTTTTTCCCAGTATATATATATATATATGCTTCCCAGTTATATATTATACTTTTTCCCAGTATATATATATATATATGCTTCCCAGTTATATATTATACTTTTGGTTCCGTCAATATGCAGATGTTACATTATCAGTACTGTGTAGTTGCTAGTCCCATTTGAGCTATGCAGTGTTAAGTTTTCCTTTCCTGCATCACTTTGTTTTTCCTGAAGCTCTTAACTGCCTTTTCCTTTCAGTTGCTTAGTTGTCTATTACATATCAATGATTCAACCTTAACTATTCCAACAATTGTCCAAATCTAATCTTCATGAGTGCATAGCCTGTGAACATCTTCTTAAAAACATCACTGCATTTGACTCAGAGGATCTGTGGTTCCCATGGAAACAAGCAGGACTACCTTAGACAGTGCTCAGCCCTACACTGGTCAGCACTGGACAGACATGCTATACATGCCACCACTTATCAGCAAGGCACCCAGGATTTTCCTTCCACATCTGTTAAACTGGGAATAATAATACCTCACTATAGTGTGGTCATGAGATTTAAACAGTACAATGGAAATGCCTGGAACCTGGAGGGTACACAATAAAAGTTGGTTTACTTTATTGTGGGAAAGTCAGGAGTGATAAGGCCACTGAAAGCACTTCATCTCACTCCTACAGTATTGTTTCTCTAACCCCAAAATACTGAGCAGTAGTTCTCAAGCCAGGCTAAGAAAACCACTATTAGACAATATCTGGGAAGATATGTTAAGAGATGAAGTTTATAACGCTACCCAATAAATAGTAATAAGATAATCACTCATACAAAGGGATGATCATAAGCCATGACAAGAAGCATTCTGAGAGCGTGCACTGTGTGAAGCTCCCAGAGGAAGTCAGTGGTACTTGAGCTGTCAGCTGAAGGGCAGGGACCTAACAGGCTAAGGGGGGCACAAGGAGAAAGCCCTATTCAGGCAGGGAACAGCAAGGGCAGATATCACAGGAGGGAGGAGGGGGCGCAGGGGGCCAGGAGGCAGGAACAGGGGCAGGGACGGCGGCAGGTACAGCAAGAAGCTAGTGGCCAGGAGTCAGATCAGGTTTGCAGCTTGTTAAGGAATAACTTTTCCTGGGGACATACCTGGAGAAATAGAGATCAACGTTACATATATGTGTCTCAAAAAATTGGGGCATCTGGTAGAAGGAAGAACGTTCATCAAAATTCATCTGCCCAGGAGCCTCTTAGGAGTTGGGCAGGATACATATTAGAAACACAGCAAATCATAGTGTGCAAATCACAGCCTCTGGCATTCAAATACAGCCTTGTTCAAACTGCTCTCAACTATACATATTCCAGATACACAATTTCTAGACTTAGATACAGTGAGCTGTAGGAAAAATACCAGAGTCATTTTCTGGGATAGTTCATAAAACTAGCTTCAGTCAGCTAGCTCTGAAGCCTCTGGTTTCTGGTCAAAAGGCCGCTCTGCAGATTCCAAGACTTCTCAGGGCTCTTCCCTCATCCCATCGGCTGGAGCTTCCTGGCAGGTTCTCATCCAGGTCTGCCTTGAATGGCTGGGCAAAGAATGCCATCAAGGTGTCCAATACCCTGCTGCTGCTGCTCGCTAACATCTGATGAGGAGCATTATAAACTTCACCTCCTAACATATCTTCCCAGAAATTATCTAATAGAGGGTTTCTTAGCTTGGCTTGAGAACTACTGACATAGAAGAAATGTTGGTAAGAAGCTTGGGATTTCTTAGGCAGGCTTCCTAAAGCCCCTTTGCTGAGGCACTGGTCTCTTTCTAGAGCAAAACCACCCAACAGAAATATAATGGAGCCACGCATGTAGCTGTAAATGTTTTCGTGGCTGCAGTAAAAGAGAGCAAAAGAAAAGAGGTGAAATTAATCTTCATATTGAACCGATATATTCAAAACATTGTCATTTCAGCATCTTATCAATATAATTACTGTGAGATATTTTATGTCATTTTTTCCCTACTCGGTCATCACAATCTTCGTGTATTTTTCTCATTTTGGACCAGTCACGTGCCAAGTGCTCAACACCCACATGTGGCCTGTGGCTAGTGCGTAGGCAGGAGTGGGTGGGGAGTCCTAAACTTCTTAAAAGGCTTGGCCTGGCCCGTCCCTTGGTTCATCACCAGATTGCACAGCCACCCCACCCCTCAGAAGAGCCACGGATGGCCCTCCTTTGTCCATCTCAAGCACCCACAATGAGATCCTGACAGCTCTGACCACACTCGGAAAGGGCCTGCCTACCTGGGAAAGCCACCCGAGTGCCGGAAGCATGCTAATGAGATGGGTGAGCGCACAGGAAGCGGGGGGGGGGGGGGGGGGGGGGGGGTTTGTGTGTGTGTGCCACTGCAAACACCTGGCTAGACATGGTTGGTTTCCAAGCTCCCCAGGCAGAAGCTCCAAACTCCCTGTCCTCAGCCTCATTGCTCACAAGGGAGGGGCCCAGCTCTCTGCAAACACTGGCGACCTGAAAAGTCACAGCCTCATCTCTTAAAAGACAAATGTTCTCATCTAAAAACGACACTTGCTGTGACCAAGAAGTTCCTGTCCAGCGATGCTCTTCCTAGACCCGAAGCCGCAGGCTGGCTGGGGCACTGTCCCAGTTCGCCAGGGTCATCCCTGTGAGGCTCTCCGGAGCCCCGTGGTTTTTGTCTCTGATCTGCAACCCCGGCACCCTCACCTCCAGGCTCTGCAGCTTCCTGGGAGTTCCCCTGGTCGGAGCACCCCCCACCCCCTCCAGCCCTGCACGTCTGCCCCTGCCTGCCTGAGCAATGGCTTCCTCCAGCCCAGCCCTGGCTGCTCCTGCAGCCCCGCTTTGGAATGAGGGCTCTCGTGGCCCCAGCTGTCTGCAGCAGCCAGGGCACTACCCTTTTGGTGAGGGACACTGCTGTCTGCTGGGGCAAATCTGAGCGTTAAGCATATCTCTCTTAGTAAAGGAATAAAGTTTTCCCAAAGTTGCCACCTGATCACTTTGGCTCTTAAAAGGCAACCCGGGGACACTGTAGAACATGGAAGATGGGGTGAAGCCTGCACACCCATTGGGACACCAGGAGAGTCACTGCTGTTCTGCAATCTCAGATCTGATCCCCACAGAGCCCAGGACCCTGCTTAGGATGGGCCATCAGTCACAAAGATGTGTCCGGAACGACTACCCATCTGATCCGCAGGTTGGCAGCCCGCGAAGTGTCAGCCGCTGCGGCGTCTGCGAGCAGTAGCCAAGAGACCACACTGCCCAGATCCGCCCCCAGGAAGTTGCACTTACCCCTCCTGGCTTGCCTGATCTTTGGGCTCAGCATGTTCCAGCAGCTGCCCGGCCAGAGTTGCTGGGCCGATCATGCTGTCATCCACTTCTCTTTTCTCCTTCTCTCGTCCAGTCTCCCCTCAAGCCCCGCTTGGGCCCCCATGGCCGCTGGCGTCACCGGAGAGGCTCCCTCGGCTCCTCTCCTGGCTCCGGACGGACGGCTTTCCTTGGACTACAGAAGCCTCAATGCATTATTTATCCATCCCAGAATTAAATCCCATCCAAGCGAACCATTAAGAGGCTCAGTAACCGAGGCTGATCAATCACCGGGCTAGGGAACACGCGGCGCTGTCCATCCCCGAGCCCAGCGGGCTGCCGGGGCGGGTCCGAGAGGAGGGCGGGGCAGCGGGAGCCGGGCGGAGCGCGAGGTCCCAGCGGCTCAGCGCCGAACCCACAGTCCCGGCGGGCTGGCTCCCGGGCTCGGATCCGCCCTCTGCGTGGGGAGGGCTGTTCAGGGCGCTCGCCGCCTTGACAGACGAGACGCCGCAGGAAATGCACGGACTGCGGCCGCCTAGGGTCCATGCGCCTTGCCAGCACGCTCCCCGGAGACCGCTGCAGGTGAGACAGTGGCCGAGAAAGCTCCAGGCCCAGGACTCCTCCAGCGCACATCCAGGGAGACCCGCCCTGCCCACCGGTTCCTGCCCAGACAGCCCAGGAGGCACTGGAGGAGCGCACAGACCCAACCGTTTCTACAGACAGGTGTGTCTGAGAAGGAGCAGTCTAGGCAGCGTTCAGAATGGGGGTGGGGGCGGACTATCAGGGAGGTGCCGATTGCAGATGTTAACTTCTTCTGCCGCCTTAATAAGGTGACAGGAGTAAGAAGGCGTGTGAAGCAGTTAACTCAGGGCCCACACATAGGAGGGTTTCAAAAACAGTTCGCTGGATCGTGAATTCCTGCTAATTGCCATGTTCCTGATCACTACTAGCACACACTATTTACACATTAAAAGGCGTATGGTGGGGCTTTGAGGGAGTTCAGCTTCAAGCTCTGAAAAATTGTCCAAGAAGTGCAATCACAGTAATGGCTATCACTTGCTTGATGCCCACTGTGTGTCTGGTATTGACACTGGTGCTTTAGATACAATATCTCATTTAATTCTAAAATTCCCTGGGGCAGGGCTTTTCAGATGAAGAAGATAAGGTGCAGAAATATTTAACAATGCCCAAAGTAATACAACAGCATCACAGAAAATACCTTGGGACTCTGAACCAAGGACTGTTTCTAAGCTCCTGCTTTTCTATCATGCTAATTTCTCTAAATACCTTAATGCCATCCACTTCATGTGAACAGTTCCTGCCAGAGAGCCCTCAATAAACTTGGTGGATAGGGGCCTCCCTGGTGGCGCAGTGGGTTAAGCAATGCACTAGGAAGCAAACCGCAGCCACTGCAGCACGAGTTCGATCCCTGCCCCTGTCCAGGGAGGGGACCCACCTGGCGCAGCAGACCTCTCCTGTCTCGCCCGCTGCTGCCCTCGACAGTGTATCTCAGTCAATCTGCTTGTTCTGCTCCTCACTCTGGTAAATCCTCTCACCTCCCACGACTCTGGCCTGTACCCTAGTGCTTGTATGCATAAATAAATAAATCTTTTAAAAAAATAAAATAAACTTGGTGGATAGATAAAAATCCCCCCACACCCCATGTTCCTGGTTAGGGACTTGCCTCTGGGGCTGTTTTTTCTGACCTGGTCCTGTGTATCTTCTCCGTAGCTGAAAGAAGAGATATTGGAAGCAAGAACCGTCTGCTTTGAACAGCACACTTCCTCCCACTCCTCATAGCAGCCCAATGCCCAGTGACCCCCAGATGTCATACTGATGAATAATCAACACTAGCAGCCTAAGGAGAAGAGGATCTGAAGAACAGGAGACCATTGCAGCTGTCCATGCTAGAGAGGACAGGGTCTTGACTTCGGGGAAGAGGGGAAAGCAACAGGGGGCTGAAGATTCCTGAGGATGTGCTGGGCCAAATAGGCAGGTGGAAGGGAGAGAGCAGAGTTCATGGAGACAAGTCTATCTTATTCAGCATCAAGTCACTTCTTCTGGCTCAGCCCCTTCTCGGAAGGGAAGAATAAGTACCTTAACATAAAATTCTTTTTTTTTTAAGATTTATTTATTTATGCATACAAGAGCTGGGGTACAGGCCAGAGTTGCAGGAGGTGAGAGGGGTCATCAGAGACAGAGTGGGGAGCAGAACAGGCAGATGGACTGAAACACACTGCTGAGGGGAGCAGCGGGCCAGGCAGGAGAGGTCTGCCGTGCCATGTGGGTCCCCTCTCCGACAGGGGATCGAACTCACACTGCTGTGCAGCATATGCTTCATAGTGCAGTGCTCAACCCGCTGTGCCACCAGGGAGGCCCGACATAAAATTCAAGGCCTTTCACGGCACTGTCCCTGACTTCCTCTGTGACCTGTCTCTTGCTAATGCTGCACACCACTGTGCCTTTGCACGTGCTGTCCTTTCTCTCTGGAATGCCCTTTTCACACTTTTTTCAGTGACATAAACCTGATCATGCTGAGCAAGTCCCCTCTGAAACTGCCCTGCTTCTACCATTAGAAGATGCCGCTAAGCGCTTCCCCAGGGCACTTCTCTGTGTCCCTTGGACTGCCTCCTACAAACCCAGCCCTGAACCTCAGGCTCAGCTCAGACCTGAGGTCCCAAGCAGAGTTAGACAGATCCAGCGAATACCACTGAATGACATAATCACCACCCTTTTCATTAGAGTTGGGTAGAGGCCTGGTCAGGCCAGGATAGAGGCTACCCAGGAGGAATGGGGCGGATACATGACTGGAAAATTTCATGTGGGATTCAGGGTCACAGGGCGAGGTCTTGCAGCAGTGACTCTGTCTTGAGCAATCAAGAAGCCCTGTGAGTAATGCAGCCTGGACCACTTCCTCTAAGCCAGAGGCAGGAAAATGCCCTGAAGACTTACATTGGGTTCACTCACACTTTTGGTTAAGAAACCACCCCCAGGGGCTTTTTTTCCCCCCGTGCAGCTGTTTCCCCCTATGACATTAAGTCACTGCATTCACACGCCTACTTTTCCAGGGATTAGCCTGGAATTGGACAAAACTACAGAGGCTCTGGGCTCAAACCCAGAAGTGAATTTGGGAAAACGGCAGGAGTTAGTCAGGACTCTGCACGAGAGAATGTGGAAGGTAGAGGGAAAGGAGTTCTTTCCTTCTCGCTGCCCTCAAATTCTGGATGAAGGGATTCATGGGGTCTGACTGGGAAGACCCCAGTCTCCCCTTGCAGCATCCCGAACTGCAGGGACCCGGAGCCCTCCACAAGCCTCCAGGGTTGTTGGGAGAATGGGGTGGGGAAAGAGCAGGCAAGAGAATCTGCTGACTGTCCCACTCCCAGAGCTTCTGATTTAACTAGCCAGCGTGCGAAGGGTCATCAGTTGTTAAAGCTTCTCTGGTGAGCCACCGTGTGGCCGGGTCGAGAACCACTTCTTTAGAAGAAAACTGCAGATCCTTGAGCCTGGGCCAACCAGTGGGCAAGCTTTGCCTGCTGTCACGCCAGGGACGCTGCTGCTCAGGGAGGGAGGGGCTCGCTTGTCAACCCGTCTCCCAGTCACAGAGTAGTAGCAAGTAAAATCAACCAGACATCTTTCTCTTTGGCTTCTTCTTGGCTTCAGCGATGTTTCAAGATACAGCTGAAATGGTCTTGTGAAGAAGCTGCATCAGGGCCTCCCTGGTGGTGCAGGGGGGTAAAGTCTCAGTGCTGTCAAGCTGTGGGCAGCCACTGCAGCATGAGTTCAATCCCCAGGAAGGGAGCTAACCCACATGGCACTGCAGACCTCTCCTGTCTCTCCTCAGCAGTGTATTTCAGTAGATGTGCTGTTAAACTCCCCACTCTGTCTCTGTTGCATCCTCTCACCCCATACCTCTGGCCTACACCCCAGTTCTTGTATGCATAGATAAATAAAAAAAAATAAAGAAAAGAAGCTGCGTCAACAAAAGCTGCCTCTAGGCAAACTAGTAACTTCAAGGAAAAAGAATTCAAGGTTTATGGCATTGCTAGAACTCCCAGTTTCTAGAAAATAAGGCTCAGCATAGGGAAAATTTTATCAAGGTGTAGATAACATCAGATCAATACATTAACTGGACTTCTATCCAAATTTCCTTTGCCTCTACAGAAATCCTTGAAATACCTGTATAAATCTCACTGAGAAGCTCAGGATTCGGGCATATCTCCAGAACTATCTGGAGGCTGTTTCTAGGCTTGAGTCCTCACTCTTGGTTCTTTAATAAACTCACTTAATTTTTTTTTGCCTCAATTTATTTTTAGTTGACTATGGTAAGGGGCATTTATTCCAAGAATCTACTGGTGACAGCTCCGTTCTCTGCAAAGTCACGGGCATGGCAGTCTCCCTTTATCCAAGGGGATAAGGGCCAAGACCCGTGGTATCCAGTACCTAACTCTGCTTTTGCCTGTCATGGATAGGCATTGTCTGATGTATACACACTGATGAGCAAGTGTAATTTATAAATTAGGCACAGAAAGAGCTTAACAACTACAATGATAAAACAGAACCATTATCAATATTCTGCAATGAAAGTTATATGAATGTGGCTCTTTCTCTTCAAAATATCTTATTGTATGAACCTTGGTTGACCTCTGGTAACTGAAACCATACAAAGCAAAACCACAGATAAAGGCAGGGTTACTGTATGGTTGTATAGTCTGCACACTGCACAAAGGTATCCAGCAGAGGGGCACTGGGGCTGGCTTTGGGCTCAGCTGGCAAAGTCATACGTTCTAGGATGGTGGAGGGGAGCTGCCTCCAGGAGGGTGAATCTTTCTCTAATTTTCACAAAGGTACCATATCCATAAGAGCACTGCTTTCCAGTTATAGAGTTGGAGAACAGAGGAAACTCTTCCAGAGGCAGAGGGGGAAGTCTATGCTACCTTACACAGGGGTCATCAGGATGAGGGTTTCCTGAGTCCTGCTCAGCGAGCCCAGGCAGCTGAGGCCCTGGCTAACTAGAATATTGCTTCTCTATATGCCAGCAGTGCTGGTCCAGCCAGCTGGTACCAGTTGCTGTGAGACCTAATTGTAACATTTTCAGGAATTTTGCAAGCCAGTTTAACACAGGCGTCACTAGAAATTACAAGAACTTATAATTCAATAAGTTATATTAAAAATGGTAATACATATTCAACAGTCATCACTTCCTAATCATTTGACCTCATTTTACGACTGTCTATATTATTAAGGCAATTTGCATCCATCCTATCTGTATAGTGAAACTAATATTATGATGGTGGATTCCAAGAGTTGTCTTGTCTGGGCCATCGGGCACCCAAACATTTGGTTAAGCAATACTCAGGGTGTGACCGTGTGGGTGCTTCTGGATGAAATTAGCATCTGAGGCTGTAGACTGAAGATGCCCTGCCTGCTGGGAGTGTGCCTTGCGCAGTCAGTTTTGGCCCTGGAGTCTGAATTCCTAGAGTTACTAAGTCCCTTTATATTTGGTTCCTGTGTTTCAACTAGAACTGAAAATTGGTTCTTAGGTTTCCATTCTGCTGGTCTTCAAATTATAACTACACCTTCGGCTCTCCTAGGTCTCCAGCTTGCCCACTGCATGTCTTGTTACTTCTCAGCCTCAAGAGTATTGTAAGACAATCCCTTATAATAAATCTCTTTATATAGTATATTTTGTTTACTTATCTATTAGTAAGTGAACAAATAAAAATACTGAATACTTACGTAGATATGCATATATTCTCCTATTGGTTCTGTTTCCCTGAAGAACCCTCATACAACTATCCATTGGTCTGCATGTGGCTTACCAACTCCTTGGTTCTGTGATCATACTGGTGGTTTGAAACTGATCATGGTGGCAAATTTTACACCAAGAAAGTCAGTAAATGCTATCAGTCAGAACTTAAACTTGTTTTCCTTCTGGAGAGCTGGGTGTTAGGCCTTTGCCAACACAACTTGAGTCATTCCCTACCACTACCAATTCCCCACGTTGGGCAGACAGTGCTAGCTCTCCACCCACATCTGTTCTCCCCTTCTTCTGGGCACACCCAGATGCTGTATGTTCCCAGCCTCCTTGCAGTTAGGTGTGACTGTGTGTCCTGGACATTGTATCTCAATGAACATGATGTGGCCTTGTCTTGACCTGGCCTACAGGACCCCTCCCTACAGTGCACCTGGCTTGACTTCCTTTCTGGTGAACTGGGATGGGAACACCCTGGAAGTCCCATGTAGAAGATGGAGAGGCCCTGCAGTCTAGGTCTCTGAGTGGCTGTGTGGAATCGAGCCTTTCTGTCAACCTATGACATCTCAACGGTCATGGGACTGAGAGTCACGGCATAGTTGGTCCTCTTCGACACTCTAGCCAGTCTTCCCACTGGAAACATCCTCTGTCTGCCTATCTTTGCCTACCAGACTTTGCAAAATTCTTCTAGACTCTGTTCTACTCAGTAGAACATATTCTGCCTGTTCAATACCTCTTGGTTATATCTCCCTGATCACTTACAGCTGAGGCCACCCACAGCCCCTTCTAAAAGGCCTCCTGCCAGGTCTTATTAAGACCTTACTCATACTTTAAATATATAAAATTAAAATTAACTATCTTTATTACCCATAATTTAAAAATTAAACCATAATTTATAATCCATAAATTGAATTAAAACTATAAATTATACTTATATTGAATTTAAAATATTCACTAATCTTTGAATTAGTGCAAAGAATATGCACTGGAATAAAGACAGCTTGTTCAATAAACAGTGCTGGGAAAACTGGACTGCTACATGCAAAAGAATGAAACTAGAATACTGCCTTTCACCATGCATAAAAACTAACCCAAAACGGATTGAGGAATTAGATATAAGACATGAAACCATAAAATATGTAGAAGAAAAAGTAGGCAAAACGCTACATGGCATATACCTCAGTAACATCTTTAAAGACAGAGCACCTAAAGCAAAGATAGTGAAGGAAAAGATAAATAACTGGGACTACATCAAACTTAAAAACTTTGTACAGCAAAAGACACACTGACCAAAACAAAGCGACACCCCCACCAACTGGGAAAAAAAATCTTTGCACACAACACTACTGACAAGGGACTTATCACAAAGATCTACAAAGAGCTGACGAGACTAAACAAAAACAAAGTAAACAATCCAATCAAAGAATGGGCAGAAGAGCTAAAAAGACATTTCTCCAAAGAAGAAATGCAAATGGCTAACAAGCATATGAAAAAATGCTCAACATCTCTTGTCATCAGAGAAATACAAATCAAAACCACTATGAGATACCACCTCACACCAGTGAGAATGGCACATATCAAAAAAACTAGCAACAACAAATGTTGGCGAGGATGTGGAGAAAAAGGAACTCTCTTACACTGCTGGTGGGAATGCAAATTAGTCCAGCCACTGTGGAAAGCAGTGTGGTGGTTCCTCAATCTACTAAGAATGGAACTCCCATGTGATCCAGCAATTCCACACTTAGGAATATACCCAAAAACACTAATTCAAAGGAATACCTACACCCCTATGTTTATTGCAGCACTGTTTACAATAGGTAAGACTGGAAACAACCCAAATGCCCAAAAGTAGAGGACTGGATCAAGAAGCTGTGGTGCATATACACAATGGAATACTATTCAGCAATCAAAAAAGATAAACTAGACTCATTCATAGAAACATGGATGGAGCTAGAAGGGATTATGCTCAGTGAAATAAGTCAGAAGGCAAAAGAAAAATACTGGATGGTTTCACTTCTAGGAGGAATATAAGGGAATCAAATAAGGGACCAAGGAAAAGAATAAAAGTAATAAAAAAATACAACACAACAAAAACAAAAAGACAAGGACAAATGGAGGTGGGAGGGAATGGGATGAGGGCAGAAAGAGCACAAGGGACTGAGGTGATGGTGCACAGGTGAAATGGTGTTGGGAACTCCATGGGGACCACAACTGATGTTAAATATATATAAAGAAAGAAAAAACAATTTCCATATTTTTAGAAAGTGGAAATTGAGTGAGAGTCATCAAAACTGATCTCTGCCACTCTGGTGAACTTGCCTGCTGGTGCTCTGAGCTTGTCCTTGGTTTGGGGCATGAAGGTGGTGGGAGCTGCTGTCCAGATGGCAGCGCCTCTCTCTGGCCCACTGTTCTTGGTCTTGGTCCTGTTGCCTTGGGCCTAATGTCTGTCTCTGTCCTTTGACCCAATGTCTCCTTCAGGTGCTGAGCGTAGCTTTCATCTGTTTTGTCCACACACTGCAATCCACTGCAGCCATTCCATACATAGCCCAGGCTGCCAGAAGGGTCTAGAACTCTGGACTCCTGCTTTTCTGAACTCAAACTTAGTATTCTGGGACTCTGGGCAGAGTCCTAGGACAAAGATGTAGAATCCAGAATCAGGCATTGGAAAACCACCCAGACACACCAGAGTTCACAGCAGAATTCGAAGACTGCTTGGAAAGTCCCTTAGATGTGACATGTCGCCTGGGGCTTAGGAATTCTGAGCGGGATTAGATGAACAGCGGTGACCAGCTGGCTTCTCTACTGACAGATACAAAGATGGGAGTTTTATTAGGGATTAACTCCTTTTTAGGAAATGAGGAAGAGGGAGAAGACGGGAGTGGATGAGATGAGAGTGTCAGAGGGCCATGCAAAGCTTACAGGGTCCCTGCCAGGCCCCCTGGGAGCTCTGGAGTCAACGGTCTGGTAGAGGGTTTAGCTTTGGATGAAGGTGGTTAGGTCAATGAACTATTGCCTTTTGCAGTCATTGGCTGGGGGCCTTCTCCAGAAGAGTGTGACCTTGACCATGACTCCCTTGTGTAGTCATTGACTGGGGGCCACCCAAGAAGAGCATGAAGTTGGCTTGAAAGCTGAGACTGACCCTAAAAGCGCTAACAGCTGGTTACTGTCAGCTGACCTCACTCTCTGCAGCTGGGGCCCCGAGCAGCTCAGCTGTGTCACCATAGTATGGCCACATTTTTAAGCCTCTGTGAATGTTGGGTTTGGACAAACACTACGCTCCTAAAAATCTTTGTTCCACTTGGTCAACAATCTGGGCTGCCTACTTAATTGGGCAGCTTTCAGATTAAGATTTTATTCAACTGTGAAGACTCACTGCAGAGACTTTGATAGGTAAAGCTACCACTAGAGTGTATGGCGCCTACACTGGGGTGGGCACTACTATGAGAGTGTGGGCTCCCCCAGGGCACAGTCGGAGTTGGCAGGAAGGACCTCCATTCAGAGGTTCCTTGATCAGTTCCTACTTCTGGCAGTCAGAGACTGAGAGAAAAGGGAAGTGTGACCTCATTAGTGGGTCCTGGGAATGTGATGTACTAAGTCAAGGAGCCATTACTCTTGCCCTGAAGCAGGGGGCAAAGAACTCATTGGGTGTGAGTTGGGGGTGGGGCTGCCCCAGTGTTAGCCTGTCTGGGCTCAAATGGCAACCCCTGTCTTTAACAGGGTCCAACAAGGAAGCAGGTCTGCAATCCCATAAAAAGCAGATTTTAGAAAATGATGAATCACTAGTTTGGTCAGTTTAGACTTATTGAAAAACAAATCTTCTCCCTCGTGAAAACACCTGCTTGTTATGGAAAGGCGGAGATTGGAACAGATGCACAGAACGGAAATTTCCCAGGCACCTCCTTGCTTCACTCACACTTCTCCCAAGGTCAAGATTCCTCCTCAGCTCTACCACCCCCTCCCCCTGGGCATATGACCTCCATCTGCTCTTCTAATCATCTCCCCTCCTTATGCATCATCCGTCCCTCCCTTCTCACTAGCTCTTTTCTCATCTTCCTTACTCTCAAAATTATACCTTCCCTTCCCTTCATTTGTTGCAGTGGAGCAGAACTAGTTTTGGGCTGTACAACATCAAGCCCCTTCCAGTTCTGGAGGAAGCCCTCACTATCTTCATCTTGGGGAGCTCTGTCCCTGCAGGTTGTGTGGCCAAGTCTCAGTCTAGACCTTGCCTTCGTTTTGATCTAATCTCGAATGTGTCATGGAAACACTGAGAATTGATTAGGATTCGCTTTTCAGCTCCAGGGCAGTGACATGTGCTGCTATGACGATGGTGCCTTCCAGGCCAGCGGAGCTATCCTGACCGAGTTTGCTGCCAGGGTCATCCTTGTGCTTCTTGTTTTTAGGCTCTTTGGGGTCACGATCACTCTTGTTTGTTTCCCAAGACTGATTCTACATCTCCTAAGGGATATTTAAATCTCTAATATACTTCCAATAAATTCCCCCTTTCTGGCTTGAGCTGACTTGGATTGCCTTCTGGACTCCGTGACCTAAAGACTTCTAACTGATGCCCATCTCATGCCTCTTCGCCCATGTTTTTCACATTCCTCGTCTGCTCTCTCACTTCCTAATCGTCCTAACTCAGTACAGATGGTTCAGTCTCCCACTCGTCCAGTCTCTCACAGATAGCATTTCCTTCCTTATTTCCCCAGTAATGCCACAAAGCTCATCGCTGCATGTCTCAGTCTGGAAACCACAGGCGATCATTTCAGCCCATGGGCAAAGAGTCTAGCCCTCTATGGCCTGTCTTCATACTTCCTGGCTGAAGTTCTTATTGGCCACAAACTATAGGAATCTCAGCTCACCAGAAGGTATGACCAGAAGAGACCCTCCTACCTCTGACAAACCCCTCTTTCTTTACTGCTTTTCTTTCATCCTTATTTGTTTAAAAATTCAAACCCTGGGCCTCCCCTGGTGGCCCAGTGGGTTAAGCAACGCACTACGAAGCAAACCGCAGCCACTGCAGCACGAGTTCGATCCCTGCTGCCGGCCGGGGGGGACCCACATGGTGTGGCAGACCTCTCCTGCTGTGCCCACTGCTCCCCTCAGCAGTGTACTTCTGTTGATCTGCCTGTTCTGCTCCCCGCTCTCTGTGGTGAATCCTCTCACCCCCCACACCTCTGGCCTGTACCCCAGTGCTTGTATGCATAAATAAATAAATCTTTAAAAAAAAAAAATTCAAACCCTGCCTGGGTTTACACTTCTGCTTTTTCTTTGTGCGTGTCTAGTCCTGACATACTGCCTTACTTTAGCCTGCAGTGGGGTGATATATTCACTATATTAAAAGCAAAACTGTCGATGAAGGATTTAGTATTTGGCAACACTATTTTTCAAAAATGAAAAAGCAATAAACACCTTCTCAGATAAACAAAAATTGAGATAATTAATTGCTAGTAAACCTGCCCTACAAAAAATATTATAGGGAACCTTTCAGGCTAAAGTGAACAGACATGAGAAAATAACTCAAATATTCAAGACAGTATTAATACATTCTTCTTTATAATTTCCTTTTTTCTTATCTGATCTAAGACATAAATACCTAAAATGATAATTACAAACCTAAGTTTATATGCGCACAACAGGTGTGCTATAACCACATAAGTGGGGGAATGAAGATATATAGTAAAAGTTTTGTATACCGTTGATACTAAATTGTTACTAATCCAAATTAGATTATCATAAATTAAAACATAATCCCCAAGGCAACCACTAAGATAACAACCCAAGGATACTGAGTAAAAGAAATGACAAGAGCAATAAGAAAGCATGATGAGGGCCTCCCTGGTGGCGCAGTGGGTTAAGCAATGCACTATGAAGCAAACCGCAGCCACTGCAGCATGAGTTCGATCCCTGCTGCCGGCCAGGGAGGGGGCCCACATGGTGCGGCAGACCTCTCCTGCCTTGCCCGCTGCTCCCCTCAGCAGTGTACTTCCATTGACCTGCCTGTTCTGCTCCCTGCTCTCTGTGGTGAATCCTCTCTCCCCCCACACCTCTGGCCTGTACCCCAGTGCTTGTGTGCATAAATAAATTAATCTTTAAAAAAAAAAAAAGAAAGCATGATGAAATAAAAACTATGCAGCACAAAATAAGTCAGTAATTGAGGCTGTGAGGAACAGCATAGATATGACATATAAGAAAAAAAATTAGCAAAATAGCAGGAATCCTTTCTTATCACTAATTTTACTAAATATAAATGGGTTATACTCTCCATATAAAATATGAATTTAGGCTCAATAGATTAAAAAAAGAAATGATCCAACAATATGCTATCTTAAGAGTGTTAATTTAGATACAAAGGCATAAGAAGTTGAAAGTGAAAGAACTGAAAAAGATAATCTTTATAAATAGTAATTTAAAAGCTGGTGTGGACGTACTAAAACTAGACAAAACAGACTTTAAGACAAACATTATTATGAATGAAAAGGACACCACATATTAATCAATTAAAGTCCATCAAGAAGGTATAGCAATATAGACATATTCACCTCTCAAAAAAGCACCAAAATCCATGAAGCATACACAGACAGACTTGGATCAAAAAGGTGCAACAATAATTTGAAAGGTCAACATCCACTTTTCAATAGCAAATAAAACACTAATAAGGAAATAGAATACTTGAAAAATACTATAAACCAACTAGACCTAAGAGACATAAAAGAACACTTTGCCCAATAATAGCAGAATATACATTCTTCCTCAGGTATTCATGAAACCTCCAACACAGACTGAATGCAAGGCCACAAACAAGTCTCAATAGATTTAAAAGGATATCTGCTTTTATCATTTCTTGCAGCATTGTACTGGAGGTTATAGGCAACTAGGCAAGAAAAAAAAAATCAAGGCATACAGATTGGAAAGGAAGAAGTAATACTATCACTATTCATGGATGACACAAACTTGTATTTTAGCTCAAACAACTCTGAATTATAAGTGATCTTGACCTCCTGTGTAGTTGAGGGAAAGGGGTGCAGCCTAATGGAGGTCACACAGAGTGAGGGTGAGGCTGAAATTTGAACCCCAGTCCATCTGTCTCTAGGACACACATCCCAATCGCACAGGTCCTGGTCAGTAGGACACCATGTGGTTGATGAAATGACTTCAAAAGCACTTGATATTTGCAATATATTCAAATCAAGAATGATTCCTTCTGGCACTGCTATTTTGCATTTCCACTGTGAAGCACTTTCTTAGTTTCCCTTCAGCCTGACTATGGCTGAGTCTAGCAGAAAATAAACCAGATGGCACTCAGGTGGCCCCCTTTACAAAGGAGGCCTCCTGCCAACACCACACACCTGCTTTCCTTCTGGCCCAATTCAAATTCAGGGAAGAAAAGATCTGATGGTATCTGAGCAACAAGGTTCCCAGAAGACAGTCTCTGCCCCACACCCATCTATATTCAGCCACCCCAGATGCTGATAAAGGAGCAAATTCATCTATGCACATGGTGTCTCTTAGAGCAAAAATTGCTCCCCAAATGCTTAGCTCACCACCAGGAAATGCAGCTCCAAGAGAGAACTGGCAATTCTCAAAAGCAGCTGGATCCCTCCTGTGGTAGATTGATTGCAAAATGTCCAAATTCCTCACCCCTTTCTGGATCCAAGAGAGACATGTGGTTCCATCAACCCAGTGCTTGCCCTAGCTGACAGCCAGTAACCCTGACAAGTGTGATTGAGGCCTCACTAGACTCAGTCCTGCTTACGCCTTAGTCCTGCGTGAGCATGCTGGAGAATCAGTCTAAGGAAAAGGCCTGAACACAGAACTTTGGGATTTAAAGAGCAGGGCAATGGCCAGTGTTAGCAGTGTGGGCCTGGCATCAGGTTCATTTCTCTGTCGGGTCTCTTGCAGTGGGCACATGCATCAGGCCTTGGGGTTCTCCAAGGTGCCAGAATGGCCACCTGTCAGTTCAGAATGGCCCTGCTTCCCAGCCTTGCACTCTCAGAACCAGCCCTGATGTGGCAAAGGACAGACTATGCCCAGGGGTGGCATCTCCCCCAGTTCAGTTGCCAAAATCATTATTTCAGCAGTTACCTTACTCAGGACCCACAACATATGCCAGGCCCTGTCGTCATGGTTCACACACATCAGTGCCCAAAGATGTTTTGTTAATTCCTAGTTTGAGAGGAGAGTGAGGCCCAGTGGTGAGTGATGTCCTCCAGGTCACCAGTTGGAGGAGCTGAACTGGTATCGCAACCTTGGCCTTCCAGGGTGTGTAACACCAGGTGGCTCTTGTTTGTTTCCATAGTGAGGACATGGGCACAGCTATCTACCATATGGTACCTGTGTGATGAAGCTGCCTGCCTGTTCTCTTGACTCCACCCTCCACCCCCCAAGGTTCCCAAACCACTGACAGATCCAGAAATCTGCTTTCAAAGCATTTGATTCTTCCTGGTGACTTTAGTTAGAAAATCTAAAAGAGAAAGTCTTTTTCAAAGTCATCAAGTCATAGTCTCAGTAATAAATGTTAAAGCCCGTTCATACCCATAGGATTTCATCACAAAAGGGGCCTAACCCCCTTTCCTACTCTCCACGTGGCCCTTGGAGTTCTCTTCTCTGGGGCAGGTAAGGCAACAGTGACATGTCTTACAGGAAGGGGATAGAGTGTACCTTCCTATCCATCCACACAGGGAGTCTGGAGGGAGGAGTGCCCCCCTAGGGGGCTTGAGGGCCTGATGATCAGGTGGTTACTGCAGTGAGTAAGGGAGAAACAAAATGCACACCCGTGACCCAGCTAATCGACTGGAGTCCCAGGAGTTTTCTTGCAGAAAAAGGTGCATTCATAACCTTGTTCACAACAGGAAAAATCTAGGGAAAACCTGCAGTGAGTTCTGTTGTTCCCCAGCTACTGACATGTAACCCTTGGCCTCTACTTCTGTGGGAGATATCACATAAGGTATACTCCCTTCCTGGGGGCACCCGCCACAGAGAGCTGGTCCTCATGGGGGTATAAAGGTCTGACCTTCCTGGTCTAACTTAGCATGGTCCTGAAAGCCACCCCAGTCTCAGCTGAGGGAGAAGTCAGCTGAGGCCACTGTTGTGCCTGCAGGGCTGTCTCCCTTTGCTCAGTCCTGCTTCTGAGTCCCCACAGATGTCAGTTCTGATAACGGTACTCCATCCTGATCATCTCATCCAGCTTCCCAGGACACTTAGCCTTCCACACTCACCTAAGGGATCTTGTGACATATCTGATGGTACAGTCATAGTGGACAGTTTTAATAGCTACTGTTAAACTATATTCATGCTCCAAATTCTACTCGTGTCCTCATCAAAAGGAAAGATGCTATATATGGTCAAAGTATTCTGGAGTTAACAACTGTTTATCTCTGCAGAGTAGGAATAAAAATTTGGAGTCATTTGCTTTCTGCTTTGTACTTTTTTTTTAAAAAAAGATTTAGTTATTTATGCATACAAGAACTGGGGTACAGCCAGATATGGTGGAGGAGGGGGTGAGCGGATTCACCAGAGACAGAGTGGACAACAGAACAGGCAGATCCACTGAAATACACCGCTGAGGGGAGCATCGGGCGATACAGGAGAGGTCTGCTGCACCATGTGGGTCAGCTCCCTGGCCAGGGATCGAACTCATGCTTCAGTGGCTGCAGATGCATCATAGTGAGGTGCTTAATCCTTTGCACCACCAAGGAGGCGCTGCATTGTACTTTTCTATGCTGTTTGAATTCTTTGCTCGAGCATATGTGAAATGCAAAGGGAGGATGGATTCAGTAGCTGAGGGGTTGGGAACCAGGGAGATAGAGAATTAGGATTACAGACAGGAACATGGGCAGTGCTGGTGTGAAGTCCCGTCCAGCTGTAAGGTGACTAAAATCCTAGTTTGCCTGAGATTATTTTGGTTTTAGCTCTGAAAAACCTGCATCCTGAAGACCCCTTCCTTTTCTCATCTTACTGCACTAGTTGCGACTTCCAGTACAATGTTGAATAGGAGAACTGAGAAGAAACATTTTTTCCTTGATCTCAATAAAGGGGGAAAACACCCAGTTTCTCACCTTTAAGTAATGATGCTAGTTGTAGGTTTTTGGAGATGCTTTTTATCAAGTTGAGTAAGTCCCCCTGTGTTTTTAGTCTGTTGAAGAGTTTTGTGGTTTGTTTTTTTTTATCATCAATACCTGTTGGATTTGTCAAGTGTTTTATTTCTGTATCAACTCATTGTATTATTTTTTCTTTAGCGTGTTACATGGCAGATTACATTAATAGTTTTTGAAACGTTCAACCAGCTTTGCATAGTTGGAATAAATCCCACTTAGTTGTGGTATATAATTATTTTTATATATTATTGGATTCCGTTTGCTAATATTTTGTTGAGGACTTTGCGTCTATTTTCATAGGAAATATTGGTCTGTAGCTTTCCTTTCTTGTTTTTATCTGGCTTGGGTATTAGGCTAGTGCTACCTTCATAGGAGCCAGAAAGTACCCTACTTCTGTTTTTGGGAAGAGATTGCGAAGACTTGGTATAAGTACTACTTTTGTACTATTTTTCCTTTTTTTTTTTTGAAAATTGTTAAATATTGGTTCAATTCCTTTAATAGTTATAGTCCTACTCAAATGATCAAGTTTTATATACAGATTTCTTCCGAACTTGTTTTTGTGGTTGCCCTGGAGTTTACAAAATATATTTACAGTTAATCTAAATTTACCCCCTTTGGAGGCAAGGTTAAATTCTCCCCTACACAGTCATTAATTTTTTGAAAATTCTCAGCCAATATTACTTGCACTATTTCTTCTATTTTTCTCTCTTTCTCGTCCTCTGGTATTCCAGTGATGTGTTTACAACACCTTCCATGTACCTCCCAGAGGCCCATGATCCACATGGAAGATTTCAAAGACTACTTCTCTCAGATCCCGCCATTAGATTATAAAAAAAAGAATGTGAGCGCCACAAATCAGGGTCTATTTATCAGTTTTGTTAACCGTTATACCCCCAGTTCCTAGAACACCATCTGGGACAGCAAATGCATGCTGGGTGACCAAATGAGTTATCAGCCCTTCATTAGGGAACCACTGAGTCAGCTTGCCAGGACCAGCTACATCAGCAACCCCAGCTAGCCCGCCACCTGCTTCTGGCACCCTCAGTGGGCCAGTCTTGGGTTTGCAGACTCTATAAACCAGACAAATAAGACTGAGTGTCTGGCTCCAAGGATAGGGTTTCTATGTCTCCACACATAGGGTGTACTAGGAGCAAACATATGATTCCATTTTTCTTAAAAACATTAAATTCCCAAAGGCAACAGTTCACAAGCAGAGATCAACAGTAGGACTTAGCAGTCTGAGTGGGAGTTTCTATCCATCCAGGAAACACTCTGTTTCCTTCCCTGGATTCTGCTTTTTATTAGGTATTTAAAGCCTATAACAGTACTGTGACATGTGGCCTGCCATGCTCTCCCTTTTACAGTGAAGATCCCACCTGGGCTTAGGTTAGCTGAGTAAGATCATGAAGCAAAGTTTCTTATCACACCCAGGACCTACACCCAGGCCTGGGATCCTCTACAGACTGTTCTTACCTTTTCAGAGCTGGCAAAGTAATGCTAGCAGTGGTAGGAGAGGTCGACTTTCCTTGTGCATTTGAAAGTTAACAGGCTTATGCTGGGAGCTAAGAGGAGGAGAGTAGAGGCCTGGGCAGAGGAGGTGGGACCATTTCTTAATTGAACATTGGGCTGAGCTGGTCTTCAGACTCTTGGATGGCAACTAAGGCAGGCATCAATGCCATGGGCATCTAGGTACCCATGTTTACCCTCACCTTACTCCCAAGCCACCAGGACGCTGCTTCCTCCCATGCTTGTTTCTATGGTAACTGGCAATGGTATTACCTGGCACCCATCTAACGTAGTGAGAAAAGCCAGTCTCTATAGCTAGCAGGATCATACCGTGGGGAGCCTAAGGGAAACATTCCAGATTTGAGTGGGGGGTTTGATGGCTGTGGCCATGGGGTACAGTCACGTCCCTAAAGGCAGAGTTACACATGAGTACTAGGGATAGGTCGGCTCAGATCTGGGCCAAGTCCTGCTCTGCTGCTCAGGATCGGTGCATTATGGGAGTCAGTGAACTTTCTGAGGCTCATATTCCTATCCGCCCAATGGGAGAGCTGCCCTGGTCCCACAGAGCTGGCAGCACAGAGGCAGCATGGGAGGGTGCTGCAGAAAGCAGAAGTGTGAAAGGAGGTGCTGCAGAGAGCAGAACATCATGGTGGTTGCTATTTTGCAACCAGTCTCAGGGCTAAGTAAATCATTTTCCCTACATGTGCAGGAACAGAAATCTTGATAGGAAACTGATTTTCTAAGGAAAGCTCCTGACTCAGCACCTTCTTGGTTGGATTGCTGGGGTGGATAAATGTGGGTTTCCGTTGGGCTCCCTGGAGGACAGTGGATCTGGCAGAGTTTCTGTCTAGACACTCACTGAGAGCTCTGCCCAGCCTGTCCTCAGCCTCCCTGGTCCGGAGGCATGCTTCTCTGCTTCCCAGGGTTGATTTCCTGGGCTCTCCTCTCTGTTATGGGGTGAGCTGTGTCACCCCACAAATTCATTTGTTAAAGCCTGAGCCCACAGAATTTTACTGCATTTGGAGATAGGGTTTTAAAGAGGTAACTAAGTGAAAACGAGGCCATTAGGGAGAACCCTGACCCAACACAAGGGGTGCCTTATGGAAGAGGAGACAGGCACATAGGCACACAGAGCAAAGTCCAGGTGAAGGCACAAGCCTTCTGCAAGCCAAGGAGGGAGGCCTCGAGAAACCAAACCTGCAACAACTTATCTCAGACCTCTAACTGCCAGAACCACGGAAAATAAATTTCTGTTGTTTCAGCCACCCAGCCTGGGGCCTGCTGTCAGGACACCCAGGCTGACGAGCACGCCTGCCCTTGCTCCTCACCAGAGTGGAGAATTCCAGCTCCCACGGGGATACTTCAGGTTCCCCCCCGGCTCTCCTTGCTCCCACCCCACCTCTGCACTAGTGTTTCCTGGGTCTCCAAATCCATGTCCCCCCGACCTATCCAGCTAGCACACCCCATAGCTTGGACGGAGAGAACTATTTGGGGCACAGACTGTGGCTTGCAGCCCAGCTTTGGGTGCCCCATGTCCCACCTCAGCTCTGATTTCAGCTGTAGGTGTGCTGAGGAGTTCCCGCCTGTGATGGCCACCCAGCCAAGCTCTCGGCCTCAGGAGTGGAGGAAGATGCTGTAGCCTCTGTGGAAATGAACGAAGTGTAGTGGCGCTGTGTGCCCACACCCAAGGGAAGCTTTGCAGTTGGGGGAGACAAGGAGCAGATGAATTCCCCGGCCGTAATCCTCTGGGAGCACCAGGAAGACATGTTACACTCTCCTCAGTTCCGGCAGAGGTCAGCCTTCTGCTTCCTGGCTTCACTTCCCAGAGAAACCCCTGAACCCAAGCCCTTGTCTTAGGCTGTTTTGGGCAGAACCCAAACTTGGAAACAGTTTTGCCACTTCCTGGCTGAGAGAGCGGGACAAAGTGACTTCACTTTCCCCATCTGTAAAATGGGAATCTTAACATCTCATTGGTCATGGGGTGGGGGCGTGGGGGAGGTTAAGTAAGATTGCCAGGTTGAAGTGAATTGTAAACTTCAAGGTGACCTCAATCTATTCTGTTAGTCCCAGTTCAGTGGTGCCTCAGGTCCTTCCTCCTTGCTCTTTCTATTACAAAAGAAGCTTCCACCTTCCAGCTCATTTCTGCAGGTCTTATGCCGCCAGGCACAGGGGATAGTCACTGAGTTTTGAGAGCTCCCTGGTGTGCAGGCCGGAGTAGTGGCTGGAACTATGAGCAAAGCTTCCTCACGTTTTGTCCACCACTGCCACCAGGTTAGTCTCTAAGAAGTGATCTCCCAGAAACCGACCTGGCCTCCGATGAAGGTTCCAAGAGCCCCCTGCCCAGGGGACCCAGAAGCCCTGAGGCTAGAGACAGAAACAGTCCACAGTGCAGCATGTGACATGCTGCGTGGGGCAGTGCTGAGATCTTTTCTTGTGTGCAGCTGGGCAGTGGCTGCCACTCTTTACTCACAGAGCTACTGCCCAGGGCATGTAGGGGGCATACAGGGGACACATGGGAAATGGACAGCTGGGCGGATGGATAGAGGGATTGGAGAGAGGCAGCAGAGAGAAGAGAGCATGCTGGGAGGCCGAGTCAGAAAGGGTCCCAGCACTCCCTTTCACACCTGCCTTCTTCCTGTAAGCCCCTCCAAACAAAGGTGCTGCTGCCCTCCCAGCTGCCCAAACTGGAAGGCTGGGCTTCCACTTCTCTCCTCCCCTCCCCCCTCCACATGCAGCCAGCCAATGAGCCCTGTGCACTCGCTGCAGGGAACAGTGCAGACTCCATCCTGCTTCCACCACTCCAGTCTTGATGCGGCTTCTCACCAGGCCTTCCCTGGGCTGTTGAAATGGCCTCTTACCTCATAGGTCTCCCTGCCCAGGTGTCCTGTGCCCCCCCACCAGCTACCTTCCCCAGAGATTTGCTGCAAGAACCTCTGAAAGGTTTCCAATCTTCCATTGGCTTCTCACGACCCAACCCAAGGAGGACTTTCTGTAATACGTGTAATGCTAAGCTGCGTGCTTCTGGGATTCCCTTTCTTGTATGTGTCCCATGGTGCTGGGCCACAGTGAAATTCTCGGGAGATGGGAGGGAGCAGCAGCCATTTTTCAGCTTGAACATAAAGCTGCTGATCAGCTGATTCACCTCATCCATGGCGCGAAGAGGCAACTGGCTGTGCCGTTGCTCCAGCTTTCCATGGAGCTTCCTTCGACTTCTCCAACTCCTGGGCCAGGGGTGTGTTCGCGTGTGTGTGTTTATCTCCATGATGAAGGGCCCGGTTTCTGCAGGGTTACCTTACACCACCAAAGCAAACACCCTACTCCCCAGCTGGAAACCCTACTCCCCAGCTGGAAACATCCTCACCCCTCCCGGCCCAGCACTGCCAATCGTTGCCCATGTTTCCCCTCCAATAGCTCTTGAAATCGCTGTCCCCTCTATATTTTTATTGATGCAGGATCTCAGAAGTCCACCTGACTTCCAGCAGTCCTCTCTCCAGGCCTTTCATTCATGCATTCAACAGTCATTAAACATATATGAGACGTCAGGCGCATTCTGTACAGATATCTTTAACCTAAGCCTTCACTCCTCCCCTCTTTAAGCTGTGCTTGAATAGTGACCAGTCGTGGTGGCAGTGAAGCCTGCAGGACAGTGTCAATATCTTAATGGGAAAGGGAAAACTGGGAAAGTCTGACTGTGGCTGAGGGATGAGGTCAGCAAGCCTCTTCTCCAAATGCAACTGTAAATCTAGACAAAATTGATAAAAACTGCCATTTCCATATCGTGGAAATTGATCAAAAGCATGCAACAATCCAAAAAGCACTTAGGGTCCCCAAACTGACGTACTATAGGTAAGAGCGGGTAGAGTCGTGCATTCTTGCCTGGAGGTGCGCCCATCACACTCCTCCCAGCTCAGAGGTTCTGTGGGGGTGGCCACGTTATCACTCACACAGGCGGCCAGTGGATGTCTCAAAAGAAGGTGACATTAGGGTAAAAGGTTGAAGGAGGTGACTTCATGGGCCATAGGGATAGCTGGGGGAAAGGAGCTCCAGGGAGAGGACAGCACAGCAAAGACATAGCAAGGAAGGAGGGTGGTGTTGTTGCTGCTGAGCGGGTGGGGGACACGTGACGGTGACGATGGGCCAGATAGAGAAGTGACAATGAGGATCCACTGGGGTGTGTTAATCAGATTTGAGTTTTGGGAGTTGTGCTCTAGTGGCTATAGGGAAGGAGATGGAGGGGCTAAGGTAGAATCAGCAGCACCAATGAGGAGGTGCCCACCCAGCTGGTGGCTGACTTCACATCCTGCTGCCAGGGCTTTCCTCCTATTCCATGGTTCTGATCTGACCAGCCCTGTGCTTGCAACTTCTGATAGCCCCCTACTGCTGGTGAGAGAGAGGTCAAGTTTCACTTCTCTTTAGGACCCGCTGCTCCCCTTCCTATGACTTCATTTCTTATCCTCTGAGTCTCCTATTCTCCCAGGACATATTCTTGCCTCCCTCCCTGGATTCTCTTTGTCCCCTCATATCCCTACCATCTGTAGCAGAGAGGGGGGAAGGTAGGCTCTAGAGAAAGGCCCAGTGGGCAAAGCCAAAGAGTTGAGGAGGCCCAAGTTGGGGTGCAAAGAAGGATGCCCACTCCAGCTGCTCCCTGGTCTTGTCCCTTGGTCTTCTGAAGACGAGCTATGGAGCTGGTGGTTGGGGCCTGCAGAAATGGATGGAGTCAGAACTGGGGCCTCCTTTCTGTGCACTCGAATTGGCCTTGGCAGACACCGCTAACTCGCTTCCCACTGTGGTCCGGTGTGCTGTGGGCAGTGCGCAACAGGAGACGGCATCACCCAGGGACGGCGCTGGGAAGACCAGTGGTGCTGAGGCTTGGGGAGCTGGTGAGCCAAGGGGCTGAGCTCCTCTGAACTGGCAGGGTAGGGCCACCGGCACAGCTTGTAAGCAGTGGAGCCAAGGGTGGCGCCCATTTCTGCGTGAGAGCTTTTGGGCAGGTCCTGGGGAGGGGCGCAGACCACACGGCCTGGCTCTGGCTCCTTGCTGCAGGGCAGGTCCTCAACTTGGCAAAATCAAATGCAAATTAATGAAGTGAAGCAAAACAGCACAATCCACTCCCAAAGAACCTCTATTACCCTGAAACTTTCAACTAAAAGAAAGCTTAGAGTCCCTAATAATCTCCTCCATAATCGATGGGGAGAGAGAGGGAGGGGAGGAAGGAGTGCAGAGCGAATTGCAGAGAGCCACAGAGACAGAGCTAGAGACAGACAGACAGATTCAAACTGGAGAGATGGAGAGAGGGAGATGAGAGGAGGTCAGCCCGGAGACACCCAGATGGTGGGAGGGCCTGCGTCCGGTGCCGCCAACTCTCCTCCCAAGCCTCGCACAGCATGGCCTTGCTGCTCCTTCCCTTTCTTTCTTTCATGAAGTTGTCAAGCAGTTTCTGGTCACATAATGGTTGAATAATGAAGTCAATCTAAAGGAATGAAATCTGATGACTGCTACCACGGCGATGAGCCTCATAAGAAACATGACTATGTCAAAGAGGCCAGTCACCGAAGCACATGTCCTGTGATTCCATTTCTCTGAAACAAGCGGAAGAGGTCAGTCCCCAGAGATGCGAAGCAGAGTGACTGCCGGAGAGGCGGTGCAGGGAGCACTGATGAAGGGGAAGGGGTTTTCTTGTGGGGCAGTGAGAATGTTTGAGACGGGAGAGGGGTGGTGGTCGCACACCGTGAATGGACCAGCAGCCACTGAATTCACTACGTTCTGTCATGTGAACGTCACTGCAAGTGCAAAATCAGTCCCATCGTAATCTTCAAATTAAGATCTCTGGAGCAGAATCTCATTTGTCCGTCTCTCAAAGGTTCATGTCTGTACGTCTACTACACCATGGAAATTTCGTGACTGGAAATTTCCACAAGAGCAGGTAATTTTTCCTTTCAAACCAGGTGATGCTATTCTGAGGAAAGTAACTGCGGATTTCACAGATGCGCCCCCCCCACCCCCATGCATTAGTCATTAGCGGCTAATCTCAACTGCTCCCCACCCACTACTGTGACAGTGACACTCAGAGGCTGTCCTCGTGAGGTGTGTCCCCAGCACGTGCCCAGCCCAGTGTGTGACCCAGGCCACCTGGCTTTGTCATCACAGAACTGGACTCCTTATCCCTGCAAATGTGCACAGAGGCTGCTATGTGCAGTCCGAGGTGTCCCTGGTCTCAGTCTGGCCTCGGCTGCACATGAGATTTAACTGAGAGTTAAAAAATACACCAGTATCTGAGATACACCTGACCAATTAAACTTGAATCTCCAGTACTTAAAAATACCGGTGATTCTGAAAAGCTCCTTCATGACTATAGCCTAGAACCAGAGTATGCATGACACCAAGTCTCTTTCCATTAGAATTATCATCTGAGGGTGCCCAGGCCCAGAGACCATGGCATGTCACCGTACAACCTCCCAGCCAGCACCTGTGCAAACCACCCACCCACCCAGCACCTGTGGGACTCCACCAACCCCCAGATGGCACCTGTGTGACCCGCCCCCCTGATCACCCAGAAAGTGGACCTCCGGGGCATTTTTCTGGGGCTACAGAACCATCCTCTTGCTTCTGAATTAACTGCTTAACTAAACTGTTGACAAGCAGCTACAGAGTCACAGCTTTCCCTGAGAAGGATGTGCCCAGTTCGTGGTTCTCACAGCCCCTGAATGCCATCAGCACCCTGTGTCATTCGTCAAGGCCCCCAACAATCATGGGCATAAGGAAGGCCGCTTTTTCAGGCAGAAGCGGAAAAGCTCCCTAGCTGAGGGGTGAGGGCTGTGCCAGGCTCTGACCACAAAACCCCTAGGTGCGCTCAGCCCACAAGATCAAGACAGCCCCTCCGGGTGGCGCTGGGTGGTCCCACCCCTCCAGCAAGAAGCCAAAAGCAAAGGTAGTCACATCCCACATAGAATAAAATAAAATTCTTACTGAAATATCTGGCTGCAAACGCTCTTCTTCTGCTGGAAGCTGTTGGCAGCATAATGAAGTTGGCCGTCTACACGCAAATTTCTTGTATATCCTTTTTATAAAGAACCCACCACATCCTCAAGCAGACAGGCTAATTCCTGTTTTCCAGTAACAGGAGATCAGCATCTATAGAAAAGAAATATATTTAGAATGCCCTTTATCTGGTGTTTTCTTGGATCTCAAACGAGAAGCCTCGTTGTGAAAAATCAGCCCCTTCAATGCAAATGTACCCAGGGGATATTGGAACAGACTCAGCCAGGTCACGGGGCCTAGCGTATCAGTTCCTCAAGTCTGGAAAGTGGGGACAAGAATGACAACTGCCTCTCAGAGAGGACGGAGGACCGAGGAGCCAGTGGGTTTAAAGCGGCCAAGCCCGCAGCACAGGGCAGATGCTGCTTGATCTCTGATCACGGACCTGGTTTAGGAGGGCCTGGATTCCAGAGAGCCTTAAAGACGGCACAGACGCAGCCTGCAAGCCTGCACTTTCAGATGCTCCTTTGACCCTCTATCAGCGAGGAGGTCAAGGTCATGGTCCCCACCCCTGCAGGAAGGGGCCAAGCCCCAGAAGCACTCAGAGGCAGACCTTCACTCTGGCACGCTGGCTGCTAAAAGTGTGGCTTCTCTTCCCAATCCTGGAAAATTAGCACCGTGATTGCATAGTCCACAGTTATGAAAAGTGGAAAAGAAAAATCCCAGTCAGGAAACAGCCCACTGATGTTTCTGCAGCCTTCAATGTCACCGAGATCTTGGTTCTGGCAATGTGAGGGAGAGGAAGATCCAAGGGTGTATGCGAGGGGTGGGGTGGGGGTACAGTCCCCTTTAAATACACAGGGAGTTCACAGCGCCAGAGGAGCAACTCCTGGGAGGATGTGCACGAAGTGTTTTTCCTGCTTGTCTCCCTTGTTGCCCTGCCTCTACTGGATTAAGCTGCAGCACGGTTGTGGCTATGGAACCAATCACTGCCACGCAGATTAAACAAGCTGTGCCAAAACTCACTCACTTGGGACTGCGGGCAAGCAGGGGCTGAGCTGTCACCCACACAGGAATAGAAGCCTGGAAGCCTGGACTGAGTGCTGGACAGCACTCAGTGGGCAGTGATGGAGCACTGTCACCTCGCTCCGGGCCATGGACAGCTCCTGCTTCGGGTGTTGTCCAAGAGGAGCATGGGGGCGGTAGAGGGGAAGGAAGGGCCAGGCTGTGCTCCAGGGAGTGACCTGGGGCCCCAGGAGCAGAAGAAGCCAGGTGGGGAGAGCTCATCTGCTGGCCGCAAGGCCCAAACCAGGGAAGCCAGCATGTGCTTGGGTCCAAGAAAAGTGAGGTTTGGTTTGCAAATTGCAAAAGTGCAAGTTGCAAAGTGAGAAGAGATGGAGCCTCAAATCCAGAGGCAGAATGGAATCGGAGCTAAGATATTCAAGGATTTGAGTGTCAGGCCGGAGAACTGTGGAACTAGAATAAACCTCTGACTCCCATGGGAACTCAGAGACATCCCTCTGTATTCTCTAAGCCCATATGTCTGGGAGGGGGATGGTGGAGAATGAGGATGAGAGGAAGTAACACCATGACTTGGTATAGAAGGGACTTTCGATTTAAAAAGTCTGGGTCCATATCTAGGTTTTTCCTTTTTCTAGTAATGTGAATTTGAGCATGCTACTGAAATAGGGCAACCAGATTCAGATACAGGACACAATTACTTGTGTAGTGTGAGTCCCAAATATTGCATGGGTAGTAACATCTACTGAGAAGGTATTCATTGTTGATATGAAATTTGGATTTAACTGGGTAGCCTGTATTTTACCTTATAGCTTCTGAATATCCACTTTCCCTCATTTGGTGAAAAGATGACAATCAGAAAAAACCTTTCAACTGCTGGAAACAAAACAGACAATTGAAATTGACTTAAAAATAAAGGAAGGTTAATAGATCCTTTCATAGGAAAGGTATCATTACATGGGCTTCAGGCAGGGCTAAATTCAGCAGCTTCATACTATCAACCCCATCTGTTTTCTTTTTTCCTTTCTCCAAGTTCTTTTGTTTGCTTCTTGGGGTGTATGCTTCATCGTCAACAAGATTATTTTATTATTTAAAATTGCTAGAATTAGTTCTAGGAGCAAATACTCTTTCCTTCATGTATAATCAGAAGAAAGATCGTATCTTTTAGTCTCTCTTCCAGAAGTGCTGGGAAGAGTGCCCTTCCTACCTTCCTAAGCATCTCTTGCATCATGGTCTTGATTGGGCCACTACTCCATCACTGAACCAATTCTGATGACTGCAGAATGAGATATACTGACTGGCTAAAGCAACCTGGTATCATCCAAAAGTTGAGGGGAACTGGCTTTAAGACACAAAGGTTGGTAGGGCATATGCTAGAACGAGGGCACTGTGACCCAGAGGAGGGGGAGACTGGTCCTGGTGTGTGTGTGTGTGTGTGTGTGTGTGTGTGTGTGTGTGTGATGTTACTCCCCTTGGGCGTGTTGATTCCTCTTACTTTCCTAGCCTCTCCCCCTCCCCTGGCTGAGACCCAACCTCAGTCCTGCTATCACAGAGCTGTCTGAGAGATAGTGAGCTGGGCCTCCGTCTCACTGTGCAGCGTGCCCTGGGTAGGTCCCTGCCTTTTACTATTCCACATCTACATCACAGGGGTGGGGTACCTGTGTATGTGTGTGTGTGTGACATGACAGTACCAGGAGGGCACGAGCTGGAGGAGTAACCTTCGCAGGCCTCATCTTGCAGTGGGGACAAGGCATCCTAGGGCACAGGCATCTGATTTGGGGAAAACAAGGGTGGAAGGGCAAGTATGGGGGGGGCTCACCAGCCAGGGAATCACGACCTCAGCGACAGAGGGGCCGGGAGAATGGCTCTCCAGTCACCCACCCACCCAGTCCTTGCCTTGCCCTCACCCACTTTTCTCAGCAGTAGAGTTCAAGGCAGGCCACACCCCAGCTAAGCTCAGCACAGCTTGGGCATAGCTTCCGGGCTGCCAAGCAGCACCGTGAGAGAGAGCAGAGGGATGACTCAGCTAGGAGCAGCTCTGGTTGGCACGAGCCATAGAGCAAGAGGGTTGACTGTGGGGGAGGGCCTGGGAACACCCGGTTGTCCTGGACTCAGACTAGTGGGTCCTGCACCCCAGCCTCACCCATCTGCAGGCTTCACTATAGTGACAGTGAGCACTTAGTGGGTGCTGATTGGACCAAATATTAACCCGGCAGCTCCTGAAGTATTACCATGGACTGGTCGGTCACCCCAAGTCACAAAGTTCAACACGGTGGAGGTGGGGAGATTCGAACCCCATGTGTGGCACAAGTGTGGACAAGTATCCCCACTTACCCTGAACAGCTTAGCCATTTGTACACCTGCTGGTCCTCACTCATCTCCCATAGGGTCCCCAGCTGCCACTGTGTGTGACACAGGGTAATAAGTACCCCATCACCCTGGGGGTATCTGGGTCCTAGCAGGCAGGTGCCCATCCTGTTTCCGGGAAAGATTCTAGGGAGGTGTCTGGCCCGGTCTGCTCACCTGGTAGCGGGGGAGCAGGATACTCTGTCTCCGCTGGCTGATGATCCTTCTTCAGGGCACCGCCTGGAGGGAGCGCTCGGGCTCCCTGCCCCCACTTTTCACCCTGCGGGCCTGGCCTTGGCCCTGCCCCTGGTCCCCCCATGTGATGAGTGGGCAGGAGAGGTGGGCAGAACCAGAAGGAAGCTGCCCAGGACGAACATCATCAGTCATATCCAGGTTCCCTGGCTCCCGGGTATCTCTGGGGATGGTGCGTGGATGGCCTTTCTGGCCTGCTAAGAGGCTGCAGCAGTCTCGGCTCAGGAAATGTTTTCCCGCTGAGAGTGACCTCTTCCAGGAAGAGCGGGGGCAGGATGGGCGCGCACAGATGCGGTACTGGGTTTGACTTGGTGAAGAGCGCCCCCTAGCGGCTAATAGCAGGCCCCGCCTCTGCGGCCCTGGATCACAGCCTCCCTTGCGCGGGGCCCATCTCTGCATCCCTCCCAGCCTCTGGGAGAGCTCAAAATCTCCCAGCCTAGAGCTCAAAATCACTCCACCCTCACCAGCAGCCTCACCTTTCCTGGGGCTACATGTGACCGAAAGAGGATGTGGGATTCCTGGTGCTTCGTAGTAGTCTTCTCCCTAAAGCTGAACACCACACAGCTGGCCCAGTCCTGTGTCTTCAGTATATGAAGCAAGTTGGGGCTGGGACCATTATTATCAGGGGAACAGTCCTGAGGTTGCACAGGAGGAGGGATGTCAGGTACTTCCCCAGGTCTCAGCATGAAGCGAATCCCTGAGATTCCTGGACCAATTGGGAAAGTGAGGTCAGGAGAGTTTGGCTCATTTCCCAAGGTGCCAGATTTACAAGCTTTTGAAAGGCAAAAGCAAGGAGTGAAGACAGTGACCCACCATGAACTGGTGGCCTTGCAAAGCCTGATTTGGCAACTGGACAGAGCTGGGGCAGTCTCTGGCAGTGCAGCCTCAGGGAGGTGATGATGCAGAGACAGGTGGTCACTCCCTGCCCCCCATTCCAGGTAATGGGATAAACCTACCACCAGTTCTTGAAGCCCCTTGAGAGTGGACAAGCTAGGCCGTGTAGAAGGGGGTCACTGGCATAGGTAAGGAGGTACATGGCCAGCTACTGGGCCAGAGCTCAGGGTTTCTGAGAAGTAAAGCAATGCTTTGCAGGGAGTTCCCACTCCTACTGGGGCCTGGGCCGGAAAACAGCATTCCTGGCCTTCCCTGTACAGGACTAACTCTGTCCAGACTTGCTGGTTGGGGGTCTGGGGTGGGGTGGGTGACAGGAGCTGCAGAGGGAAGAAAGAGAGCTTTGGAGTCAAGCAAAGTCGAGTTTGACCCCTGCTTCGGACACTTACCTAGGTCACTGGGTTAGTTACAACTCTGGGCCCCACCCTCCCCCCATCTGTAAGATGAGATGACAGTACTGCTGATTCTAGGGCTCTCTTGTGAGGGTTGAGCTAGGTAAGTCATGCCAAGAACTTAGCCAAGAGCTCTTTGTTTGTCCCTGGCCCTCCAGCAGCATCCTAAAGAGGAGCTAGGGAAGTGCTTTTTCCCTCCACTCCCTCTGGGGCACATAGCTGGGGCAGTTTACAGTTCTCAAACCCGGTTTCCTGCACATCTTTAAAAAGTGTGAATTTTGGGCCTCCCTGGTGGCGCAGTGGGTTGAGCGCCTCACTGTGAAGCATCCATAGCCACTACAGTGTGAGCTCAATCCCCTGCTAGGAAGGGACAGCAGACCCATGTCACAGCAGACCTCTCCTGCCTCACCCGCTGCTCCCCTCAGCAGTGTGTTTCAGTCGATCTTCCTGTTCTGCTCCCCACTCTGTCTCTGGTGAATCCTCTCACCTCCCGTGATTCTGGCCTGTACCCCAGCTCTGTACGCATAAATAAAAATAAATCTTAAAAAAAGTGTGAATTTTGGGCCTCCCCTGGTGGCGCAGTGGGTTAAGCAACGCACTACGAAGCAAATCGCAGCCACTGCAGCACGAGTTCGATCCCTGCTGCCGGCC
>JAGFMF010011602.1:590214-676560 GCA_019455555.1 Galemys pyrenaicus
GCTCCCCGCTCTCTGTGGTGAATCCTCTCACCCCCCCCCTACACCTCTGGCCTGTACCCCAGTGCTTGTATGCATAAATAAATAAATCTTTAAAAAAAAAGTGTGAATTTTAATATACATTATAACTTAAAAAGTAGACCTTTTTTATAAGATGGGATGGCTAACTTATAATCAAACACTCCCAGTGTCTGAATTTGCATTTGTATTTAAAATCGAGTTGGCAGTAAGAGGCAGAAAGCATGTCTCACGTTAATGCTCAGTATGTTGGGCCCTAGTGAGGAGGGCCTCTGGGGGACCAGAGGCTAGATAGTGGCTTCCTCTTGGTAGCCTTTCCTGACCAGTCACCCTCACCCCTCGAGATAGTGACTGAGTGGGAACCCCTACCCTAGCCAGGAACTGTCACCATCCCTGAGTGGTGAATTAGAGTTCTGTGGAGTGGCTCAGGGAGGTTGGAAGCCCACAGTCAGGGTAGCCATAAAGATGCCTTGGAGGCCTCTGCTCCATGAACTGCTGAACCCCAGCACTCACAAATTCAGCCAGAACCACACTGAAGATCACATGTAGCTGAGAGTACTTAGGGAACTTTTTGATTTACAAAGCTAAGTTATGCTTTTCTAGTTGTTTTAATTTTCGAGTTGTTATAAAATATAAATGGGGCCTCCCTGGTGGTGCAAGTGGTTAAGTCTCAGCACTACGAAGCATCCGCAGCCACTGCAGCAGGTTCCATCCCCAGCCAGGGAGCTGACCCACATGGCGCAGCAGACCTCTCCTGCCTGACCCGCTGCTCCCCTCAGCAGTGTGTTTCAGTCAATCTGCCTGTTCTGGTCTGCACTCTGTCTCTGGGGAATCCTTCCACCACAACCCCCCCGCCCCCTCCACTGGCCTAGTTCTTGTGTGCATAAGTAAATAAAAATAAATCTTTAAGTATATATATATTTGAGCATTGACATACCATATATTGTTTTATGTGTGTAAATATTTCGGTTGATGCTGGAGTTCAGAGATTTCTCTCTCTCTCTCTCTCTCTTTTTTTTTTTTTTTCAGATTTCCCATTTATTATGTAGAAGGGACAGCTCATCAATGCAGGTACCAAGCAATCCTGACTGTAAGTGGCAGCTATGGCCACAAGATGGCGCACTCTGCACACTGCTTCTGTTGTCGGCTGCACAGTTTAAGGGTCTGAAGACGCCCGTCTGAGGAGGAGTCATTCTGTTGACCTCAGGGGCTTTAGGGAGTTATCTGAATATCATCTAGAAGCTCGTTTTTTCTGGGGGACTCAGAGCTGGGACAAGAGTGAGACATTTAGGCTACAACATTTAAGGAAGTAATTTGCCTCCTCTAGTCCCGGCCCCGGCCTACTGCTAGGATATGGTGAGGAGTGATGCGGGCTGGGAGAAAGACTCCCTCAGACCTCAGGAGGATGCTTGGCACGTAACTCTGGTCAGGTTAGGCCCATCGAGTAGGGGCGCCAAGACCCTTAGTCTGTCCCGAAGGGTGGGGCCAAGATAATGAGATGCGCTTTCAGAAAGGGGACTAAGGAAAGCAGACAAGGTGATGCTTCATCCAGTTACCGCTCTGAACCAGAGGTGAGTATGAGCATGGCTGTGGGCCACAGAGGGGCCGCCGCGTGTGGAAGGTGACAGAGAGCTCTTGGGAGGCCCGTCTCCTGTTTGCAGCTCAGGCTGGCTCTGCCCTTTGTGTCTCCTGCAGTGCCCGCTCCGCAGAGGGAGAGGAGCAGCAGCTGTTAGATACAGGCCCGGGACCCCAGGCGCCTGTGGCCCGCGGGTCGCCCAGGGCTGGGGCTGTAACCCTGACAACAGGAGAGTCACACCGGCTGCAGTGGGGTCGGAGAGTTAAGCGGCCCAGTGTGGAATGCCACGTGTGCAGGTGGATGGAGATACCAGCCAACACTCTGGTAAGTCTGCACTACCCTTTTGTGTAAGAAAATCGCATATGACACAATCACTAATATGAAATACAAAAACATGGAGGAGAAGAAGGGGAAATTAGAACTTCAGGACTCCTGGGTACTTACATCTCTAGATAGTCACTGTCCAAAAGAGATATATTGTGAGCCACACATGTAATTGAAACTTTTCTAGTGGTTGCATTATAAAAGAACCAGGTAAAATTAGTTTAATAGTATACTTTATTGAATGTAACATATGTAAGACCTAATTTCAACAGGTGATCAGTGCAAGTATTATTAGTGATTTTATGTTATTGTTATACTTAACCTTCCTAATCTGGTATATATCCTATATTTATAATACAAAATTTCATTTTGAATGTTAAATTGCCACTGGAACTATTTCATCTATATCTGGACATCACAAAAGTTAGAGTTGAAAAAGATGATTCACTAACAAAATTGCTCTAAAAATATATAAAACCTCTTCAATGCTATATGGTACAACATTTTTTAAAAACTTAAATTTAAATTAGGTAAAAATGTTAATTGTTCAAACGATTCCATTTCAAAAGCTTAATAGCCAGGGTGTCTGATAACCTACTGTATTGCTCACTGCAGCACTGACTGCACTTTTTTAAAGTCAAATATGCATGTTAAAAATTTAAGGGTAATGGGCCTTCCCTGGTGGCGCAGTGAATTAAGCAACGCACTATGAAGCAAACCATAGCTACTGCAGCACGAGTTCGATCCCTGCCCCTGGCTGCGGAGGTGACCCACATGGTGCGACAGACCTCTCCTGCCTGGCCCGCTGCTCCTCCCAGCAGTGTGTTTCAGTCCATCTGCCTGTTCTGCCCCCTGCTCTGTCTGGTAGATTCTCTCACCTCCCCGCACCTCTGGCCTGTACCCCAGTGCTTGTATGCATAAATAAATAAATCTTTAAAAAAAAATTTAAGGGTAATATAGGTAAAGAATAGAAGTAGGATGTAAAACTTTTAAACCAGTAGAGGGAGATAAAGACAAAACTTATTAACTTCAACAGAATAGAGAGAGGGAGGAAACTGTTGGAGAATCATGATAAATATAAACACAAATAAGAAGGTAACAGTAGGTATAAATATATCAGTGTTCACAGTAAATGTATAGATGAAACTTCCGTGGTAAAAGAAAAAGGTGCTTAGGTTATATTTTTTTCAAAAATCCAATTTTAGCTATTTGCCAAAAGGTGAACCGAAAACCTAAAAGCAGAGAAATATTGAAAAATACGTAAGAAATAGTGACTGAAATAAAGCTAGTATCCGATGTAATATTAATGCATGATAAGATAGACTGAGAAAAGAGCTTTATTGAGGTCGAAGATTGTTATGAGATGATAAAAGGAATAATTCACAGTAATACAAAAGTCTTGAACCTATCAACACCTAATAACAAAATTTGAAAGGAAACAAACAAACAAATCTGCGCCATGAGAATCTGACACAGTCACAATCTTAGTGGAAATCTTATGACAACATTCCCAGAAATGGGCAGAATAACTGAATAACAAACTATTAGTGGAGAATGAAGATTTTGAACAACAAAGAAAACAAGCTTGATATAATAGATGGATATAGAAGCCTTTACTCATGGAATGCTTATAGAAATGGAGTGATTCCCACTTTACAAAGGAAGGCTACACAAATAAACTCTAAAGAATCGATATTATTCAAAGTTCTCTAATCTCAATGCAATAAAATTAGATATCAATAACAAAAGAGACAGTTAAAAATAAAGGACATACATCTAAACACTGAAAACACATTATTAATTTATGTCTCAAAGGAGATATTGGAATGGAAGTTATAAAATATTTAGAATTGAATGCCAAGCAAACAACACATTTTAAAACATCATATGTAGCTAACATCATATCTCGAAGGAAATTTATGGCATTAAATGTGTATATTAGAAAACAGAAAAAGGTTGAAAATAAAACTAAATATTAACTAAAGAAGTTTTAGGAAAAGCATGTGATGATAGTTCACTTCTTTTTTTTCCTTTCCAAGTCTAGGTCTGAAGGGAGTGAGAGAGATGTTTCTTCAGGTTCTATACAATTTTGAAATGTTGGAGGTCCCCAGGGGTTAGGCCTGGGCTCTTCCTCTCTTGTGTTCTCTCCTAGGTTGTTTTATCCATTTCTGCACTTTTAAAATACCATCTGTATTTTTAAAAAATTTTTTAAGATTTATTTATTTATGCATACAAGAACTGGGGTACAGGCCAGAGGTTCTGGGAGTAAGAAGATTCACCTGAGACAGAGTGGGGATCAGAACAGGCAGACTAACTAAAGTACATTGCTGAGGGGAGCAGCGGGCAAGGCAGGAGAGGTCTGCTGTGCCATGTGGGTCACTTCCCTGGCTGGGGATCGAACTCATGCTGCAGTGGCTGGAGATGCTTCAAAGTGGAATGCTTAACCCCTTGTACCACCAATGGAGGTACAAGATGTATAGATGGAGGCCCTGCCATCTGTATTTTGATGAGTTTCAAATAGGCATCCTCAGATTGGAGCTCATCTCTGAGCCTTCCTTTCTGATGACTGCTTAACCTCCGTGATTGGCATCTTAAGCTAACATGTCCCATTCTGGTGCCCCAACCTGTCCCAGCTGTTTTCCTTCTCCCCACTAATACCCCCACACTAGCCTTAAGCGAAAAACTAGAGGTCACTCTGACCCTTTCCATGACTAAGCCTTGCAATTGCTTTTATTTCCAGATAGATCTCTCAGAATCCATCCGTTTCTCCACTGTTATCACCTTACATTTCCTGACCTTTTTTCTTTTAAAGATTCATTTTTATTTATGCATACAAGAACTGGGGTACAGGCCAGAGGTGGGGGGGACAGGGTGTTGAGAGGAGTCACCAGAGACCGAGTGGGGAGCAGAACAGGCAGATCTACTGAAGTACACTGCTGAGGGGAGTAGCAGGTGAGACAGGGAAGGTCTGTTGTACCATGTGGGTCAGCTCCCTGGTGGATGTAATTCAGGCTACAGTGGCTGGCGATAGCTGGATAGCACTGAGACTAAACCCTGCACCACCAGGGAGGCCCCACTTTCTTGATCTTTTATAGGAACTTCCTTACTGTCTTCCATACATGCTCCATTATCTCCAGTCCACTCGACACAGCAGTAAAATGTCAATTAGAGAATGTTATATCTGTGCTTGAAACACTTCAGTGGTTTCCTATCATGTGGGTCTCAATCCCAAACTCCACTCCAGATCTTAGAAGTTTCTCTGTGAAGAATCCTTGCCTCTTTCTCCACTTCATTTTGACACTGCTCTTCCAGTCCCCACTTTGCCAGCATCATGCTCTGGACATACTGGTCATTTAACTCCTTTGCTGCCCTAGGGCCTTTGCACTTTCTTCTCTCTCTTCTTGACCCCCCCCCCCCCCCCCCCCACCCNCCCCCCCCCCCCCCCCAATAAACAGTTTGTTGAGTAAACAAATACATGATACCCTGTTAACACAGGATTTTTCAAAATCTGGATGGTTCCAGAAATCTCTCCATGTGACAATGTGCATAGAACTATGCACACACTGCACCAAGGTCAGCTCCCTGGGTTTGATACTGTCGCATTATTAGGTTAAATGTAACTGTTGGGAAACCTGGGTGAAGGGCATCTGGGATCTCTCTGTACTGTGTTGCAACTTCTTGTGGGTCTATAATCCGTTCAAAATGACAAGCTTAAATCAGAGAGCACAAGATAGTGCATTTGTTAGTACTGCCTAGACACGTTTCTATTCTATTATGTATGTACATAAAAAGGTCTTCAGATGTTAAACTATGCTAATATCTAGTATTATTACACATAAGGGTTAAAGATCTCTCCCAGAGATCAAAAGGCAAAATTTATATAAATAATGAATACAAATAAATAATGAGTCTTTTCATGTTTATTTATTTCTCACATATTCCATTATTTAAAAAAGAATTTGAAGTGGATATATAAAAAGCCTTTTCTGAATATTGATTCATTTCCTTAGGTTAGATTCACAGGAGGATAAAATACTTTAAGTGTAGGGTTTTCTGCAAGAATTGTCTGGAAGCAATCAATCTGTGGATGAAACAGTTACTCCCAACCATACCTAGAACGATTATTCCTACATTTCATAGTTTCTCCAGAAGCACAGAGAAGTGCGTCTGCTGAGGACCGTGACATAGTGAGTTATAGCGAAACTGCCCACAAGTTTTCCCTCAAATCTTGAAGTGAACCTGCGACTGAGATTTGAGAATTCAAATGTGCTCCTGGGCTGGCACCTCGGCAGGTGTAGACAGAAAGCAGAAGTGGCCTCACCTCCCTGTTCCTTCCCTGTGCTTCAGAATCTGGCAAGCCCCTGAGGTAGAAGTGAGGGACCTTGGGTTGTTTGAGCTTCATGTCTTCTTGGCCATTGGTGGTGAGGAAGGGACACCCCTCTTAAGGAGTAATTGTTGTCACTGGGCCCCCACATCCTCATAAGCACAGTATGGTCTCACAACCGCCCTGTCAGGCAGGGGAGGAATCAGCAGTCCCTTTTCAGAGACGTATGAATGACATCTCAGTGGTGGGTCTGCCTGTGAGCATGTGGGTTTCTGGGCCTTTCTTTCCTCCCCTTCCCTAGGGGGAGTCCTGTAGCACCTGCAGTCATGCTGTGCTTGGAGTGAGTGGGGAGGAGGCATTTCTCTCCATTTTCCTCCCAGTAATAGTAAATAAAAGTCTCAGCAAGCCTCTGAGACAGCAGCTAAAATAAAACACCAGCACTGATTTGGGGGTCTCAGGTTTTTGAGTTGAGTAACACAGACTCAGATTCAGTCCAGATTGTCTCACCAGAGTTTTTGTTTAATGGGTTTTGGAAAGACAAAAGAAAGGAGAAGGCAGATAGGGTTATAAACATGGCTAACCTAGAATTAGAATTGGTGATACATGCTGTTCCTTTAGAGCTTATTTGCTTTTTGTCAAGCTACCTTGGTTACTATGAAGGGATGAAAAAAAAAGTACCTTTTTACACTTCTCAAAGAAGGACTGGCTCTTGAGAGTAAATTTTTTTTAAGTTAAAAATTCAGTAAGATGGAGTTTTGGCACAAGATGGGGTTGATTTAGTTGACTTAAACATTCCTTTTCATATAGTAAAAACTTAACAACTGGCTCTCAAAAATTGCATTTATCTGTCTACCTACCTATCTACCTACCTATCTACCTACCTATCTACCTACCTATCTACCTACCTTCCTACCTACCTACCTACCTACCTACCTATCTACCTATCTACCTATCTACTACCTACCTACCTATCTATCTATCTATCTATCTATCTATCTATCTATCTATCTATCTATCTAATCTTCTATCTATCTATTGATACATCTATCATATATCTAAGTTTATTATAAACTGTACTGATATAAAGTATGTATAACACCCAACCTACCGCTTCTTATTAAACCTACAATTCTCTATAATAATTCCATGGAAACAATTGACCCTTGCAGTGTGCGTTCATCACTGTATGCTAAGCTCTTGATTCTGTAGTCAATTTCTAACCTCAATTTAACATGACTTGATAAATACATTTGCATACTGATTCACAATGTTTTATCTGATAACTTGTAGTCATTAAATCTGATGTCATTTACTGATAACAGTTTTCATCCTCGTATAGGTTATATTCATTAAACAGAAACCATTTCAGTGTTAGCATTATGGGAGTCAGAAGTTGACTCATTCGTCAATGCCATGAATGACTATTGAATCAGATAATCATTTTAAAACATAGGGGGAAATATTTCCTTAATTTTTTGTACAGGTCACAATATAATGGTTACAGAAACAGTACAATTTAATCTGTGTTATTAACATTTTCTCCATCACCATCTTAAGTTTAATCAACAAAACAGTAAGTCAAGTTCTTGTATAAAGTCCATGGATAAATTCTTCTATGGTGGCCAATTATAAGCTACTAATATGACATCACTAAATACACAATTGGTGATAAGTTATAGTGTATCCTTATATATAACATTTCTCCCACACAGATAAAGTGGGTATGAAATTGCTCAAAAGCATGAGAGTAAGATGTAATAAAATAATGAGTAGATTTTGAATATTTATTACCTTTGTTTTTAATATGATTTAGTTAATGATACATTTATATAATTTTCAAAGTTTAATGACACAGGAGTATTTTTCTTTTTTTTTTTGATCAGTCATGTTTCTTGATTCTACAGTGAATAAAAACTTTGGATTATCACTATCACCAGTGTTATTAGTTTTCTAGTTCTGTTGACAAAGCAAGAGATGTTTACTTAGCCGCTACAAATTTTAAAACATGATGATATGAAAATAATAAGAAATAAAAATTCATGGGGAAAAAAGAAGGAAAAATAACTACACTTGTTAAATCATATCAGTAAACACTGCCTTAGTTCAGTACATAGAAGAATGAATATACCACTTAAAGTGATGACTGCTGTTACTAGAAGAAAATATAAAAATATAATGAACAAAGTTGGAAAGGTAACATGTAGAAGAAGAAACTGAAAATTAATTATAAGTCAGGAAGGAGTACGGGAAAGGAAGAAGAAAATAACGTAAGCATGCTAGTTTTCTCATTTTTCGTGTCTGAGGTCAAATCCTAAAATAGATAGCTCTTTTGACAAGCATCAGAAGATCTAAAAACAGTTACTCTTAGTAACTTGGGCATAAGCAGCAATTGTGATGGGCAAAAGGGAAGTTGTTTTGTATGTTCTTATAAACTGAATTTTGCTTCCTTGTGCAGTTATAATTTTAAAAGTGAAAAAAAAAAAAGAAAAAGAACAACCATAAATACTATTTAAAAAGCAACTTCTGCTTCCTCTAGTTTGGAGCCCAAATACTTTGCAGTGAGCTCTTTAATAGGTATTTAGTTTTTGACCACAGGAACAAATACCTCTGAAAGGCCTGGGATCTCATTTAATCCCTGTTTCCAGTTCACTACCCTTCACTTTGTCCCGCCAGCAGGGGATTTCTGTAGCCACACTGAGAAGTGGCCATGATTTGTGCCTATCTAAACCACACATATTCATAATGTGCTAAATATTTCCAATTTACCATGCAGTGCATTCTTATTATTTAATCCGCACTACCCTAAATTTATATGGAAAGAGACTAGGGCACTTAGAAGACTTATTCAGAGTCCTGCACTTCAGCAGCTTAACATGTTTCCTATTCTCTTCAGGGCAGGTTAAGACAGTTAAACCAATACCAGGGCATCAGTCACTGCCTCTCCCTTCTGCCCCTCTGCCCCAAGAAATGGGGTGCTTCTCTGGAATAAGAAGCTAATACCCCAATCTCCCATCTGGGGAGAACCTCTCTGGGTTCTCTTAAAGAGGGAGAATAGCCATAGCCTTGAAGGGCTATTTCTGTTTCAGCGATTTAGGGCTAGGGGAGACCTGGGAGGCATTTCCCTCCCGTCTGTCCCTCGAGACTCCCCCCAGTCCAGTGCACTCTCAGATAGTCACTGATGCGCCCTGAGCAGGGCCCTGGTGAGAAGAGGAGGACGTCCCGACTGCCAGCTCTCCACACTTACTCTAATTCTTATGAAAACAAAATGTGAAATAGCTACCATTTTCTTCATTTTCAGAAGCTGAAACAGTCTAAATAATGCTGCTAAGATCACCCTTTCTCTCCTGCTTAACCACCTTCTTCCCACCTGGGAGACCTTGCTGCCCCTTCCCCAGGGCTTCTGGGAAGGGCTGTCCAGGAAGGAGGCCAGCAAGCTCTATCACCTCCTCTTCACCTCCAGCGTCCGTGCTTCTGGCAGAAAGGTGACAGTCCTGCTCTGGTGAGGTTCTGAGTCCACACGGATCTCCAGCCTCATCCTTCTCAGCCGGGCGTGTCCGGCAGCCATGCCTGAGTGGAGGCCCACAGGGACCACAGGCCAGCTGGCAAGGTGGCCACTGAAGCGTGGAGTGGCCCCACCTGCTGTGCTTCTCCTGCTTCCCCTGTAACCGAAAGCGTATGTCCCGAGGAGACTGCAAAAACAGAGAGGCCCCAGGACGGCTATGGAGAAGCAACGTTCTGCCCTGGAAGGACCCTGAAACATGCAGAAAGATTCTTCTTTCCAATTATCTCATTCTATGGCCACAGGAGCTGGAGGTTGGCTTGACGAACCTTTGACCTTGGCCCAGCTCACATATCCAAGAACGGAAGTTAAAGCACTCTCCTCTTTCTGTTCCACTGCCATGCGTCACCACACTCTTTCCGGGGGTAGCTCTGCTAACCCCGCTGGTTTTTCTAAACCCACCAGCCTCTGCCTCCCAGGACCAGAAAATTTTGGTTACCTCTGCCCTCCTCCAGAGCCAAACATGGCATGTACTCAAGGCACCGCTCATTCCTGTGTCTCCTTTGGCTCAATGAGAGGACACCCTTAACTGTCTGACAGCGATTCCTTGCAAAACAGCCTCTTTGGGTCATGACCATGTGGCCAGTTGAAGACTGGAAGGAACACTAATGAGACAGCTTTTCCCTGGGGTCCCACCTCCGGGATCCCATGGGATCCCCATGGGGTTGCAGCTGGATGGGAGCCATGTGTACCGTGATTGTTCTGATTGTGGGGGATAAGCTATCCTGACCTGGTCAAGTCACTCCCATGTCCTATCCAGGCCACATTTAGTTGGTCCAGGTGCTCACTGGCTCAAACGGAGATCCGGGAGTAGAGAACATCTAAAAACTGTGAAATGTGTTTTCCTAGGAGTCTGGCTCTGCCACTTGGAATGATGCAGAGACCTGGAAGCAGGGACAAAAGGAAACGCACCTCCTGTTCTTTGGGCAGTGCCAATTGTTTTATAAGCTCCTGACCAAATCTTTTTTTTTTTTTAATTTACCACTGGGTAGTTAATTGTTGTTTAATATAAATTTTTTAAATTTACATATATTTGACATCAATTGTAATCCCCATGTATTCCCCATCACCGTAACACCAGTGCACCATCACCTCAGGAACCGTGCTCCCGTCTGCCCTCAAGCCTCCCCCTCCTGACCAAATCTTAACCAGTGAGGCTTGTGGACAAAGCACCAAGTCTCCTGCTAACCAGGGTACCGGACATACCTCCTGTAAGTGCCCAGCCCCTGCACTGGTCTTCACTGAGGACAGCGGAGAAGACTTTTCTCCAGAAACTATTTCTCTATTCTCTGCCCAGCCCTTCCTCCAAGATGCCAGGTAATGCTGTCAGCAAGCAGTGTGTCATCGGTGGTTGCCCAGGAAATCAATTCTAGTTCTCAGCAGCACCTCCAGCGGAAGGTGCTGCTTCCTCTTCCTAGCACGGCCCAGGAGAGCTGAGTGCAGCCCCATCCAGCTCTTCCCATGCGCTGAGCCTGGACCCCAGATGCCTGCACATCTGCGTTGGTCTCCAACACATCTACCTCAGATGTCTCCGTTTCCTGCACACCTGCCCACCGGCTTCCTGCACTACCATCTCCCACCCTCCAACCTCTCTGTGGAGAGACAAGTGTTGCCAGTTGTCTTCAAAGCGCCGGATGCTAAACTTGTTTCCTGTCTTCTACTCCTGGGTAAATTCTTTTCAGGCTCTGCATAGGTGGGATATGGCCCTTGGAAATGGAAAGAAAACTCTTCCTGGATTAGGAAAAATTTTATAAGAGTCACCATCAGAAGTTCTGGACTCCTGTGCTTTACGGCCTTGCTGTACCATCCTTCTGCTGCCACCTTTGTTCAAGACTCCCTTTGGGGCCTATCATGGTTGATCTGGGCCTGACACAAATGCAGTCTGCTCCTTTCCTCCCTCTGCCTTCCTCCTCCTCTTCTTCTTCCTTACCTCTCATTGCAGGTGAGGTTGACCTGGTGTGGTGACCGGAAGGCAGTCCACACTTTCCAAGTCATACCGCCATGAAGTTGTGAAATGACACTTAGGTCTTACCTTGGTTTCCCCAGACCACCTGCAAGCAGCTTCAGGGACTGGTGCCCACCACTCAGCTGTGCTTGCTTCTGTTGGTCCCCTTCTGGCTCTCAGTCATGATCTAGCTCCCAGGCCTTGAACCTGTCATCTGTTTTGAACTGAGCTGGTAGCTGACCATCTTGCCAGAAATATATCCCCACTAAACCCAGCTCTTTGAAGTTTGTTTATTTTGTCTTGAGCATTTGTTTAATTTTATTTTATATAGGCAAATCATGTATTCATTTGACTTTCATTGAGTTATGAGACATGATTTTATTTCTCCCTAAATCTCTATCTAGTTATCCTAAAACCACTCATCAATGGTTCACCATACCCATGGATATGAGATATTACCTTTAAGTATACTAAATTTGCATGTGTAGTTGAGATCACTCTGGATATTCTGTTTCATTGTTCTCTATGTTTATGCTTGTGAACACTGTTTCCATGGCAGAAGTTTTAGAGTATATATGAATTTTTGGTAAAACTTCCTTCTGGCTCTTTCTCTTTAAAAAAGTTTTATTTGGAAAAAATTTCAGCATACTTATAAGTAACATAATAATGTAATGAACCTATGTATCCATTGTCTGACTTCAACCTTGATTAAAATTTTGCCATTTTTGTTTTACTCTTATAGCTCCACCAACTACCAATTTCATTATTTTTATACTTTTTAATGTAAAAATTTTATGTATATTGAAATGCACAAATTTTAGCTGCATAATTTAAAAAAATTGTTCCACCTGTGTAACCCATAAGTTTATCAAGACATAAGATATTTTCATCATCTCAGAAAGTTCCTTTGTGCCTCTTTCCAGTCAAACCTCCTTCTCAGAGGTAACCACCATTCCAACTTTTTCACTACAGATTCATTTTGCCTGTTCAGGAATTTAATAAAGATGAAGTCACAATATTTACGTTTTATGTGTAGTTTCTTTCAGTTGGTAATGTTTATGAAACATTACCTGTGCAGTGTGTCAACAAAATCCACTGTATAAATAGAGCATGACATTTATTAGCCAAATATATGGGTATTTGACTGTTTCTCATTATTAGCTATCATTAATAAAGCACTTATGAATAGCTATGCATAACCTTTATGGGGAAAGATATTCACATATATTCAGATATACTCTAAACCTTCTGCCATGGAAACAGTGTTCACAGGCATCAACATTTCTCTTGGGTAAGGACATGGGAGTGGAATTGCTGGATCACGTGATAAGTGTATGTTTAATGGTAAGAAGCTGCTCACCTGTTTATGAAAGTTGTTGCATCGTTTTGCGTCCTTACCAGTGATGTCGGAGCACTCTTGTTGTTCCACATCCTCATTACTGGGTTTTGATAAACTTTTTAATCTTAGTTGTTATAGTGGGTGTGCTGAGATATTTCAATGTGGCTTTAATTTACATGTAACTAACAATACTGAACACTTTCTCATGTACTTTCTGGCATTTGCATAGGTTTGTGATCTTTATGTATTTGCATACAAATACATATATTTATATATAAACATATTTGGAGGTGTCTGAGTATTTTTGTCTGTCTTTTATTGGGATATTTAGCTTTTGATTTTTGATTTGTTGGAGTCCTTTGATGTTCTGGGTATTCCTTGGTCAGATATACAGTTGTGAATATTTTATCCCAGTCTGTGACTTACTGCTTCATTTCCTAACAGTGTATTTTGATTAGAAGTTTTTAATTTTGATGAACTCTATTGTATTGATCTTTTCTTTTATGGTTATTGCTTTCTGTGTTCTGTCCAATAAACCTCAGGCTCCATAAACATCCTCCTATGTTTTCCATTTCAGTTTAAGAAACATTTTGGTGTTCTTTTTTTCTTTCTTTTTTAGTATGTGTTGTCACCATAGGTCCAGTTTGAATTATTTTCATCTGGAATATCTATGTTGTTCCAGAACCATGTAGAGGGACCAAATAAAGAATTGGTGGAAAAAGTAATTATAATAAATTAAAAGTCAAAAGCAATAGGAAACTAAAATTCAGAAGCATTCTGTAGGTGAGGAGGTCAAAACAGGGGTGGAAAGAGCACAGGTGAATTGGTGATGGGAATTTCACGGGAACTGCACTATAGGGGAGAAAGCATACATTGGGGCCTCCCTGTTGGTATAAGGGGTTAAGCACTGCACTGTGAAGCACCCACAGCCACCGCATCATGAGTTTAATCCCCAGCCAGAGAAGTGACCCACATGGCGAGCAGACCTCTCCTGCCTCACCTGCTGGTCCCATCAGCAGGGTATTCTGGTAGATCTGCCAGTTCTGCTTCCCACTCTGTCCCAGGTGAATACTCTCACCCCCCCCCCAGTCCTCCCCCGCCCCCCCACACATGCACACCTCTCATCTGTACCCCAATTCTTATATGCATAAATAAATAAATCTTTTTAAATAAGTAAGTATACATTGTCTAATTTATATAATTAAAAAAGTTTTTAAATAAAGTAAATTAAAACAAAAGTATCTGAAAGACTTTTGTTACCCATGAATCTTTTTTTTCCCACTTTTTATTGCCAGGAACTGGCTCCATTCCCATTCTAAGCCTGTTCCTCACTTATATCTTCAGGATCCTATGAGATATTCCCCCAAACTGAGACTCCTTGGGAGGAAGACCCTACTTTCTGTTAATACCACATTAATTGAGTGAGGACATAAATGCACTCAGAGTTAAACTGAAATTTCAGCTGTCTATTTTACTTCCCCAAAATAAAACTGTTGGGCATGACAGATGTGTGACTGCTCATAGTGGCTGAGATCTGCCTGGTGTGTGTTGATGTCCTTGAATACCCCAAAGACAGGCAGACCTCTCCACCACAGGGATCCTGCATTGTGTCAGTCACATGCGGTGTTGCACAGAAGAGAGTGGAATAACAAAGTGAAAATCAGACGAAGTCTTATCCAATGTCTTCCTGGAGCTCACATCCACTGTGATGTCAGTATATTCTCATCCACCAAAGATCAGCTTAGCCTAAAGGAGACTTTCTTAGGTTGAAAGCTTTTTGAGGAAGGCATTCGTATCTATTATTTATGCCTGTAGAACCCAATTTAGGACTTGGTCCTGCAAATCATTATGCTGATTGAAGTAAGTTGAATGGCTTGCATTTAAGTGAATAGTAGCTTGCGGTTCTTTGTCTACTAAATGGGCTCCTATTGAGTCTCTGTCAATGCTACCAATGTGGAGTTGTAGATTCCACCTTCCAGTTGTTTTTGAAAATTAGGAAAGAATTTGCCCTTTTGTAGTTTTTAATCCCTTCTCTCCTCTCTAAATTTGCTCCTGTCACCACTTTACTGTTTCTGTAAGCGTCCTGTGTCCTGTGGAGTTATTTTCCAGTTATACCAATACTTGTGTCTTCCATTGCCAAGGAAGATTATATTTCCTGCCAGTTGCATTCTTTCTTTATTTCTGGAATCCGTTAATGATCCTTGCAGGGAATGTGGAAATACAACTAGCTCCAAGAAAGTTGTTTTCAAAAAATACTTCACTGTTGTGTAGTCATCCTTCTTCCAAATTCCAGTTTCGTGAAAAACAAACAAACAAACAAACATACATTGTAATAATGAAATGGGAAAGTGTTTATGATGAATTAAGTGGAAAAATAAAACCCACAACAGGTGGCTAAAATTTTTGGCACGATTCTAAGTTTGTTAAGTTAAAAACAAATGATAGAGATATACTTTGGTAAGCCTGAAAAGAAAGAATGAGATGTTATTTCCACATGGCTATTGCTTAGCTGTTAGGATATTAATGATTTTTACTTTATTTTTGTACTTTTCACATCATGTGTTAAATTAACATGATTTTAAAAGTCAGTGAACTATTATTAATATTGTGTATATTTTCCAGTGTATAAGAAGTAAGTTCTCTGAAAAGATATGGTAGAAGCTGAGAGTGTACTGCAATGCATTCTCCACTAGCCAGAGAATTAAGACTGGCCTGTGACTGGACTGTCCCAGCCTTGTTTGCTGTTAAATGGGGCTATGCAGCTACAATGGGTTATGAGCTGAGGCAATGCCTGACACTAGCAGGCTGGACTTTGAGGAGTGGGGCTGTGCCTTATCCACTCTTCACTTTTGTTCATTGGATGCAGATGACAATGAAACACTAAGGGACAAAGAGCTACTTGCCCACTTAAACAGCCATTGTAGAAAATAACTTCAACAGAAACTTGGCCTTATTTTCCCTGTTTCCCCAGATCCAGCTGTGATCTGGCACACAATAAATGCTCTGTGTGGGTTTGTGGGTTGGAACTGAACTTGGACTTCCCTGTCATCTTTGTCGAAAGTTATGAGTAAATTATGTAGGCTTAGTTTATCCTAATTTTGTATTACTTAGGGTTATGAAAATAATCTTACACCTTTTCAGTTCAGGGAGATTGCTGCCCCTGGGGCCCTATGTGCCTGCACCATGACAGGAAATCATCCATGGGAAGAAAAGGGGTGGCGGTGGGACTCCCCCCTTGTATGTCTTTCTTAGGGCAAGGATCACAGTTTCATGCTGCTTGCTGTCAATGTCTGAAATAGTTGTCTCGTATATTTGTCCTATTTTGAAGTTGCTTTCAGTAGGAGGGTATGTCATAACTAGAAAAAGGAGTACAATTGCTATTTTTGAACATTTAAAAAATTCATAGAATCTCACATTTCCTCTCAACAGAAATACACTTTTACACGAGCATCTCATCGGTGCCCTGTCTGCTTCAGTCAGTATGAAGCAAAATTCCCTCAGTAGTTATAACTCGCATTTATATGGCCTTTTTAGTGCTTAAAAATCCTCTCGCAAATACTACTGGGTTTGCTCTTTTTGATATCGCCTTAGTCCCATTCCACAAATAAGAAGCAGAGACTCACAAATGTAGTAGTAGTAGTAGTAGCAGTCAAGTGTACTAGCGTAGTGGTAAATTTTAACCCAAGGGCCCAGCCTCTACTATCTTATCAAAAGCAGGATTCTTCCTGGTGAAAATTCTTGTACCAACTGCCAAGACAATTAGCATTTTTCCATTCATAATGGTAAACACTATAGCATGATGAATCTTAGAAGAGGTATAACCATAGATTTTAATTTACTCTTTTAGAAAAAAGGGAGGCCCTCCTGACCTGACTAGGTGGCTGGCCTGCTCTTGGGGCCTGCAGCTCTGCCGAGGGTGTTCTCTGCTGCCCTGCTCTGTGCATCATTCCTCTTCCTTGGGACCCACAGACAGTGGATGAGAAGAGAGAGCTTGAGCAGAGATGTTAGAACTTTTGACTCCTGTTAGAGAATGAGCATGTGGCTCAGTTCTCCAATCAGATAGGTGTCCGATTTTGGTGTCTGACTACTGGCAAGTTTGTATGCGTGAGCTGACTTTTCATTGAAAGAGTTGTTTTCCTCTTTGAAACGTTTCCAGAGACATTTTGCTTCTCATTTTCAGTTACTCAGAAATGGTAGGTTGGTTGTGAACTAGGAGCAGGTGATGAGCTAGCTTGAAAGATCAGGCATTCATGCTAACGACTGCTCTTGTTCATCGGTTCAAAGAGAGTCCTGTACCCACCATATGTCTGGCCCCATATGATGATGTTATATTTAGTGTGTATGAAATGGCTCAATTTAATAAACCCAAAGGAACGAGAAGCTCAGTGCTGGCTGAGTTTCAGGGAAATTCATCCTATTATTTAAATGTTTCTTTCATCATGACATCATTGTTATCTGTAGTTTGCCATCTGATCTGAGAAGACTCCCTTGATCAATGATACAGGTTAGGTCTGGGGATGGAGGAAGAAGGAATCCAGGTATGGTCTCTCTGGGTCTGATGGAGAAGGAGGCAGAGGTTAATGAACTCATATGAAGTCCGTGGGTTTGCTTTAGATACATCTCTGATGAGACTCACCTAAACACCGTTATTATATTTCAGACTTTCAAAGAGGATATGCAGGGCCAAGGAAAAGAGGAAAAATCCAGCCTGACATGTCTGGGCCGAGCTGTGTCCATTCTTCACGAGCTTTTCCTCCATGTCTTTGGACCCACCCCAAACTGCCTGACAGCTAAGTGCACTGCCTGGAGGGGCCTTTCTCCAACTCACCCACCAGAACTCAGGCGGTTCTATTGATGGCTGGAGAGTGGGCAGAAGCAGGCATCTGCTGACTCTCCACTTCTGCTTTCTCCAGGAAATGAGCACAGACCCAGCTCGGGTGATTCATAGTGAAACACCATTGAAGATGGACTGACGATGCTGGGCCAGTCCTGTTTTCCCAGGTCTGAAAGGCTGTGGTCGGCCAAGGGAGGACCCATGGCATCTGATATCAGCAGGACCTGACGGACAAACCTCCAGGTAGGTCCTTGGTTTGGGCCGTGCTAGGCCACTGCAGATGTGGGTGGTAGGGTACTGCCTGTCAGAGAGAGGCCTACAGGCCACCTCCTGGAAAGCTGAGAGGAGAGCACATGTGCCTGAGCTGGGTTTGTGGATGCGGAGAGAAGATAAACTGATAAACAGGAAGTATACGGTGTCGGCAGCACACGTGGTCAGGGTCACTTTGATGATCTGGTCAGCTGGGGTGTCTGTCCTGCTGGTGTTTGCTGAGCCAGGCCAGGCCTTTGCACTGCTCCTTACCCTCCTACTTCAGGTCACGCCTTTCCCCACTGTTTTGCCACGGTGACCTGTTAAGCACAAGCCCGTCTGTGCCAATTGTCCAGAGATGGAGAGAGGGGGCTGAACATGAGGCTCCAAGTCCAGCCCCCTCAGAGGCTGCTGAGCAGTGGGTGCCACTCAGACTGGCTATCCAGAAGGCTGGCTCTGTCCTGGCCCTGTAGTCGCTCTGCAGATCTAGTAAGTAGGTGCCTCTCCGGGCCTCCATTTTCTCATCTGAATTACCACATGAAACCGTAGAAATGCCTACTTTTTCTGAATAAGCAGGACTCCCTGAATCATGGGGAACTTGCTCTTTTCTCCTCCGAAGATTACACCTTGTAAAGCATTAAACCAATCCTTGGTCCTAACCTCTCTGAAGCGATGGGGAGCTAATTCTCTAACACAAGGCTTCCATGTGTGTCGCCCCGTCCATGGGACACTTCGATTTTAATGTGAATTTATGCTGAGTATTCGATAAGTAATTACGGAGAGCCACTTCCTGCCAGACTCTGTTACACTTGCCAGGGTCAGTGGACAGGGGTTGGTGGCGCTTGGTGCCATGGCTGCAGTGGGCTGGAGAGCAAGGGGTAAGGAGCAGAGAAGAGAGTCCGGGAAGAGACCTGAAGGAAGGGAGGGTCTGAGCCCTGTGTGTTTCTGAGAAGCGTTCTTGGCAGGGGCACTGGAAACCGGTCAAGGTGCAGAGGAGGATCCTGGGAGTGGCAGAAGGGGTGACAGGCCAGGGGGTGCCTCCCTTTCTGGTTCGAGCACCTGAGCTGTGCTCGCTCACACTTGGGAAGCTTTTAAATGCTGGGGAGATAGAAAAGAAAGTTTAGAACACCTGTTAGAGTATAGGCATGAGAATGACATAAATGCGAGAATTCCCAAGGGCATGTACGCAAGAGGGGGAATTGGTGTGTCATAGACTATACACATCTTCAGCTTTACTGAATGATTATAGTTTTCCAAAGTAGTTGTGCCATTTTGTCTATGCAGCAGCAGTACGTAAAAGTTTCTGTTGCTTTACGTCTTTATCAATATTTAAGGGTGCCACAGATTTAATTTTTGTCAGTCCGGTAAAAATGAAAACGTATCTATTTTAATTTGCATTTCCTGAATTACTAGGGTTGAGCATCTTTTTACATGCTTATTGGCCAATCTGGATTCTTTCAAAGTGTTCAAAATGTTCAAAAATTTCGCTCACTTCTCCAGGTGGTCATAATTCAACACATATACAGATATTAATCCTTTGTGACTTCTATATGTCATAAATGTTTTCATTTTGTTTTTAACTTGTCTCTTATGTTCTTTGTTATTTCTGTGAAGGTTCCAACTTCTTAATTTCAAATGAGCTTTCTGTACACATATGTTCCTTTACGATAGGCCCTTACATATTATCTAATACATTCTTTTTTACTGAAAACTCATAAAATGATTTCCTTACATTATTAAAATATTTTTATAATTCTGCTTTTCATATTTAAGTCTATAGCCTCACTTGGAAATGGTTTCATATTTAAGTTTATATGGAATGAGATAGAGGGTAACATTCTATTTTATTTTATTTTTCTCATGTACATAACCAATAATTTTTGCTCCATTTGTTTAAAGGGCCATTTACTAAGCACTTATCTATAACAGCTTTGTGTATAAGTCAAGTTATTTATATGTGGATCTTTTCATGTGCTCTCTATTCCGTCAATTTGTTTATATCTTTGTCAATACTGTATAATATTGTTAACTACAGGTCTGTAATAAATTTTGATAACTAGAAAGCCTCCTCATTTTTACTTCTATTCTATCTTGATATCTTAATAATTTGTTCCTTCATATACATTTTATAATCAGCTTGTGAGGATCAAAAATCTATATTCAGATTTGATTGGAAATTTAACTTGCGGATAGCTTTATGAAAAACTCCAATTCATGAAATCCATTGAACTTCCTCTAATGCTTTATCTTTTCATTTATTTATATCTTCTTTATATTTTTTAAAATAAAATTTCATCATTTTCTTTATAAAAGCAGTGCTTATTTTGCTAAGATTTGTTTCTAGGTGGCTTATATTTTTAAATCATTTCAATTACCATTAAAATATGTTTTTTTGACTCATGGTGATATGTTTTTGCACTTTAAAGAAGAATAATTCTAGCTCTTTTTCTGGGGAGAAAAGGAAGAATCAAGACTAGCAGTTGAGAAGCTATTGTGATAATCTTCTTGCCTAGGGTCATGGCAGTAAAGATGATGAGAGGGGTCAGACTGGCAAGACCCTGGGTTCTTTTTGAAAGCAGGATTTGATGATGTTTGATGTAGGGTGTGAGATAGAGAAGTTAAAGATAATTCTAGAGTAACAAGGAGCATGGAATTGTCATCTACTGAGCTGATTCAAGGGCAGGAGTGTATTTGTAAGGTGGCGTTTATTCCAGAATGTAAGTTTGAACATTTAAAAGAGGATGCCTGTTAGACATGAAGCAGAAAAGTGAAACCTTGGTACCCATTGCCCCTGAGTAACCATCATGGCAGAGAAGCAGAACAACTAGGCCACCTGGGGGGAAGGGGAGGTAGTTTGTGTGGGGAGAAAGGGAGAAGATAGAAGGTAGCTCCTTAGAGTTCCTTGAAGGACCAGAGCTGTTACCCACTTTATTTACTTCTAGGGCCAGGCATTTGTTATGTCCTTTGAAGTGTGGCAAACCATCAAAATGCACCTGCATTTTGTGTCTGAAATGTCGATGTCTCCTGGCAACATTCCTAAACCTTTGACTGCAGTCCTGTCTGAAGCACCTGCACACCTGTAAAAAGCCTAAAGTCTTAAAACGTAGATTTCAAAGACACTCAAAACAAACAAGAACAAAAGAAATATGAAATACTTATTATTCAATGTGGAAAATTTTGATTGCATATTGAAATATTTTGGATATGAGTTAAATAAAATATATTTTAAAATATGCTCTAATAAGTAGGTTTAATTTGGCCCAATTATTTTTAATATTTTTAAACCCTCCCTCTTCCGCCATATACACACCTACATTTAACATTATGCACATGGTTTCACTCTGTGATTGGCTTTTTACATCTCTTGGGCAGCACCCTTCAGGAAAAATGATACTTCCATGGCCATGTTTCCTGAGGAACAGGAAAGTCAGAGAGGTAAAAAGCTGTTGTCGCAAATAATTCTAAAAAGAAAGATTGTATGGAGAGTAAGACAATCAACCAGGCACTGGGTGGGACACCAGTATTTTCAGTCACTTAATCTTCAGTGAGATCAGTTTTATTACTCCGGTTTTACAGGTGAGGAAGCAGAGGCCCAGAGAGGCAATGTCCTTCACTCTCAGACAGTAAGTGAGTAAGCTGGGGCTTAAGGACCTATCTTCGCCTGATTTTAATGCCTGTGCACTTTGCATCAGGCAACACAACCATTAAAAATAGAGGAAACACTTCTGAAGAATAGTTAACATTTGACAGAGTGTGAAAACTGCTTCTTCTCTTTGTGCCCAGTGGCACAAAGAGAATCCACCTTCACAGATGATTCACAGGCTCTGTGGTCTTCTCAGGGTCCTTTCCTCTGGCTTCCCTCCCAGCGCAGCAGAGACACCTGCATCCTCTTCGGGGAGTGAGAGAGCAGGGTATGCTCCCTGGGCCGAGAGGATGCTCCTGGTCACCAAGTGGGAGTTCTACAGAGAAGGCAGCATGGGCTCTGACTACCGATGACAATGCAGTCAAATGGCTAGGAGTCAATTACCCAATAAGACTCCTGGCTATGAAAATAAACTTGCCCCCAAGGGTCAAATGCCAGTGATTTTTGAATTCTCAGTGTACTGATAAAAAGAAAATTGCCCAAAGAGCACTCCAGTATCACTGATATTTAAAGTAAGGCACAACATACCAAATAACCTACAATCACAGGCCAGTAAGGCTCTGTGTACAGGAAGAACTTGTATAGTGGAGGTTGGTCGGCACACCTGGGGTTAATGATATTGAAACACGCTGGTAGGCCTTTGCCCTTCGTTCTTTGAGCTGGGACCAGACCACGCAGTGAGCGTCCGCGTGTAGAAGGCTGCTAGCTGGGAGATGCGTGTAACAAATGCTGGGCAGCATGACCCTGCAACTCTTGTCTCTGCCCTGAGAACATGCCCTTGAGGAGCGGGAGGGCTGCGGGAGGCCCCATCAGGAGGCCGCCGATGCCTGAAGCTTCCAAGGACCCTGAAGCGTCCCAGGACCCCGTGCTGCGCCTTAGCACAAACGCGCAGTGCTTGCACAGGTTCAAGGGTTCAAGGACTTTGAGAAGGCGCGACCCTCAGGACAGATAAATGTGGAGATGTGGACAAACAAAACCAAACCTACAAACAACCCCGGGGGCACTGCCATCAAAACAGAGCTGTTATTTTATTTCACCTTTTCTGGTCACACACATTGTGTAAATGACACAGTTATCACTTGGCAGTAATGAGGCTCGGCCTCTTCTTGGGGAATGGCCAGTTTTACCCTCAGGTCATCCTGCTGCTTCCTCTTGCTGGGCATCCCTCCTGCCACAGACAGCCACCCTTCTAACATAGCACCTTTTCAAGAAATACTTCTTGCTCCACAAAATTTAAAGTGTTTGTGTAATCTCTTTTTATTGTGTATTTAATGTGATGATCTACCCCCCCCCACACACGTTAAATAATGGAGGAGGAATTATGTAACTGATAGAAACTTCGAATTGGGGAAATGAGAAAGAAAAAGTGTATTCATGAGTAACACACGGCATCCAAGCTTTTTGAAAGTCGAGTTACGCCACTTCACTTTTCACTTTTCGCTTTTACGACAAAAGAGGAAAAATGAAAATAGCGTGCGGTGTTTGGTTTACGGCACCCCGCGCAAGGCGGGGCTCTGCCGGCGGAGAGGCGCGTCCGGGAACGACATTAGCAGGCTGTGCGTTTGTGCTGTCATTCCTGTTTTTACCACATGTGAGTGTCATTTTAGGTTTTATGTGTTATTTGGCATACTTTGGTTATTTGGGGTTTGAGGACATTTGAGAACTCTCCATACAAACGAAAGGTCACTTCCTAGCATTCGCCTTAGGACAGGATTTGTAGGATCCTTTTCCTTTTGGGTAGTGGGGACTAGAACGTAAGGAAGAGAGTGACAGTGCCTGGGCTATCATAGACAGTAGGTACCGGGGAAACATGGTAAATGGAGGAATTACAGTTTTATTCTGCTGCCTCCATGCACTTCATGCACAGGTGACTTTCATTCCACCCCACCCCATTTAGAGTAGCATGACCATAACTCCGCTGCACCCTGCGTGAGTACCAGAGTGCTGTCATAAACCGGTGGTTGCTGCTTTTCGCTCACAAGGTTGTTCAGCGGGGAAGGAGTTGGAAGTTGGACTGGGGGATGTTATTTCTTGGCTGGGTGTTAGGGAATCCTGTGCCCAGAATGCTGCCAGGAGCTGTGTTCGGACAGGGCCAGGATTTACCTGTTGAGCTGCAGCAGGGGCATCCCGGGATGCCCGAGTAAAGGCAAAGGGGTCCGCGAATAAGGAACTCATTCATTTGGCCAGACACCCCTGGGGTGACTGGGCAATCAGACTCTAGGATAAGGAGGAAGGAAAACTCTAGTTTTCTAGGGGCTAGTCCTAGAAAAAGCATGAGGCACCATTGAAAATATTTGTTGTTTTTTTTAATATATTTTTAAATTTTTTTATTCATGTAAGAACTGGGGTACAGACCAGAAGTGCCAGGGGTGAGAGGATCCACCAGAAACAGAGTGGGGAGCAGAACAGGCAGATGGACTGAAATACACTGCTGAGGGGAGCAGTGGGCGAGGCAGGAGAGGTCTGCCGTGCCATGTGGGTCACCTCTCTGGCAGGCGGCAGGGATCGAACTCGTGCTGCAGTGACTGCAGTTTGCTTTATAGTGCGTTGCTTAACCCACTGTGCCACCAAGGGAGGGTCCACCATTGAAGATATTTGAACTGAGAGGCGTGTGCTCCCAAGTCTGGGAGGTGGGAAGGGAGGCAGTGCTTATTGGGGGCAGAGAAATCTGCCATGGCAACACTGGAAGAGAGATGGAGAAATAGTAGGGGCAGCTCTGGGTCTCCCCACCCCCACTGAGCTGCCAGGAGAAGGTCCAGGAGGGCAGGCAGCGGGGGAACCCATGTCCCCCACTAGTGTCACATTATCAGGTTCCTTGGCCCCTTTCTTTTCACTTCAGTGCCCTTCCCATCTCCTGGGCATGTAGAAGCTTCCGATCTGGGTCAGAGAATATTTTTAACACATGAGGGATTTTGCCAGCTTGTGGGAGACTCCTTCTGGCTAAACAAACAAATCCATGTCTCAGAGGAGCTATGGACCTTCACTGGTGGACAGACGGTGTGTCTGTTTGACTGTGTTACAGCTGGGAATGGGTCATGGGGGGCAGCCAGGGCACAGGAGGGCTGATACCCCGAGCTCTAGCGGCCAAGACTATGTTTCCTACCCTCTGCTTTGCTGAAACAGCATCCCTGGACTAAGTTGCGTCTGGAAGTATCTCTTGTTTCTCATTCACTTAAAAGTAGAGTTTTTTGGATCCAGACCTGCCTTGCTTAGCTGAGGACAGAGAGCCCAAGAAAACTGGCAACTCATTTATTGTGGAACGTGGGTGGTTTGTGCCTCACTTTGTTGTGATTTTTATGGTCAGTCAGGATGAAGAATTAATTCTTTAATTTACTAACTAATGCCTTGGGATTTAAAAGATGCTTAATTCCTTACAAATCAGGAGTGCATACTTCCAGATGTTTGAAAGTGGAACTAGTGATTTTTACTGTGTTTTGGACCAAACTGTACTTAAAATTTAATCATCTAAATAGAACAATGTGTCAGTTAGCCAATTCTGGGAATGTTTTCATCTCATGCACCTTAACAAGTGGCCTGAAAGGCATAGCGAGTGCTGCAAATTTCCCTGTGGTTTCACGCCTCCTCGACTGTAGGGTAAGGAAGAGTGAGCTAGTGGGCACCTGGAGACCATCGTCCCGAGATGCTCCCCACGCTCTCCCCGCTCCCACCTGCATCTCTCACAGTGGCACAAAACTGCCTGAGGTTCGGCCCTGCCCCTCTCCTCCCTTTGCAGATCCTTTATCCTGAGCACTCCTCTCTAACCTGTTGGAGGACTTAGCTTGCTTTCCCCAGGCTTCCTCTGTAAAGCCCACTTCTGTGAAGCCTCTCATAGGCCCCCTGTCTTCACCCCATCACTTCTCCCCCCAGTTACCAGCTCCTTTCCTCTGTTCCCTTAATGCTGAATTCCTGCTGTGATGATAGGTGCCTTTCAGGCATTATGCTGTAGCATCCCTTTTCCTGCCTCCTCTCTCCTGGCACTAGACCACCTATTGCCCATCTGGGGGTAGGGGCTGGGCTGTTTGGGCAAGCCCAGCATCTAGCAAGGGGCCACTGTATACCATCTATGTCACTTCCTGCTTAGAGCCCCATAGTGACCTCCGGGTCCACTCCATGGGACGAGGGCCATGTCCATTACTGGCGTACTTGATTCATTCCTTCACTACAGACAACCTCACCTAATCTCTGCTCCTTGTACTGCGGCCTCTGTGTACCCTACCACATCCCCAAATATGCATGCTCCCTGGAATATCTGCTTTGCTCCAAAAGCACCTTCTCCCACAATGGACCCATAATGACTATTGTGGGTGTGATTTTTTTTTTTTGAGATCCTCTCCACCCCATCTTACCCCTGCCCAGGCTAAGGCATGAACCTCCCCATTGCCAGGCACCTCCCCATGCAACATCAACCCCTGCATGTGTTTCCTCGCTGGTTCCTCTGCTCCCCTAGCTGTGGACCAAAGGTAACGCCACTCGGGCTCCGAACATGTTTATCAGTCAAGTGACCAGCACACAAAGCTGGGCAGACTCAGTTTGGTGGCTCAACACTGAAAGTGAAGCAGAATTCATTTTTAATCGAAACGACCTGAAAACTAACACTGCGTGTGCTGCTGGCATCAGTTCCAGAAGGACTGGGCTGCTGGTGCCGTCTCATGCCCAGGCTAGTGACCCCTTGGCCTGGTAGCTCCTAGGGATCAATTCTTTGCTGAGAGGAATATTCTTACCATTGTCGACCTTTGCCTCAGCCAACCTGGCATGCTAGGAAGGGGTGCAGGGCTTCAGAGTTGGAAAAGCCAGGATATGACCTTGATTCTGATACTAGTTAGCAGGCTGATATTTGATAAGAGACCTGAATCTCAATTTTTCTGAGTCTTGCTTGCCCCATCTCTGTAGCGGGAATAAGAATGCCTACCTTGCAAGTTTTTACTTTTAAAGAAGTATCTTTTTATTGAAATAACATTGTACTGTAACACTGTATAGGGTTCAAGTGTGCATCATTATAAATCAATACCTGTGTACACATTCAGTTCACTGCTGCCAGCCCAGTGCTCTGAGAGCACTGCATGTATTATTAGCAGCTGCTCGTTTAGTTATGGCCATTCTCCCCCAGACAGTGTTTCTGTATGTTCCCCTGGACACAGTCATGGTTTGGCTCCCACGTCAGAGAGGACCCCAATGATGGGGCCTAGGATTCCTGTTACCTGTGCTGTCACCAGCCTGTGGCTTTGTGTTGATCGTCACAGCTCAGCTGCAGCTAAGCCTGGCAAGGGAACTGCTCCCTGGCCATTTTTGGCAATGTGGAAGTCAGTACACATAGTGAGATCCAAAACTGGGCCCCTTCCGCAGGACGCTGGGAGTTCCTGTTGCAAAACCCGCAGAGGTGTGTGCTGGCCAGGAGTGCAACACTTCAGAAAAAGGAAGTGCTGATGAGCATGGGAGGTATCACCCACCTGCCTGCTTCCTGCCAACTGGAGTCTCCCTGTAGGTCTTCTGGGGAATTCCTGACATTCTGGAAACAACCGAGCTGTCTCTTCCTCCTGAGTCATTTGAGGCAGGCGGCAGGGTCCTGGGTGCTACTACTTTCTGCCTGTGGGTTCTCTCAGCTCTTGGCTAATGTCAGAGGTGGTGGTGACTCCTGCTGGAGGGGTTTTGGGGTGGCACCAATGTGATTGTAGGCCATGCCCAGGTCCTTGCCCTGGCAGGGGACGCCAGACCCTCAGGGCACTCCTGGCACTGCCCACTGTGCTCTCCTTCCTGCCCCTGTCTGCAGGCTGCTGTTTCCCCACCTCACTCCAGGGAGGTTACCCTGCACGTGCTCTTTCTCCCGTTCTTCCAGCTGTACTTTGGGAACAGAACTCCTGCCATGGCTTGCAGCCTTTATCCTCACGACGACCAGATTGTCACCGCTAGCCCTCTCTCAGCAGGCTACTCAGGAAGCGACTGAACCTCTCTAAGCCATGCTTTCAGCACCTGTAAAATCCTGCTACTCTGCTCTCTTGTGGGGTGTCGTATAGATGAGATGATACAGAGATAACAATGCATCGAGACAGCCCTCAGCGCGTGGGGTCTGTACTGTGACCTCAGATGCAGTTGTACCCGTCGTGCTGAATAAAAACAGGTGGAAGGAGCCACCCCTCTGCTCTCCCCTTCCTATTAGTTCTCTTTTCACCTGCGAATGCTTGCTTTTTAAAAAATCAGGCTCATCGAGGTAGACTTTTCACACAAGTATTTTGCCCTTTTTAGTGAGCCCTTTTGATAATGTAGATAGTTGTTCAGCCACCACCACAACCCAGATAGAAAACATTTCCATCATCCCAAAGTTCCTCTCTGCTCATGGTAGCCACCTTCTGACCCTCGATCACGGATGCGTTTTCGGTCCTAGTAAGTTTGCCTTTTCCAGAACGGCACGTAAATGCATTGAGACAGTATGACTAACTCCATCACCCAGGCCTTCGCAGCCCTCTGGGTTGGGGCATGTGTTGCTTCCACTGCAGAGAGGTGTCCTCCTTTTTGGGTGTCCGTTCCCCTCTTGAGGGACATTGGGGTTGTTTCTAGGTTTGGTCTGCATTTCTCTAATGAGACTGTTGTCTGCCTCAGTGCTTCTGGCGAGCTACAGGGGGCTATGGAGTGAAGTGTGTGTTCATGTAACTACCTGTCTCCCCCCACCCACACCTACCCAGCTCCTCCTCTTCCTTCTGCACTGACTCATTGCCCGGCCTCTTCTGTGGTAATGCCTAAAGGCCAGAGGGTGGAACTGAGATCACCCTTTCAATGAACAGAAACTAGTCTCGGAGAGGGGAAGTAACTTGCTTAAGGCACAGCAATAGGTATAACACCCCCTCCCTGTGATGCTCCTCTAGACCTCACGGCTCCTCTCTGGGGCGGCGTGAGTGGGCGGGTTTCTGTCTGGCTGCCACTCCCTGCTTCCTACAGGCTTTAGGACTGCAGGGCGCCTGGTCTATCTGGTTGGTCATTCAGGGGAGCCGTGACCATGACAAGACTCAGCTCATGTCTCACAGTGTGGACCTGACCCGAACTGGGATATAGGTCACCTGCAGAGGAGGGGGTGCTTATTTTTCCCTGGAGATCCTGGGACCCTCGTAATCTTGCATTCTCAGTTCAGTCAAGGTAAGCTTTCCTCCACCCTTCCCCTAAACTTCTTCTCCAAGAGAGCTTTCCACAGCCTGTGTTGTGGTGCAAAGCAGATCATCAAGATCCTCTCTTCATCCTGGCCAAGTTCTTGTTGGGGTTCAGCCTCCCGTGTGTATGGGGGGGTTATGCATTGTGGCAGCAAAGCTTAAGCTGTTGACAGACCTGGGTGAGATCCGCCTTGGCCATTGACTGACAGTGGGACTCTGGGTAAGCCACTTCCCTTCTCAGAGCCTCAGCACCACCTCTGCTATGGCTGGACAATAGGAAGTTGAAGTGAAGTGGCCACATAAATGCCTGTACCAAGGGGGCACCAATACATGCCCAACTGCAAGCCTAAGGATGGTGAATGTTGAGCCCCAATTGACTCAGTCTGCACCCCATGAATGGTCCTGTTATCCCATTTTACAAAAGAAGACACTGAGGCAGGCCTGGGTTTCTTCCTTGCTCTAAGCCCATTGGATCCTAATGGGGACAGTCTGGCTCTAGAAACTGCATGGGTACAGTGTACCATGTATTGGGGCAGAATCTGCAGAAGTCCCAGGCCTGGAGATGGTGTTTCCTTAACTTGATTTTTGTGAAAAGTGCCTTTAGCTTCAATTCTCACAGGAAGTGGATCAGTGAGGTGAGGTGTGGTCCAGCAACCAAAGGGGGGGTTGTTTCCTGCCTTCACTCAAATTTTTGATATTTTGTTCATCATAAATGTTTTGGGGGTGTATTTTGGTCTAAAGGATATTGCATTAAAACTTAAAAAAATCTTGTCTACTAAGATTTTTGGTACGCCTTTAAATGCCCACATTGAATGCCTTGCTTGCCTTGTCATGGTTCCAGTCTTGCCCTGGGTTTGCATGCCATTTTTTCTTCTGGATGATAAGGTTTTGGCCCCAACAGAGGGCACTGTTGATAATGAAGTGGCCTAGAGTGATTTTTCCCTTGCTGTTCCTGAGAGGCTACTCCCTGTTCAATAACAGGCCTAGAGCAATGAGCAGAGAGAGGAATGAGGGGGGCCACAGCTTAACACTTGAGGCAAATGTCTTCTCTACAGGGTTTCACAGATCCCCCTGTGTCAAGAATTCTTGTCTTTCACAAATCTGTCTATTCACTGGAACTTGATTTAAATGTTTCACTTCAGTAAACCTGGCTTAACTTCAGAGGACAGCTGGTTCCTGCTGTTTCCCTGGAAGATCCATTTTCACACTCTGCCTTGATGTTCAATGACGTCTACCTGCTGATTCTGAAAATGTGTCTTGTCAGCAAGCCCGAGACAACTTTCCCTGAGTGAACTGGTTAGCGATGCCCGCAGGTGTGGTCACCAAATGGCCACCCTTGGCTGGACTTTAACAGCTGGCCCTGGGTTGGTGATCAGACGGAGGTTGGATTGGATGCAGTGACTTTCAGAGTGTGGGGGGAAAGTCAGGAGGAATCTTGGAGTGAGGAAAAGGAACTTGTTTAGAAGAGCGATCTGGGCTTGAGAGAGAAATTTGGGTGTCATCAACGTCTAGGTCAGCTTATTCACTTACTCATCTGTAGAGCAATGTTTTATTGACCAGCCCCTGATAGAGGCGCAGTGACCTTCCTCCGTAGGGCTGTGGCTCTCAGGGATAACTAGAGTCTTGGAGAGCGGCAGAGATGTCTGGCTGACAACTTCTGAAATGAGAATACTTGGTGTCTGACTCCAGGAAACCACTGCAGGGAGCCCTGTAGGAAACTGAGCAGCAGACACAGAAGCACATCACAGTGAAACATGTGGGGGGAACATCAGAGATGTCATTAATTTTTACCTATCAAATCAGCAAGAATGGCCAAAAAAAAAAAAAAGGCAACTAAGAACGTGTGAATTCCTATAAACCCCCGGAAGGGGGCTACACATTGGTAAGGTTTTTGGGAGAGGGTGCTTGGATGTATGTTTCAGGTCCCTGGAAATCCCATTCACCTGTAGATCCAGCTATTCCTTTTCAGTTGTAAGAATGTATGACAATCTGTTATTTAATCATGAATATATGGAGAGGCTTAAACACAAGACTTGTCATTACAGTATTGTTTATAGTAGTGAATAATTGGAAACTACTTAAATGCCTAAGTGTAGGGAGTTAGTTAAATAAATGATCAACGTGGCACCACGGCCACTACATGGCCATAAAAATGAAGACAGAGAGGGTGTTTAATGACATAGAAAGTATTCATGATACGTTTTTTTTTGGTGACAAAAAAGAAAATTATGAACTAATTTATAAGAAAAATGAATCTAGGGAAGATATTTGCAATTTTTACAACCAACAAGGGACCAGTTTCTAGACTACACACTGGCAAAGCAACAAGAAAAAGACAGGCAAGAAAAAAATAAGGAAGGGTTATAAATAGTTCGCACAAGAAGAAATCCAAAGGGCTAACAGGCTTATAAAGAGACGCTCAGACTCATTAGGAAGTTAGAGGAATGCAAATTAAAATGACAATGAGGGATCACTTTACTTCAGTCTGATTAGTAAACATTAAAAAGCTGGGTGGTGCCAAGCAGGGGCGGCAAGGGGAGGGGAGGCATGTGGTCCAGTGCCAGTTTTCTGGAGGCATAGCTGGTACATCTTAGTTGAATTGAGCAGGTATATATCCTTGACTCAGCACGTGTGTTCCCGCGTCTGTACCCAGAGACAGTCCCTCGTGGCTCCGTGCCACTGGGAATGCTCAGGGCAGAAACGAGTGCAGACATCGTAGGCAGACTAGTCATGCATCAATGCACCGTGAACGAGTCAAATAGGCACACCATGCCCACTTCATAGCATGGGGAAGCAGTCAGAAGAAATGCAGTTGCTAAGAGCTGCGTGGTTAAGTCTGAAGGCATAATGCTGAGTGAGAAAGTAAACTGCACAGCAGAGGCAGAAGATCACTTGAGGAACTTGGAATGACTGCTCTCACAAATCATGCATCTGTGATGTGCTTTGTAAGGACCCATGCTATTAAGCAGGTGGGGGAAGAGAGGGTGTCAGTGGAGAATGGAGGACCAATGAATAAACGAATAGATCAAGCAGACCAACAGAACCAGAAGGGAACCTGCCCAGTCAGGGAAGAGATCATCCTGCTGGGACTAAGGAATGTGAGGAACTCCAGTGCCTGCTCTTGAGGGTCAACCTCCCAAAAGAATGTAAATCAAATTACCACCAAACCCTAACCAACAGGGCCTTCCTGGTGGTGCAGTGGGTTGAGCAACGCACTATGGAGCAGACCGCAGCCACTGCAGCACGAGTTCTATCCCTGCTGCTGGCCTAGGAAGTGATCCACAAGGCGTGGCAGACCTCTCCTACCTTGCCCACTGCTGCCCTTGCAGCGTATTTCTGTTGATCTGCCTGTTCTGCTCCCCACTCTGTCTCTGGTGAATCCTCTCACCCCCCTCACCTCTGGCCTGTACCCCAGTTCTTGTATGCATAAATAAATTTTTTTTTAAAAAAAAAAACCCTAACCAACAGAAACAAAAGTATACATAAATAGCTTGCTTCAACCATATCTGAATATGCTTTTTTTGTTAAATTAACTAATTAATTTCTTTGTTGTTAATTTTTGCAGTATGCTTTTATTAAACAATATATTCATAGATAAAAGCTGGAATAACAATAGTCATTCCCTGGGGATGGGCAGCCTTGTTTTCTTCCTGATCTTTGTTTCCTTCCCAATTTTTGACAATAAAATTTCATGGTTTTTATAATAAAATGAACTTCTGAAAATGAAGTCTGAGGGTAATAAGCACGGGTGAGAGTGGAAGAGCCAGGAACTCATGAAATTACATATGTAAGGGAAGAGGAAGTTCCAAGTGGAGATGAGAGCCTGGCTGTGGGATCTTGTCAACTCCCCCTCCTGCCTGTAGGAAGTCTCTGCTTGGGCTAACAATAAAGCAGGAGGAATCCCCTTAGTTGCTGCAGCCCAGAGCAAAACACCAGTAAACCCACCTCTGTGTGTCCATCTGTCTGATTGCTTCTCTGTGACTGGTGATTGTTGTCCCTGGCCAGGTTCCAGGATGGTTTTGGACATGGTGACACTGCAGTGGGGAAGGGCTTCTTGCAGGGATCTGGACATTGTAGCCCCTTCTTGAGATTTTCTGGATCCCTAACAAACGAACAAATCTCTGTTGTACTGTGAGTCAGACAGGGCTTACACAGAGTGTGGCAACTCAAAAGTCAAGGATGTAGATAAAGATACCTCCTTGTGGTTTCCTGCCTTTTCATCACCAAAGTTCTTATCCTTTTGCCTCCTGACCCTAATCCAGGTGCACTAACAGAGGAGTTCTTCTAGGAATGGGGTGTTAAAGATTCATTTTGAGGACAAGGTCCTCTAAATATTGAATGTGAACCAAATGATGCTGAGAACGAAGAACCAATATCCTTTGTGATAGAAGGATGTTATGATAGAAGATGTAGAATTATACGCCTCTACAAATATTGGCATAATATTTACACATGTCTTCTATTTATTCAGCTTTTCAAAAGAGGATCAGCATCAAATGATAAAAAAACAAGTGCTGGTGTTAAAGGTTTGTGTATCAGCTTGATATCTAGCTGTCTGTATGCCTTTAGCCCAATTATTTTCCTAACAATATAAAGAAATACTTATATTTCTTGTAAAAGTTTGTGTGAAGAGCCCAGCACAGCGCCGGGGACACATTAGATTGTCCATATGTGGGAGTCACGTCTAAAACCTGAATTTCTGAGTAAAGAAGTCTTCCTTATTTTAGTTGGTTTCAGATTCTTAGAGGAACCGTCTTCAATAGGAACTGGAATGAATGAGTCTATCACCTTGTCTCACCACCCATGTATCCAGGAAGTACTGCAACAGGAATTTTCACCTTTGTTTTTTCTTGGCCTGAATTCAGATTTGTCTTGCTGAACCATGGAGGCAGACGATACTTCAAAAGCTGAAGACAGAGCCAAGGATCCAGGTTCCAAAAATGAAGACCAGCCTGATGTTGCTCAGCCTGACTTCCAACCTGGACTGCCATCCCCCAGCCCCACTGCTCTCTGGGAGAGGCTAGAAAGGGAGTTTCTGGAATATCAACAGTCAGTTCACAGGAGTCCAGCTGAACATCAGAAAGACCTGTTGAATCTTCTCCCACTGTTCCTAAAGGTTGGTGTTCTTATCTTTGAAACTGAAATGAATCAGAACTCTGGGAACGCTTCTGGGATGAACAGAAGCTAAAGTTGGTGGTCTTGATTATCAGTGCAAGTGGACTCTGATTGGTTGCCTAAAGGAGAGATTGTGCTATGTGATAAAGATATCAAGTAAGGCATCCTCCAGGATAAGAAAGGACTCAGTGACTCCTCAGTAATATTGTCTCTATAGTTGAAAAAATCAGATGGTTCCAATCACAATCTCAGCTTAGGAACCAAGTTTGTTTGGGAGCTAGGAAAAAAATGTATGTCCTGAGACTTGAGTTGTAGGGGCGGCTGGTGACCTCAAACACTAGTGATTGCAGCATCAGGGCTTGGGAGACCTAGAATATCTTGTAGAAATTGTGCCAATAATGCAAACTCAGGTCAAATCATCAGGGAGGACCAGAGTAGCTCCCCCTCCCCTGACTTTGGACACATGAGAGAACCCAAGTCCAGCCTCTGGACTCATGCTCTAGCTAGGAGCATCCAGGGACAGTTTGACAAGGGATTTTCATTGTTGTCTTGGGGAAAAAACTCCTGTGACTGGGGTCTGCCTTCCAGTTGAATATATCATATTGTAGTCTGGTTGTTAAATCATAAACATCTTTTTGTGAGGACTTAATTTTGGCTTAACTCTTGATTTTTGGTTATTGTTAAAAAATATACTTTCATCCAGAATACAGAATATATATGAGATACTTGGTACTTTTGAAATTAGACTATGACAGATGGAGGCTTTGGTAGGTTCTTATTGGGAAACCCCTTTATAATGTGCTTCATCTAACTTGCTAATTGAAAAAGATAGGAGAATTTCCAAAGATGACTCAGAATCATGGGATGCACTAAATACTTGTGCATGTTTTTCTGTAATATGTTGCCAAGTAACTTACTGTTTATAAATTCATTATTTTCTTCCATGGCTTGGACTTGCTCCCACCTCCTCCCATTTCACAGTTGGGATGACTGGGGCATAGGGATTATATTAAGAGAGAAGAACTAGGTTAGGAGAGGTGGCCCATACCTCATCCTTCCTGCACTGACAAACCCAGCTTCTGGGAGGTGACTTAGTGTCACCCACGTTCCCAGGTCAGTGTTGCCTTTTAGAAGGAAAGACACGAGAAGGCCCTGGCTCTGCACGTGCAGTTTATCAAGAAGGCACACAGACCCAGGCCTTGCAGAGTGGTCCTGGAGTGTATCTCACTCACCCACCTGCACTGCCCTGGCTTTGATCGAAAGATTGTATGTGCGGACCAGGGCCCCATAGCTCATCTCCCTTCAGATTGTTGATTTGCAAAGTTGTTTGTTATGCAAATATTTTTTACATTCCTGGACTCTGGCTTTAGGTCTGGGGCTATGAGAGTCAAAAAGAGAGGTGGAGGTTCCACCCTGATGGAGAGCTCAAGAGGTATTGACAACTCCGAGGCTGTGTTTTGTTTGACTTGTAGGAGTTGAAAATGAATCAGTGGCATTTTTTCAATTTGGAAAGTTTTCATTTGAAAGTCAGATTTCCAGCTTCTCCTGAAAAATTTGGGATAATATATCCAACAGTGGATAGAGATGGTTGGGGGGCACCCCTTTTACACAAAAAATGGCTCTAGTCTCTCAGTTACCCAGGCTTCCACTCCCCAGTATCAAATAAAGATTTATTTTATGCATACAAGAGCTGGGGTACAGGCCAGACGTGTGGAGGCAAGATTCACGAGAGACAGAGTGGGGAGCAGAACAGGCAGATCCACTGAAATACACTGCTGAGGGGAGCAGCGGGCGAGGCAGGAGAGGTCCGCTGTGCCATGTGGGTCCCCTCCCTGGCCGGGGATTGAACTCATGCTGCAGTGGCTGCGGATAGCTTCATTGTGCTGAGACTTAATCTCTTGTGCCATCAGGGAAGCCCGCTAGTATCTTTTGCTTAACCCATGTTGTTCAACTCATTTATCTGATCCCACAGACATTTGAGTTTGTGCTTCCATGGGGAGCAGCAGTTTCTAGTTCCCTGCTTTTTAAAACTTTGCATTACACTACCTTGCTTTTGCTACATTATTACTTTTTTCCCTAACTGAAAGGAATCTGAAGAGGATTTTCAATTTTACAGCATAAGTCCCGTTCAGCTTTTATTTAGCAGTGAACCTTTAAAGAGATAGCACAAGTCCAGAGGAGCAAGAGCAGTTGAACCAAACTCCTTCCCTGAGAACTGCTTTGTACAGGCTGCATACATTTTTAAAATTTTACTCTATGGGAGTATTATCTGAAGTCTGATGTGCTGATTTTTGGGAACATGCAAGATTTTTTTCCATAGAGCTGAATGGTTTTTGTCTCTTTGTGTTGTGCCGTTTTGACTTACAGTAGGTTTCAGAGGCTACTCTCTGCTTTCGGATATCAGGGGAAACCTGTGTAATAGAAACTTGATATTGGTCTAAGTTTCCCAAACCCTGTCCTGGAAATTGGAGCCCATAATGGCACATGGACTTTCAAGTGAACCAGAGCAAGACTCATGTCCTCATCGCATTGTTTATTAAGTGAGCAGCCTCAAGTCCCAGTTCCGTATTATCCACCAAGCTGCAACTAACTAAATTGGGCATGTTGTTAGTGCTTTGAGCTCTCACATTAACTCTCTGCAGTGGGTGCTGTTTTTTGCTTTGTGGGAGGGGGGGTGAAAGGGGCACAAAGCCTGTTTTCATCCCAACTTTATAAATGAGGAAAGAGGTTTAGTGATGTTACCTAACTTGGTCAATTTCACTGAGTTGTTCGGGGTGCAAGCTGGGAGTCTGCCCCAGGCCTGTGCTGTTAGCCTCTGGGCTCCCTGGGCAGTGCGGAAGTCCACAGCACAGAGCACATCTGGTTTCTGTTTCCTATCTCATGACTCAGCTCACTTTCTCTTTGGGTGTATGATGAATGCCCCTCCCCCCAACGTGATGTTTGGATGCTGCCTCCAGGATGTTGCAGACTAGGAGGGGGTTTCACTGCATCAATGAGGTAGCACAGAGCCAACAACTCAGCGTGCAGAGCCGTGCTTTCAGGAAGTGTTCAGTTGACTGTTGTTCTTTCCTGCTTAGAGCTTTGCACTTTGGTATTTCTAGAACCCTTCCTGTCATAGGACAGCAACCAAGAGAAGAGAAGACACTCCTCTAGCAAGTCTGGCAGGTCCTCCTTGCTTTGGGGGGGAAAGGGAATCTCTCCAGGTCCTCACATTGTGTAGAGATACTATGGAATAACAGACTGTAAGAAAACCAGAACTATAGATGTAGTTGCTGAAGATTGTTCTTAGAAATACATACTTTGAGAGAAAACAGGCAGTGAGGTAGCGAATCCTCATTAGTTAGTGTGAGATTCCTCACTGTCTGGAACAGAAAACAGGGAGCAGTTGAGGGTGATGTGTGGATGTGGTAGATTAGAGATGCTGCAAATGGGCTTATCCTCCTCCCTGAGACAGATGGGATCTATATCCAGCCCCCACCCCCACCCCGACTTCCCTTGAATCTGAATGGATTTGTGATGTGGAATAGGGCAGAGGTGACATTTCTGGACCAAGACTTAGAACTACTTCTTGTCACTTGAGATACTCACTCTTAAAAATTTGGCTGCCATATTATGAACAAGTCTCGCAAGCTCTGAGTGAAAGCTCACTTGGAGAACAAAGAACTCTGACCTTGCAACTGCAGCTGCTGCTGACAACCAGCACCAACTTGCCAGCCATGTGAGTGTGCCATCTTGGAAGTGCACTTTCTAGACTCATCTTAGCTGCCTCAGCTGAGTGGAACATAGAAAAATTCCCCTTGGGCTGATCCCTACCTAATTTGCAGATTCATTACCAAAATAAATGGCTGTTATTATTTTAAGTCACTCAGTTTTGGGGTGGTTTGTTACATAACAATAAAGAACTGGAACAGTGGGTGGCACGGTGAAGAATCTATTCATTTTCTCATGTGGCGGGATTGGCAGTAACACTAATAGCTTGCCCTTGAAGGTGAGTTTATTTGTGTATGTGTAGGCACATCTGTATGTGCATGTGTGTGTCTATAAGCCTGTGCACAAGAGTATATTCTTAGACTAACTATCCAAAGGTGGAGAGTTCATGCTGTTGAGTGTGGTCAATTGCTTCATAAAAACCAAGCCAGGAACCCCTGACCGTGGATGAGAGATAAATCACATTAAATACAACAACAAGGATGACCAACATCTCTTTCTTTCTAAGTGTGGTGTCCAGCGGGCCTGGCGCAATAACCCCTCCTCCTTTCCCTTCCCTGACTCTCCTCTCTCGTGGGGTTTGCAACATGCCTCATTCCCATTTCTGAGAAACAATATTATTGTGTTAGCAGTTTTAATGCATCACTTTTTAAAAAAATTTCAAATGGAGAGGATTAATTGTATTACACTAGCAGGGGAAACACATGTAAAGTCTCTGAAATGTGTGGTGTTCACTTAAAGACAAAACCCCAGCCTGCAGCAAAGGAGACCGGGCTCACTGCAATCATATTCAAAAACCATCCAAGTTCTCTTTGTCATTCAAAAGCTGGGGCTGCCTCCCATCTCAACAGAAGCTTTTGTCATTGCTTATTTTCCTTTGGAGACCTGAGCATCATTTTCTTTCTCTTTTCCATACGAGGGGACCAGTCACCAGGCATGATGGTGCTGCTAAGATAATGTCAGTAAATAAAAGTTTTTAAAAATATTGAGCAATATTCTCCCAGCCTGTAAGTTCCAGTTTGGGAAAAAATTTGGTCCTTTTGGAAGCTGCCTTAACTCTTTGGGGTCTCCACGGTACCATTGAGTGAGTGATTACCTCTGTGCATCAAACAGCACCCCGGTGGCCTGAAAGAGTTAACGCGGCCTTCGGAAGTGCCCGTTGCTGTCCCCGGAAGGAGTGTGAGCTTTGGGAGACTGGCTGAGTGTACAATTACTGTTCAACTCACAGCGGCCCAATTTGCTTTATTGTAGAGTGCCTCCCGGAATCCCACTGCTCAAAGACGATCTAGATGCTTCTGAGTCAACTGCCTGCAAATTGGTCTTTGAGGGGTTTGCCATTGCAGGGGCGAGGCGCAGGAATTGGTTAGGAAGGCATCCTAGCGGTTTTCAGTCCTGGGGAGGAAAGTAATCTTCCCATGGAAATTCCCGGCCAAAAGGACAGAGTGTTTCTCTCCAGAGATGCAAGTTTCTGGAGGCTAGGCACTTTCCAGGTGGTAGCCATAAATTTTCCAGACAGGCCCATGCTGCTCGGGTATGTCTGCGTGTGTGTGAGGCGATTCAGCTCATCACTCTGCTGCATCACAGGTTCTCTGGGCTATGCCATGCTTCAGCCGGTTTCGGTAAAGTGGGAAGAACAGCAAAGCAGTAACCTCAGACTGTTGTAGGATGAGGGGAACAGGTGTCTAAGTGCTTGCTTGGCTCAGCATTTGGCCCAAGACATTGCTCTCACTCTGCATAGCACGGGCTCCATGAGCATCGTGTACTCACTAACCAAGTGTCTGCGCAAGGTCTGCTGTGCGCTCTAGTACTTTTGTACTTTGAGCAAAGTTCTGATAGGCTGCTTGTTGATCTGCAAAGGAAAGGGGCAACTATGTCTGTCTATAGGACAGAATAAATATTTCAGATACAGGCCACGTTCTGCTCAAAACAGTAAGTGCCTAAGTACTTCCACCTACATAAAAGAAATAAAACATTTCAGATCATTTAAAATCACCAGTGTTCATTCCTCTTCTGGCTTTCTAAAATGGTAGCCCCTATCCTGAATTACCATTCCTTGTGTGGGGAATATGTGTGTGTGTGTGTGTGTGTGTTTGTACATATAGATAAAGCAAGCTATACATGTGCTTTACAATATGATTATAGAGAAACTTGTGAGATCATATATAAATTACGCGATAACGTTATATATGGATATATTTTTTACATGTAAACATAATATTATCTTATAATTTATATATAGCTTCACAGGTTTTTGTTCAGTTGTGATGGAATAAATTTTTGCAACTGGCTTTTTCTACTCAACATTCTATTTCTGGACTCCATAATGACACATGTAGCTGAATTTCTTTTTAAGTTCTGTGTTGTACCCTATTATATAAATATGCTACAAATTATTCATTCATCATCCTATTAATAAGTACTATTCCCCCCCAGATTTCCACAATTAAAAATAACGCTGCATAAATATTTCTTGTCCATGTCTCCTTGTGCCCATGTATGATCTGTGGGATGTGCACCCCTTTAACTTTATTGGATTGGGTGAAATACTTATTCAAAGAGGTTTTGCCACGAGACACTCCATCAATAGAGTGTGGGGGTTTGTGGGCCCTTACCTTTGCCTAAGTTTGTATTGTCAGACTTTTCATTTTTAACATTCTCAGTATAAATATCTCAGTGCAGTTTTCATGTTCCCAATTATTCATAACTTATTTATTTTATCTTTTAAACATTATTTGCTACTTGAATTGCTTCAAAAAAATCAGGATGTTTCTCCCTTTTAATTAACTTGTATGGGTTTCCATACTATTCTTTTGCCAGCTCTATGTATTGCAGATAGTTTCTCCCAGTATGTGGTTGGCCTTCTCATTCTGTTATAGCATCTTTTCATACAGAGTTTTAAAGATGTTTACTTTTTTACAAACACGGTATCTATAGCGGGGAGACACTGACAATAGTTTCCCTTTGGGATTTTTATACCTTTCTTCCCTTTTCTAGAAGAAGGATCTCAGCGGTAAGTTAGAGAGTTCAGAGGCTCTGGGGTGGGAGTGGGGCGGAAACTTAAAGGTAGGTGATATAGTTTCCTTGGGGAGACAGCAGGGAAAGCGGGTTGGCAGTTAGTTCGGGCTGGCGAAGAGAGGTGAGGTGCGTCTCACGTTTTGCTTGGTAGCTTTGCACTCTCTGATGGAGTCCTGCTTGTTGCCCGCAGGCCTGGGAACACTCTGCAGGGATCATCTGCTTCCCCAGCCTCCAGAACCTGGCGGAGGATGTTTCCAACCTGTTTGCCCAGGAAATTCAGAAGGCCCTCGTGGGAAAGCCTGCAGGTAGGAGAAGCGTTTCTAAGAACAGCTCTGCAATCCCCTCCTAGACCTCTGCCGAGCCCTCTCTGCTTTCTAGTGGAGGGAGAGTAGTGTTTTTCAAAGCACCTGGAGGCCCAGTTCAGCCACCGAGTATCCTGGGAAGATGGGAAAGGCTAGCATGGGAGAGAAAGGAGGCTGGGGAACTCTGCTGCTCCTGGGAGGGACAGACACACAGACACAGACTGATGCACCCACACATGCACATTACACTGCCCCCCCTGGCACATGCACACACAGCCACACACACAGATACAGATTACCCCCCACTGACACACGCACAGACATACATAGGCACGTGCACACACATGGCCAGGTCTTGGGGAATTGCTGGGATAAACCTTGTACCTGAGTGTTCAATGGAGAACTCAGTCTGGAAGACATGAGGCCAAAGTGTGTTTTCTGCTGTGAGGTCTCCAGGTTTGCAATCTTCCACTCTTGGAGCTGGACCCTGGAGGGTTGGCCTAGGGAACTCAAGGGCAGGAGGGAATTTCCAAGGTGGGGAGTGAGCATGGTGTAGATTGCAGGAATCCCTGTGATATAAGGGAAAAAATAATGCAACATATATAGGAAGTGAGATGAAGACTCTGGATTGTGGGAGATCCAGTAGCAAAGAACTGATTATTTGGCACCGGGAGACCAATGGTGGCTGTCGCACAAGGATGTTAGCATGATAAGTGTTGTCCGCCAAGGGCTTCAGTATGACAAAGTGTGAAATGTTTGCTGTGGAGTCAGGTGCCATGGCGGGAGGGCAGGAGGCAGAAGTGCCATAGGAGCTGAGGAGCGGGAGTGGACAGGGGCCGGCATCACAGGTCAGCACGTTGCCCTGCTGGTGACACTTGCCTCCCTGTGCTGTTGCCAGAGCAAGCGAGGGCAGCGGCTGGGCAGTTGCTGCAGTGGAAGGGTGACGCGGACCAGGATGGCTACCTGCTCTTGAAATCAGTGTACGTGCTCACGGGGACAGACTCGGTAAGTTGGGGGCCCCCTTCCGCGGTACGGGGGTCCTCATCTGTGCTGAGAGGGAAGTCCCAGCACAGGGCAGTGGCACATCTCAGGAGTGCCTTGCTTTCCATGAAGCCAAGTTCTTCTGTCTCCTTCCCTAGATCTGTCCTGATGCAGAACATGGACTTCAGAGTCTGAAGTTCAGGTTCAAATCTTGCCTTTTTTTTTCAGTGGACAAGCTGTGTATAATGGGGTAAATTGTTGGACTGCTCTGCAACATTGTTGCATTGTTAATTTAGATTTGGGTAATAAAGCCTAGGTTCTGGGGCTAGTGTGGGGATTAACAAATGGCCAGTGTGCGTGGACTACTTCCTGCATGCTGGGGTGAGGTTGATATGTCCTGCGCATGTGTCAGTTAATCTCCGCAAACCCAATGAGTTGGATGATGGTGATGAGAGCCAGGTTCGTGTGTTGTGTGCTGCAGCCTGCCTGACTCCAGAGCCCTTGTGATGCACTGCTCTTCACTCCCTCCTGCTAGACTCAGGCTGGAGGAGCCAGGCCTCAGCACTGGACCCCTGCTTCCCAGCTGTGCTGTTCCAGTGGGCGAGCAACTCTTGTTTCCCATCTACCCGCCCCCTCCCGGTCATCCTGCCGGCAAAAGCAGGGCCTGGTACTTCCTCTTTGAATGGCTTTCTGATGACTGAGTCCTCACAGATGGCAGCAGTTCCCAGCCTCTGTGGGCCGCCCCTGAAGCACTGAGAGATGTAAGCAGCTTTCAGCGGAGTCAGTGTTACAAGGAGTTGTACAGGGTAGCCCTGGTGGGGTCACGACAGAGCCAGGGGTCAAACCCAGAGACTGACCCTGCCCTGCAGCGGGAGCTTTTTAGGGGAAGGGTCACACCATTGGCCTGAGTTATGTTCCCGTGTCTGGCCCGGAGTGTACGTTTTTTCTTTCTCTAATTTGCCTACCATGCCTGTCAGATGAGTCATTTATGTAGGAAGTTATGTCGTCTCTAGTTCAGATTAACCCGCATGGGCTCGCACTCATGGAGGGGGCAGCACAGTGACTCCTGTGGAACAGAGAGGCCCCGGAAAACTCCACACTCAGGCTGGTCCCTCTGTGCCAGCCTCCTGTCTTCTCCCTTCTGTCTGCCCGCTCATCAGTCTTGATCTGTAGGGTCACCTTGGTCTTAGTGAGGTCTCAGATTTAAAGGAGAGACGGGTGGACCCTGGCTAGTTTGTAAGTTCAGTCATGTGCACTTATTATCAGCCATCCTCCTCCTGACGGAGTCTCTGGCTCCCTAATCAGAATGCCAGGCTCTACTGTCAGCCGTCAGCCGTCAGCTGTCAGCCGTGGTTGCCCAGGAAAGCCCTGGTTTTCTGCTTTGCAGCAGTCTGTGCCCGCCTCCCTTGCTCCCTTCTCCACCCACTGTCATTATCCTTCAAAAGATGGAGTTTACTGAACACAGTGCAGGTTTCCCCCGTTATCAGAACAGAGAACATTCCTGTGAAATCTCCTGAAAGCTGAACTGGTGTAAAGGCAGGAAGCAATTACCATTAATTCATATGGAAAAATGTTTGACAGTTCCCACACCCCAAAATGAACCCACTAATTCATTACCAAACACCACACCAAATCTCAACTTGCCCTCACATACTGTGAAAGCAGGAGTGCGAGCTAAACCCACAGGCTGTGTAGGGGAGGTCCTGCGGAAGGACCATGGTAGGGGTGCTCTTGCTTCGGGAGCCTCCCGCTAGAGCAGTTGGTGCACAGCAGACACTGAACACTCGTGTTGACTTTGGACTTCTGTTGTAAAAGCAAAAATCTTTGGCTTTCTTTGGGTCAGTGAAAACAGGTATTAATATAACTCCACGCAACAGCCAAGTGGGATAATGAGAACGTTCGGAAAGTGGGGAATACCTGTAAACACTGCTGCACACATAATCTTTGCAAGCACGCTGTGCGCGTCTTGCGGTTGTCTCCACTGTTACTTAAGAATGGGTTGGCCAGAGGGCGGACTTGCCACTGTCGTGCTGGAAAGCCGCCTGGCCCACCGTGCGCTCGGCCTGCTCTGGACCCCTGGGTCACCTCTGCTCTTCTCTTGCAGGCCACACTGGGCAGGGTGACTGAGTCTGGGCTCCCAGCCCTGCTCCTCCAGTGCCTTTACCTCTTCTTTGTCTTCCCTATGGAGAAGGGGGAGATCTTTGAGAGTGATGTTCAAATTCAGAAGATGTTCGTGCAGGTGAGTGAAAAAAGGACTTTGACTCCCCCAGGCCAATGCCCTTTGCTTCTTCGAGATCCTTTTATCTGTCTTGGCCCTAGTTCTGAGACTCGTTTGTTCTCCTCCAGGACTCAGGTTACCCATCTAGTCCCAGATGCTAGATTCTGGGGAATCCCGTGCTTTTGGAAAAAGGATTTCTTTCATTTCAGCCTCCTCATATCCCTAGATCCGTATTCCCCTTGCTCTCACAGGAAGTTGCGTTCCTCCTCCTTGACAAGGCCGGCGAGCTCCTCCTCCCCAGTCTGCTTTTGTGGGTCCTGCTTGTCCTCACTGACATCTGGACCCTCCCTCTGAGGGAGCAGCCGGCCGATCAAGGCCATTTGCACGCTGCAGTGAACATCTTCTGGTACTTGCTGGGTACCTGCTCTGTGTCACGACCGGCCTCACGTCTGTTCCTTCACGAGCCCTCTCTCCGTGCCTGGGTGCGTGTCGTTCTGTCCTCCCAGCGCTGTTCAAACCAAGACACAGCGACTAAACATGAGCACATGGGCACAGAGGCAGTGGGCGGGATGCCGGACTGGAATCCTGGACTCTGTCTCTTAAGTCCTCTCCTAGCCACTCCTAACCATGTGTGAGGTCACCTCTTGCCTCTCCTCAGAAGCCACCTCAGGGCACTAAGCATCAAGTTTGATGACCTCTGTTTAAGCCTTTCCTTCCTATCCTCTCTGACTACCAGCAGCGGCTTTCAACACAACTCTTCACCTTACCTCCTTCCCCTGCCCACTTCTTGACAAGTTCTGCTATCTCAGTTTCTGGGAAACTGGCTCTTTCTGACTTGGGGGGTCAGGGGTTGGTTAAAAGGGCAGTGTGTCTTACTCATCTTTCGAGTCCAGTACCTTGGGAAGACCATGTCTGTATTGACCAAGGGCTTTCTCTATTTCACACCATAAAAATATATGAATTCCTTCTATGTGTGGCTCTATGCCAGCTGGTGGGGGGTCGGGGGATGTCCCTACAGCAGGCAGAATGCCCTCTCTTGTGCAGGTGACAGAGAGGTGGGGAGCCCTAATGGGAAACAATCACATGCACAAATGAGCAATGTTCAGTTTTTGAGGTGCCATAAGGGAAAAATCAAAGGTGCCCAGAACTGTATGTGCATGCAGATTCCTCTGCTAGGTATGGTGCCTTCCCTTCCCTTAGCCCCCAACACCGAGCAGGGGAATACTCATCACCACTCTGGAAAAGAAGGGAACAAACCTCAGAGAGACAGGCTTCCTAACCTGAGTTTTCTTGGCTTTGTCTCCCTCTGCAGATGCTGTTGAACATCTGCAGCGAGTCCCAGGGGCTGCAGGGGCTTCTCTCGGGAAATGAGCTCCAGTCTCTAGTGATTGCCACCACCTGTCTCAGGGAACACAGCTGCTGCTTTTGGAAGGAGCCCATCTTCTGTGTGCTGAGGGCCATCTCCAAGGCCCAGAACCTTGTCATCATCCAATACCTGCAGGGTATGAGCCCGGGAGGCCAGGGCTGTGAGCCGCCTTTGAATAACACCATAGGAGACACTTGCAGCATCAGTACAGATTTCTGGGACCAAAAAAGAAATGGGCAAAAAGGGTTTTCATCTATGTCCAGTTGTGCCCAAGAGATGACCCTGCATTCCTTCGGTCCATTCATCAACAGGCTTTTACTGTTCATTTTGATGCTCCATTGGAGGAGGGAGGGGAAGGAAACTGATTGGATGCATACATGCTGTTGAGCAGACACGGTGCTGGGCCCATTTCTCACCTGTTCCTTTGAGATATTAACTATTAAGACCATTATGTGATGGGGAAAACAGAGATTTATAGCAGTGGAAGAATGTGCCAAGGCTCCCTACCTAGTGAAGAACAGAATCAAATTTTAATCTTGGAGATACCTGATACTGGGGCCTTAGGCTCTGCCCTGAGTAGCATGTGCAGAGGTTAAGACTGTAGAATCTGGAGCCAGACAGCTGGGGTGTGAACTCTGGTCCGACTGATTATCCACAGGTGCTCAACAACCTTAGGTCTTTCGTGTATAAAATGGGGATAATAGTCTCTCTGAACTCATTGGATCATTGTGACACTTCAATGAGTTGACACATTTGAAGCGCTTAGACAAGGCCTGGCACATTGGATACCTCACAGGTGTTAGCATCACAGCACCAACACCTGGGTGTGATCACAGGCAAGCTAGCAGGGGAGCCAACGCCATTGTGATACCTGGGACCTCCCTGGCATCATCTGTCTCCCGAGATGATGCTGGGAGCAGGGACACCATCCTGGCTTACAAAATCTCAAGAAACATCTTGTCATCGTCTTAGGGCAGGGAGGGAAGGCTGTAAGGCTAATGCTAAGGGGAACATTCTGATGAAGTTTCACTTCATCTGGCTTTCTCACCCACTGCTTCCACCTCTGGGGGCACTGCAGTCTATCCTGGGCTAATCTGAAGGAACGGGGTCTTTCTTAGATAGGGGATGTGTGTGTGTGTGTGTGTGTGTGTGCGTGTGTAGGGGGAGGGGATATGAGCCTGCCAATGTGACCTCAAACACTTGCCCTGTGATCTTCTTTCTTTCGGGACATCTGGTAACAGAGGTGAGAGCTGGGAAATTCCACAAACCCACTGCTCACTGTAACTGAGCCCAGTTTAGGGTTTTAAAACTCTAGAGAGGTCAAGGACAGGTGGCAGTGTTCCAGAACTGAGCTGGACCTGAGGTATCAGGACCTCAGGTACCCTCTTGGGCTAGAGACTGAGACCTCTGAGAAAAGGCTACATGCCTTGGAGGTGAGGGGGGGGGTGTCTCTCTTTGGGTTGTTATTCTTAGCTGCTCAAGACAACAACTGGAAAAGAACAATTTCACCTCAGTGAATAGTCTACAGCTCGGAGCTTAGGGAGATGGATGGTTTCCGTAGTGAATGGGTTGAGAAGAAAGTTTGGGCAGTAAGGGCTGGGCTGGTGGTCACCTGCCAAGCTGTACATCTTGGGGATGCCCTGCCCTTGAGGGGTGAAGTCCTTGAGGTTGTTGCCACAGTCTCACAGCTGAGCATGTATTATCTCAAGTGTTTATATATTTATCACAGTTCTGGATCTGTAAATCATGCATTTTATTTGCTTGTAGAATTTTTTTTCATATATGATGATCTGTGCAATGACTCTTAATTTGAATAAGCCTCTCCTCTCTTCTTTCTGACTTCTCTTTTTTTAACTCTTGCTGAGGAGAATATGTATGTATGCACTTTCCTACCACCTATTCCTTTAACCCTTTCTTCCTCCCACTCCCTTTTAACTTCAAAAAAACCCTCATTTTGGTTTTCAAAAAGCTCCTTTATGACTATTTAGCTTAATCAGTTCATCCTTTGAGTCTTTATTTTACTCATATACATTAAATTGTCCAATATTTGTCTTTGTCCCTCTGTCTTAATTTGTACCCATAATTCCCTTGAGATCCTTTTGTTTTGCTATAAATGGTCACATTTCACCTTTCATTACAGAATCTCAAGAAACATATATTCAATGGGTGGATAAACCATGTCTTCTTTACCCAGTACTCTATCAGTGGACACTGAGGCTGCTTTGCAATCCTAGCTATTAAAATAGTGCTGTAAGAAGCATCATGGTGTGTGTAATATTCTGAGTTGGTGGTTTTGTGATTTTTAGATACCCAAAAGTGGGATTGTTGGATTAGATGGTAGTTCCATTTTTCAAAGTTTCAAAGGGGTACAGACCACTTTCCAAAAAGGTGGCACCAGTTTACGTTCCCACCAACAATGTATTAGGGGTTCTCTTTCTCTATTTCCTCTCCAACACTTGTTGCTGGATGTCTTTTGAGTATGTGCCGTTATCACAAGTGTGAGATGATGTCTCATCCGTGATTGTGACTTGCAGCTTCCTTATTAAATATGATGGTGGGTATTTTTCCGTATATTCTCATGGCCTTTTGCATATTCTCTTTAGTCTATTTTTTCAGACTTGCTTCCTATTATATTGGGCTGCTTGTTGTTTTCATTACATTAGATGAGTTCTTTGTAAACCTTGGATATTAACTGCTTGCCAGTTTTTTGATGTGTAAATATCTTCTCCCATTTAGTAGATATCTTTTTAATCTACTAATATTTTCTTTGCTGTGCAAAAGCTTTTAAATTTGAGGTAGTCCCAAATGTTTATTTTTGCTTTTATTTCCCTTACCCTAAGAGTGGAGTCTCCAAAGACATCTTTTTTATTGATGTCATAAAACATGTTGCCAGTGCTTTCTTCTATGTGTTTTATTATTGCAGTTCTTATATCTATGTCTTTATCCATTTTGAACTCATTTTTGTGAACAGAATCAGAGCATGATCCTACAGAATCCTTTTATATATGTGTGTCCAGTTTTCCCACCTGACTTTGCTAAAGAGACTCCTTTTTCTATTGTTTGGTGGTAACTTCTTTGTCATAAATGAGGTATTGATATATGCATATATATTCTGTTCCATTGATCCGTCTTTTTATTCCAATATCATGTGGTTTCAGTATATTTTAAAATTAAGTAACATGATGCTTCCATTATTCTTTTTCTCAGGATTGCTTTTGCTTTTCAGCACCTTATATAGCTCCATATAAATGCTAGTATTTTATTGTTCTAGTTCCTTGAAGACTATCATTAGAATTTTAATGGATATTGCATTATATCTATATCTTGCTTTTGGTAAAATAGTCATTTTAACTACATTTATTGAACCCATCCATAAATACTGAATATTTTTCCATATTTTTATATCTTGTTTTATATCCTTTAATATGTCTTGTAGTTTTCACTGCATAAATTCTCTATCTCCTTACTTAGAATAATCCTAGTTATTTAATTCTTTTTGATTTGATTTTTTAAAATGGAATTATTTTCTTAATTTCTTTTTCTTCTTGCTCATTATATATAAAAGTGCAGAAATTTTTGTATGTTAATTTTATAACTTACTGCTTTTACTATATTCATGTATTGTTACTGATAGCTTTTAAGTGGGGTTTGTAGGGTTTTCTGTATATTATCTGCAGATGGTGATACTTTCACTTCTTTTTCCGAATGGGTTCCTTTCGTTTCTTGTTGTATGATTGTTCTAGCTAGAACCTTGAAAATTAGATTAACTAGAAATGGTGACTGTGGACATCCTTGCCTGATCTTATAGGGAAAGCTTTCAGGTTTTCACCATAGTAAAAGGTAAACCTTGGGCTTATGCTACATGGCCTTATATGTTGAGGTAAATTCCTTCTGTTCCCATCTTGTTACCATTAGTGTATTCTATATTTTATCAAATATCTTCCCTGTATCTATTGATATTATTATATGTTCCTTACCTTTTCTTTTGTTGATGTAGTTTATTACATTGATTAATTTGCATATATATCAAACCATCTTTGCACTCTTGGAGTAAATCCCACTTGGCCATACTGTATGATCTTTGTAATGTCTTGCTGAGTTTGATTTGCTGCTATTTTATTGAGAAATTTCACATCAATATTCATCTGAGGTATTGGTCTATAGTTTTATTTTATGTGTTTGTTTTGCTGTAGCATTAAGGTAATGTTGGCATCATAGACTGTGTTAGGGAATTGTCTTTCTTTTGGATTTTTTGGGAATAATTTGAATAAAATGGGCATAATTTCTTCTTAAAAGGTTTGATAAAGATTTATTTTATTTTATCATACTTGATAAAATATAGTTTCAATAAGGCAGGCTTATAGACATTTACAAAACATTTCACCCAAAACTGCATCGTATATATTGTTCTCATGTAAAAATCTCAAGAATAGATCAGATGTTGAGACTCAAATCAATTGTAAATAAATTTATGAAAGTTATTATTATACTAAACATTCTTTTGGATCATCATGCTGTAAAGCTAGAAATTAGCTGTTAAAAAAGCTGGAAAAATCTTAAACACATAAATATTAAACAACATACTACTCAGTAACCACTAGATTAAAGAGGAAATTAAAGCAGAAATTAAAAAATACCTGGAGACTAATGAAAATGAGGACAGAAACCATCAGAATTTATGAAGTGCAGCAAAAGCAGTCTTGAGAGAGAGAGGTTCATTTCATACAGGCCTACTTAAAGAAACAAGAAAAATGCCAATAATTGACTTATAATTTTACCTAATGCAATTTAAAAAGGAAGCGCAAACAAGAACAAAAGTTAGTAGAAGGAAGGAAATAATAAAAATTAGAGTGGAAATAAATGAAGTTGAAATTAAAAACTATACAAAAAATCAATAAAACTCGCATTCAATTTTTCAAGATGATGAAATTGTTAAACCTTTAGTGAAGCTAACAAAGAGAAGAAAAGAGAAAACGTTGATAAATAGAATTGGAAATGAAAAAGGAGAAATTACTGCAGATAGCATGGAAATGCAAGGGATTATAAGAGATTATTATGATTTGTTGAATAAATTCAATAATCTTGAATAAATGGATATGTTTTTAGAATAAGACTGAGCCAGGAAGAAATTGAAAATTTGAACAGACTAATCACATATGGAATTGAAAGAGTGATCAGAATTCTCCCCAAAACCAAAACCCAGGATCTGGTTTTATAAAGTGTTTGTAGGCACTTTAATTAATCCACTAATGTAGTTTTCCAGGCACTTAAAAGAAGCTTCTCTCAAAGAAAGAGCCCTAAAAGTAGTCAGTGAAAATCTAGGGACAGCTCTCTTCTGACTTGTAGCTTCTCCTAGCTCCTGGTGTAATTGACAAGTTCTATGGCTGGCCCCATCCAGCTGACTGGCCCTGTCTTCCTTCCACGTCCCAACCCCCTGGCTTCTTTAGGAACTTTTCATCAAAATAATTTCTGCTCAGCTCAAGTGTTACCTCCTTTAGGAGGTTTTCTATGATTCTTCAGTCCTGTGTTTGTATGTCATTAGTAATGGATCTGGACCCTCCTGGGTGCTAGGATTTAGGAACAGAGGCTTAAGAGACTTGTTTCCTCTTCCTATGACACCTCATTTCCAGCTGGGTCTGCAGAGGATAGCTCTAAATATGGCACTCACCAGGGGGAAGCCTACTTCTTGATCCAAGAGATAGCAGAGAAGTGTTTGGGATTAATTCTCATTCAAGTGTTGATATACAGTTTAAATAGGAAGTGACCTTGGCAGAAAAGCTATTACTTTTCAGTTCAGCATATCTATATCTTCTTCCTATAGCCATGGATTGTATCAAGATCTCTCTCCAGAACCTCACCAGGCTTGCAGACACTCTCCCTGCTCCTGAGGTGAGTGAAGTTGTGAACCTCATCTTGGCTTTCGTGAAGGACTCCCACCCAGTCTCCTCGGTGTTGCTTCTGGAATTTGAGAACGGAGAAGGCTATCCTCTATTGCTCAAAGTGTTACTTCGGTAAGTGGTTGTGGTTTGTGGAGGCAAAACCACTATAGCCTTAGTCTTCAGAAACATTGGATGCCTTGGAAAAAGAGATACTGCAGCTTCTCAAATGTCTTCTGAAATACAACTCTCCATAAAGAATGGCAAGACTTTTATTGCAAAAGTAGTTCTTTTGGGAACCAACAGGTGATTGTGATGCTAGTTTTACCAAATTCATTGGGAATGTACCATCCGTGTGCCTGCCTGACAGCCGTCTGCTAGCTTCTGCATCTGTGTTGTTGACTTTCTGGAACTGGCTCTCCCTGTATGCTTGGGGCTGCAAGTTCTGGTGAGTCAACAACTCCAGGAGGGAGCAACCTTCAACCAGCCTTCAGACCTGATGGGTCAGTTCCCAGTAAAGCTGCCCCTCAGGTGGGCTAACGCTGCTCTGCTGCTAAGAGTCACTGGGAGTAGCAAGCTCACGTTGACCAATGAGGCATTTGCTCCCAATGCTCAAGTACTGGTTTCCTACTGTTTCCTCTCATGGTATTTTTAGGATCAGTTCACAAATGAACTATATTCTATGAAACCACTGATCCATGGGAAACCCAAACAAAAACACTCTTCAGATGACTATGTACTAATTCCTCACACTCTGACTTTCTATATCATCTTATCATCTTCAGATTGGGTCCAGGGATTGGGTAAACCAAGGGACAGAAATCAAGGAGGAAATTTCTTGATGATTCATACTTTTCCATTGATCTTGGGTAACGTGCTTAAGGGCAAGGTCACAATATGTTCTCTAGGTTTTGCTCTGTGAATATGACGAGACCGTCTCTTCTTTGGGGCACTGCTTACTCAGCAATTACTTCACAGATTTTACTACAGAATCATGCTCTTGTCTAGAGGTGGTGACTTGGACGAGGGGTCCAGAAAATCCAAGAGGATGTGATTAAGTGATAATGTCCTTGGGACCTACCTCCAAAAGGACACTAAGAATATCCCTGTGGACAGGCCAAAAGAGGACTCATTTTATCTTAGTCTGAACCAAGAATAACTTGCTATTGCTACCAGCGAGATCTATGTTATACCAGTTCCTGAACATTTCTTTCTTTTTCTTTTTTTTAAAAAAGATTTATTTATTTATGCATACAAGAGCTGGGGTACAGGCCAGAGTCCAGGGAGGTGAGAGGATTCACCAGACAGAGTGGAGAGCAGAACAGGCAGACTGACTGAAACACACTGTCAAGGGCAGCAGCGGGCAGGGCAGGAGAGGTCTGCTATGCCATGTGGGTCCCCTCCCTGGCCGGCAGCAGGGATCGAACTTGTGCTGCAGTGGCTGCGGTTTGCTTCATAGTGCATTGCTTAACCCACTGCTCCACCAGGGAGGCCCCTGAACATTTCTTTGTTTGAAAGTCTGGCTGCCTTTCCTTGGCCTTCTTGTGAAAGGCAGGAGGGAGAACTAAATAAAGCTGCTCCAGGGTGTGTTAGGAAAGACCCATTTCAGCTCACTTGGTTTCTTTCTGCCTTGACTGAAGTGATACTGCAAATACTTTTACTCTCGACATGGTGAAACTGGAATAAGATTTCGGAGTCACTCCTCCTCTGACACACCTATACACGAGTAACCAAAACCAAGACGTCATCCTTGAAATAAACATAAGGAGGGCTGATAACGTCTGATTGTTTTTCCACCATCGTTGTTTTGTTGCTCTTTTCAAACATTCAGTCCCTCCTTTGGGGTTTGTCCCTGTTTGGCTGCTGCGCACAGGCCATGTCTTCTGGGGGATTCAGCTTGAAAGCTCTTCACAGTTTCTCTGTATTCTGATGGCATTTCTTTAAATCCGAGCCTGATGTTTGAAAACGTTTTCTTTAGCGCACAGTGCTCCTTACCTTCTGTTGCTGACTCGCTGGATGGGGACCTTTGGGGGTCTCCCCGCACTGTTGTTGGCGTTGCCTCTGCATCACATCTGTATGAGCAAATAAGTCTGGTTTGTCCAGAGATCCAGGGACTCGGCTTTGTGTGTCCACACAGGTACGAGGAGCAGAGTCAGAGCGAAGTGGACCCCCACCTGGAGGAGCTCCTGGAGCTGGTGATGTGGCTGACGACCTGCGGGAGGTCAGAGCTGAAGGTGTTTGACAGCGTCACTTATCCACAGCTGGAAGGCTTCAAGTTCCATCAAGAGGCTTCTGGTGGGTCACCTGTGGCTCTGCGAGCTGACGCTCTGCAGGCCTGTGCTGATTCTTTGTGAAGAAGCAAACACTTGGAAACTGACGTTGATACAGTAGTAGTCAGTTCTCTCATGCGTTTGGGGAGATTCCCTATGGATTTCAAAGCTCTCCTTTAGACATTTTCCCAACTATATTGGGTGGAACTTAGAGTATATGTTTGCAAGACACTCTGATATACTAGAGGGAGATTCTGTTCGCCACCCCACCTCTGGGCGACTTGCTTTGGAACAGGCTTTTATGTTTTAGGACCCGATGACCCCAAATCAGTCATTACTTGATATATTAATTGATTGATTGATAAGCTCAATCGACACACACAGAGGCTTTTTGCATGGTAGTCATTCTGTCTCATGCTGGGCATCAGCATGGACAGGCCAGGTTTCTATTCCCGAATCCCCTTAGATTCCCCACATGGACACTGAGCCATGATCTGCTGTGTAACTGGCTGATAACGCATCAGGCACAGACTGACCCCGGGCAGGAAGGGCAACCCTTTTGGTAACTTAGCAAGCCCTGCATTGTGGGTCCTGTGCGAGTGAGATTTCAAGGCTAAGTATGGGTTTCCAGGTAGAAGAGAAGTTGAAGAAATTTAAAATTGGAAAGTATAACCTGGGAAAAGGAACGGGGACTGGAAAGGTGGGTGAATCTGGGGAAGTGAACACAGCAGCCCGTGCAGACCAGAGACCAGAAACTGCGGAGCTGCAGGGAAATGTATACCTCAGAGAGGAGTTTGAGAAAAATCTAGCATCTGGGGCAGACAGGGATGGAGGCAGGAAGTATCTGATGAAGCATCTCCTGTGCTGGAGAGAAAGGAGGTGGCAAGTTTGGAAGATGTCTTATTTAACAGCTGGTCTAGAAGTAGAAGTGACTTTGTTTAGTAATCTTTAACATCATTTGATTTTAATGGATTGAAATAAATACTCTAGCAGTGCTGTCCAATGGAAATAGAATTTGAGTCATGTTATACAAGTTGAAATGTCATAGCAATACATTTAAAAAAGAAACAGAAGAAAAAAGTTAAATTATTTTTAATGATACATTTTATTTAACCCAATAGATCCAAAATATTGCTCTTTCGACATATGGTCAGGACAAATAATTGATAATGATATTTTTGCATTATTTTCCTGGTGCTTTATCTTGGAAATCTGGTATGTATTTTTACATTCCCAGTACATCTCTGTTCAGAGTGGCCTTATTTTGAGTGCTCAGTCACAACATCTTGGAAAATGCAGCTTTAGTCTTACTCCTACTTTGGACAGCTGGCTTTTTGGACTTCTAATAGACATTTACCCACAGAAGCTAGGAAATAGGAACTTTAAGGGGTACTTCCTAATGCGATGCAAGCTAATGGGTGCAAGGCACAGACTAGTAGAATTTGACTTGCAGAAATGTCTTGCAGAGTTATTCCTTTTTTCATCTTTAGGGGTGACTGTCAAGAATCTTCAGGCCTTCCAAGTCCTGCAGAATGTTTTCCAGAGAGCCAGCAACTCTATCCTCTGCACGAAAGTCCTGTTGGCCATCAGAACCATGTGGTCCTGGAACCCACGAAACTTCTTCCTGCTGGAGTGGACGCTGCAGCCCATCTCGCAGTTTGTGGAGATTGTGCCCCTGAAGCTCATGCCAGTGCAGATGCACTTCTTCCAGCTGCTGGAGTTCCTGGTGTTTGAGCTTCATTATGTGCCCCATGAGATTCTGCAGAAGGTGCAGCACCTGATCAAGGAGAGCCCCGAGTCACCCTGTGCCCTTGTCGCCCTGCAGAGTGTCCTTAGGATCTCTGGTGGGGACCTGCTCTTCACCGACATCTTTCGGGACTCGGGACTTCTGGGCCTGCTGCTGGCCCAGCTGCGAAAGCAGGCCAAGATCCTGAGGAAGTCAGGTGCAGCCCCAGAGTGTGGGGAGGGGGTGCAAAGGAGGGGGTGGAGATCACTGTTGGCTGGGTCTTGTCTGTGTGCCATCTCCACTACTTATCAGAAGAGCGTGCCCCATCTTACCCAACACTATGAGGGTCAGAGAGGCTTCTTGTGGGGCACGTGGCTTCCTTCACAGGGTTACATTGTAGGAACTGGAATGTATACTCTCTTACAATGGAAGCTCTATACTCATATTTCCTTAAGAAGATACAAAACTAACAGAATCAGAGATTTTGGATCTTGCTATGTCCACTTACATTTTTTCACTGACTCTTAAATCTGGCAGGAAACAAAGAGTCCACATCTGGCGCTCAGTGTTCAGAAAAGGAGCTGACTTGTGTGATGCTGAGAACTGTGGACACACTTCTGAAGGGCTCAGTAAGAAACGCCGGTAAGGGTGGCACCAAATCTGCCTTCCACTCCTTGGGAAAACACAGACTCTTGACTTATGACACATGATTTATGTCCATTTCAAAGACTCTATCTAAGAATGAGCAATACTAATGCTGGCTGAGGTCTGTCTGCTTGTTCATGTTCAGTGATCATCAGTAAGTTGGTAGGTGCCTCGGTTAACACTTTATAGTTGCTGACTTAGGAAGCAAAGAGATAGCCTAAATTTATAAGATCACAGAGTCCCCCCTCCCCAAGTAAAATCTGTTAATATCCTTTTGTACTATCAGTGCTTCTTCACTTTGTAAACTACAAAGAAAGTTAGTAATTTTTAAGAGGCATAATTTAATATCCTTTCAATTCTTCGGGACTCAGTAGTTCAATCATATAAATTTTTTGTTTCCTAAGGTATGTGGCTTCCATATTTAAAAACTATATACATGCACAAAATATATATTATCAGTGTGACTTGGGGGCACCTTTGTCTGAGGTCCTCAGAGAGCAGTTATACCAAATATGAATGGTTATTTCATTATGGTAAAGGTCCCTATCATCAGGCTAGAGAAGATTCCCTGAAGGCCAGGGTCAATGTTGGGGAGCATATTCCTAGGCTCACTTGAGATTGAATTAGTAATAGGTCATGGTCGAGCCCTACTTTTCTTTTTTTTTTAAAGATTTATTTATTTATGCATATAAGCACTGGGGTACAGACCAGAGGTGTGGGGGGTCAGAAGATTCACCAGAGACAGAGTGGGGCACAGAACAGGCAGATCTATTGAAACACACTGCTGAGGGGAGCAGTGGGTGAGGCAAGAAAGGTCTGCTGCACCATGTGGGTCCCCTCCCTGGCTGGTGGCAGGGATCGAACTCATGCTGCAGTGGCTGTGGTTTGCTTCATAGTGCGCTGCTTAACCCATTGTGCCATCAGGGAGGCCCCAAGAGCCCTACTTTTCAATATGTCTCCAAAGTGCTTTCTGTGTAGTGGGTACCTGACCCAAAACTGGAGGTGACCTGCCTTAAGGAGTTGGTCAGCTGAAATCCACATTTGAATGTTCCAGTTACTTTTTAGCTTTTGCTCTATACATGGTTACTCCAAATAGCAAATAGCAACACTGAGCAAGGAATTCTTTAGATACTTAAAAAAAGATAATGTCAGCTAGATTTCTTTAATCCTCCTTTTTAGTCCCTAAGAAATTATCTAGGAATGAAATATATTCTTAACTTAAACTCTGGTTTTCTTTCAATAAGATTTTTGGCAGAGAGAATTGTCATTGGCTGTGGATTTGGGAATTATTTAGAAATAAAGGACAGAGGCCTAACTAGTTAAAGTTTGTGCTATTTACGTTTCTTAAAAAAATAAGGACTATTATTCAAAAACAGAACTCTTGCTGTTTCAGAAAAACAGGTCCAGTTTTTCTTATTCTCAGTCCCACAGTTTCTCTTTTTCTCTTGTCATTTCAACAGTGGGAGTGGGTTTTCGGAAAAAAGCTTCTCATGGGCAGAAGAGAAGCATGTACATGTAGCAAAGCAAACTATGGAATGTAAGAAAAACTTCCCTTGTAAGTGAACCAAGGTGCCAGGAACCCCGTGATTCTAGCCCTACACTCTCTGTTTGGTCCCCAGTTGTCCTGAAGGACCACGGCATGGTGCCCTTTATCAAGATCTTTCTGGATGATGAGAGCTACCGGGCCCCGTCGCTCAGCATCCTGGAGCAGCTGTCAGTCATCAACGCAGAGGAGTACATGAGCATCATCGTGGGTGCTTTGTGCTCGTCCACCCAAGGGGAGCTGCAGCTGAAACTGGATCTCCTGAAGGTGGTTTCATTTTTCTCTTGTCTCGTTTTATTTTCATTATTTGTGTTTAGCTTCATTCAAATTAGTCTTTTTTTAAAAAAAAATTAAAGAAAAGTTTATATAGAAAAAAAAGGTAAAGCGTCTCAGGTAGAAGGTACGTGGGAGGGGCAAAGAGAGCCCTCAGATGAGTCTTATCATAGATAGACGAGGGGAGGCGTGACCAGGGATCAGAACTTTGGTTTTCTAGTTGGAACTGGGATCCTCATCTGTTTCTTAAATTTTCCTGTGGCAAGGAGCAAAGTTGTTTTCATTTTGCTCAGAGCACAAGTGTTTCGGTGTCAGTGGGAGGAAAGGGTACCCTGCTTTGCTCGTGGAGAGCTCGTCTTGTTTACTCTAGAGCCCAGAGGCACGTTATTGGAGTGTCAGCCCTTGGGTAATAGGACTGAATTCCAGAATTAGCAATGCAAAGTCATTATGGTGTTTTACAGATTCAGTAGCATTTCAGAATCACACTATCAAGAGAGCACGCCAGGAATAAACACTGTGTAAGCTTATTTAACAAAACCATACCCTGCGCTCAATGTGCTGTGTTCTCCCTGGGCACCGAGGCACTGCTGGGCTCTCAGGAGGGTGCCTGGAGCTGCATCGCTCTCCCAGGGCCAGGGCTGTTAGCACACTGCTGCTCCAGTGGGTGGGGGGAGGAATGGGGCCCCAGAGCCTAGTCCAGACTCACCCACTGCTGGGCCATGTGAGTAGCTAGTGAGCATTTGCTAGAATCTGATGTGGGGTCTGCCTTTTTTCTAAATCATCTTGGGAAACCCATGGATCTTTAGAACCAAAGATGTAAAATTAGCTCTTCCTGGCTGGATTGCCCTTTTTAGAAGTTGAGCGCAAACTCTGCTCTGCATTGTGCCTGTGAAGCAGGTCGCTGTGGAGGGAATTGAGAGGTGGGTGCTGGAGTGTGGGACCTCAAAGGCTCCCCCAGAGAGGTTTGCCTTTGAAGTGCATTCACAACCCACAGTAGCCCCTTGCTGCTTGTGCTGGGGCCAGAGTCTGTCAGCTACTCAGGAGAAGAGAATTCTTCCAGAAACACCCAACTTGGGATAGTTGTCTCCAAAATGCAGGGGTGCTTCCCTACCAATACAGAGGCATATGTGACTTTACCACCTAATTCTAGCAAATGATAACTGAGTTAAAGAGTAATGTAAGCAAATGAATTTCCTCTCCACGGCCGGTGGGACCGTGATTGGGTTATGCACAAATTCAGATTGATTTACTAATATACATTTAGCTGTTCAACTTGGAACTTAATCACATTACCTCACCGGTCTTCCAGCATGACACATGGAAAATTATGAGGAATAACAAATAATAGAATGTGAAATAAATCCTGTTAGTCCTAATGTAGTTAGTGCTTTGCAGCAGACATCGATTATATAGATTCAAGCTGGAGGAATACTAACTCAGAGACGATGACATGGTAACTGAGTTAAGGAGGAGAAAATGTGCTTAACACTGACCTTTCTTGAAATGTGTCAACCCTAGCCTGATTACTTTGACTGCGGCTGATTAAATTTACTCCCTTGCACAGACTCGGCAGGCCTAGGTGATGCATTATCATGCAAAGTTGAATGACAGTAATGGAGACCCTCCTCCTAGGCCCCCAGTTCCTGACAAATCGTTTCCCGAAGTAGCGCAGTATTTATTTTCCTTTATGATAGAAATGTTTCTCTTTAGTTGCTATGAAATTAAGCCTTTGTAATTGGATTTTGCACTCTTTACTTTATGACTCTGCAAATATGAAATTAACCCCATCCCAAGAAATAATAGAGCAGTCTAAGTTCTAATGAGATTAACCCCATTTTAGATAATGACTCTGAATTTAATAAATCAAACAAAGCAACAATTAAGGACAGCCAATCCTTCCTCCTCCCCCCCACCCTTCAAGAGGAGGGAAGAGACGTCTAGGAATGGTAGGGGACAGATCTTCTGAGAAACACACATCATAAGGAAGGGTGTTATTGGGTTACTCCTTTTTAAACAAAATATCTGCTCTCAACACTCTTTGGATGATAGAGGTCTTTGAGAAATATCTGGTGTCAAATGGGATGATGGGAAGGTTGTTTCTTGAGGGAAGAAGGATTTTATTAGTCATCCAAGCAGGCATTGCTTATCATCTGATTACTTTGATTTTTAAATCATTCTCCCTTTTTGGTATTTGTTTTGTCATCTGTCATATGATAAACAGAGGACCTGCATTCATTCCATTGCCATAAACAAACTCCTGGTGGTTTTCAGGGTCATTTTGAAAGCATTCACATAAATTTAGATGATTTGGCATCTTAGAGCTGGAGATTTCCTAATATCTTGGTGATTGATTTTTTTCATGGCACAAGTCATGTGACCAGACACGGGGTCAGGTTCAGAGAGTGCTTGAAGTCCATCTCACTCTGCAGCGTTCAGCTTTTCATGTGGATTATCAGCGGACAGGAAGAGCCCCCGTCACCACACATGCCTCAAGGTTGAGTGTGTTTCCAGCTCCGTCAAAGAAATAACACAGCATCGGGAGGGAGGGAGTTGCTCACCCAAGGAAGGCAGAGATGCAGCAGTGTCTGCCCCAGTCTTTCTGGGCCCCGAGTCCCCTGGTTGGCAGCTTGTGGGTGCTGTCTACACAGAGAAAGGCTTTGCCCCATCTGGAGGCTCAGGCTTGCTCCGCCATGAACTTTCACACTCACTGACCATCACGATTCTGGAGAACCCGCTTTGACATCTGTGTGATTCTTTTTAAGGATGTGTCTACCACTGTCAGTTTTTCCTGAGTTTTGAGTCAAATCCCGAAAGAGCTGGGTCATAAACACCCAGGAGGACAAAGCAGTTGTCACTGCCTTCTCAGATTTTGCCTCCACCTTTCTGATGGTGTGGAAAGTTCGTTCTCCCGACTCCATTTGATCATGCCTTGACTTGGGCTGATTCCCATGCTTAGGTGGTCTTGATGCTGAGTTTCTTTCAAAGTGATAATTCAGTTTCTACCAGAAGTCACACATTCCCTTTTTCTGTAACGAGGAAAAGGTCTGTTGACTCATGTTGATAAGAACAAATTTTTCTCCCTTACTCTATCTGATTTGCTCATTTTGAACATAACTGTGGATTTAGCCTTTTGTAGATTCTCCTGCTTGTCATTTTTGTTGTTGTTCAGATTTTTGATTTCTCAAAATGTCACAGGCAGGGCAGTGGGGAATCTTTAAGAAGCTCCTCGGTTATCATTTGTCCTCTTTGAGAGAGTCCTCATCTGTGTGCATTTGCTAGGTCCTTGTATTCTCCTGCCTCATCTCCTGCCCCTGACTGCCACCAAGCAGCTCAGGTTTCTTGAAGTGAAATATCATATTGTAAAATATGGGCGTTCTATTGTTTTCACTCAACGCTGGTGTTAGGTTAGGGTTACCACTATTTTAGGGTTGGAACATCCTCTCCTTCCCAAGTTGGAAATCTATTTTTAATGTTTTCTCTCTCAACCTTGTTTCAAGCATCCTGTAATTGTTTATAAATTGTGCCCGCACAATGTGATACTAGAGCATTACATATCTGAAAGGACAGAGAAATTCCTATGTCCCTGTAGAGCTTCCTAGCCAAGTCACAGGGACTGGGCCCTCCAGGAAACATGCGAAGGTGCTGGGTCTAAGATGGAGTCCAATGCAGTTTTTGTGAATCATAAATACCAAAACTTAGAGTTTTTAATATTTATTGAAAGTCATCTATACATTCTTCACTTTTATTACACAATGAGAACTAGATAAATAGTCTTTCCTTCTAAAACATTTGCTGATGCCCTAATGTATACCAGGCCTTGGGCTCCATGGATGGCACAATGTACGTGATCGAGAAATGATTTTAGAAGGAACAAGTTTGCTGACCAGTAAAAACCTCAGCCATCTGGGAAGGTGGATTTTATTTATGTATGTTATGAACAGCCTAAACCCCATGCACAAGTGCTATAACCTGTGTGCTTCCTTCCATTAAGTTTCCTATCTTGAGTCCCTTATTCTTTCACACCAGGTTTTAGTAGATTCGCTTTACTATCTGTCTTCATTTAACAGAGGCTGGCCTTCACAGAGGAGATAAATAATAATAAACTGCCTTGTAAAGATTTCACTGAGTCTCCTTTGCAATATAAGAGATGGTTTATTCCCCTCATTTAGCAATACTAAGTGTGTGCTATGTACCACGGCAGTGAGAAAACCTGATCTTATGAAGCTTCAGTACAGTGGAGGGCTCAATTTTTGAGTAACGTCTGTACTGTCTAAGGAATGTCTTGACTGTGGGGAGTTTGAGGGGTGATGTGAGTATTCAGCTGGAGTGAATATAAGCAAGGGATCAGATAAAGCTTTTTGGAGCTAGATGCATTTAAGTCAAAGACAGGACAGTGAATCAGCCCTATAAATTAGCACAGACTTTAAGAGCAATTGTTTGAAAGAAGCCATTGAAGGGCAACCTAAGATTATGTTAGGGAAAAGGGTAGGACCTGCCAGTGTCTCGGAATTGGCCTGCAGGTACCTCACTCACTCTTCTTTTCTCATTGGTGTTTCAGTCTCTGCTCCGCATCCTGGAGACCGCGAAAGGCCGTGCTGCCTTTAGAGTGTCCAGTGGCTTCAATGGGCTGCTGTCCTTGCTCTCCGACCTGGAGGGGTCTCTCCAGGAGCCTGCGATGCCAAGCTGGGGGCTGGTATCCCCGAGCCAGACGCTGGACCTGATCCTGCACACCCTCTGTGCTATGGCTGCAGCCCTGCACCTGGACCCGGTCAATGGAGACTTCTTCAGGAGGAACGGGCTCTTTGAGAAGCTGGCTGAGGACCTCTGCCTGCTGGGCTGTTTTGGGGCTCTGGAGAAAGAGGACGCCCCTCCTCACACCTGGTCAGACACAAAAGCCAGGCCATTCACGGATTTTCTGAGTGTGGCCTTTTCCTCTACCTGCCCACTCCCACCCAAGATCCAGAGCTGCTTGCAGATCCTCGGCTTCCTGGACAGCATGGCCGGCGGCAGCCTTCACCTGCGCGTGAACCTGAAGGAATCCCTGTGGGCTGGGCGCCTGCCACGTCTGAGTGCCCAGAAGGGGGAAGCAGGCAGCGACTGCCAAGGCAGCCTCAAGCAGTGGCCAGACCTGGAGGAAAGGTAGACCTTTGCTGCCCACTTCTGCCAAAGGGTCATCGTGTCCCCCCTCTCTACTTCTACCCCCAACGTCCTGTGCGTGTCCTGTGGCAAGACGCCCAGGCTGCACCCGGGGCTGTGGGAAATCACATGATCTTCCTTCCTTTGAGTTAGCTTGGAGTTGACTCCAAGCTCCCCTACCCTGGGAGCTAGCAGAAAACCGAGCTGTCAGCCCAGTGCTTGGGGGATGCTGTTGGGTCGTACAGAGCCCGAAAGACTTGCCCAGTTTTGGACTCAGCTGCTAGGCTCACTTTCTCCTCTGGTGACTGTTGTCACTAGAGTCTCTGCACAGACTTCCTGAGAAGACTTTGCTGACTGAAGTGTGCATGTGCGTGTCTGCGTGAGTTCTTCCTGTTTTTGTTTTTTTCTGGCTGCCCCCTGTTGTGTTGATGATTTGCAAATGTTCTGATGCAAAAGGCTGCAGTATAAGGTTTGGGCTCTAACCTGGTGTGGCCACCACCCTGATTCTTTATGGGTGACTCCTGTGTCAGATGTCCTCCTGGTTTCACAGCGAGTAATTTTTCAATGTTTATGAGTCAGATATCATAAACTAAGCAATTTTTCTTTATTAAAAGAAATACATCACCCTTGACCTTCCCTAATGGTTTGAGAAGAGGAAGTGAAACCCCAGCCTCTCTTGAAGGTCTGTGGGGTCAAGGGCAGGGCAGGGGTCTGGGCATGGGAGACAGGCAGGGGGCTAGGCCCCGGCTCGGGCAGGCGCCTTGGCATGGCCTGGGCAGAGTGGCCCGGTGTCCAGGCAGGAGGCAGAGGCTGTGGTCCTTGACCCAGGCGCGTGCTCGCCTTCCAGGGACTGTGTCCTGGGCCTGTGACTTTCTCTCTGAGTTTCGATTTCCTGCTTTGAATGAAGGGGTGTAACTGTGTCCGTCTGAGGGCTGCTGTGTGGTGGGGACTGGCCATGTGATGGTGCTGCCGCAGGCTTCCGGCTGCCCAAGACTGAGCTCGTGTGCCAGATGCTGTGCTGGCCTCTCCACAACCCAGTCGGGTTAAGCTGTGGGGCCACTGTGGTTCCAGCAGCCCTTCCCCAGGCAGAAGTAATATACTGACACTATGGAGTTCCCAAGATATGTGATTACATATGTAATCATATGTGATACAGCATATGTGATACAGAATATATAATCTCTACGAAACAAATTTATACATCACAACCCCCACACATATTGTACTTACACTACACACAACACACACTTCTGCCATAGACACGGATACCGCACATATACAGCAAACACCCTCCAACCCTACACAGCCCATGTACTATACAACCTCTCCTCCCCCACAGTACACCAACACCATGCGCAACCTACACACCACATGCACAGCAAATGCATCCCCCTCTCCTGCCAGGTGCACCCCAACCCACATAAATGACAGTGGGATTTGGTAAGTGGCAGCTGCAGTTGTGATATGCTGACCTTCCCAGGGGTTTACTACACCCGGTTACCTGGGATGGACAACCACGGTGCAGGTCTGAAGGTGAAGGTCAAGAGGACAGTGTGTCCGGCCATGGAGGGCCTAGCATGCTCACCATTCTAGGCTGCTGTTCACCTGATTGGCAATGTGGAGCTACTGGGCAGGACTGTGGCATGTGGGGCTTGTGATCTAGAAAGGCCAGTCTATAACTGGGCCCAGAGAGGTCCCCTTTCAAAAGCAGGAGGTTCCCAGCTCTTGGCTGCCGGAGGAGTAGGTCCCTAATTTAGCATTTGACCTTTCCCAGCCCCTGGTGGTAGTGGGGGGCTTATGAGCTGACTTTTATTCTTTGTGTCAGCAAAGTTATAATCCCAATGACCTGCAACTTAAACATAAGTTGTAGCTATAATTCATGTCCATAGGGGGCCTTTGCAATAGAATGAGTGTACTCCCGGCAAAGATGAGGTTTCAGTGGGTGCTCTGCAGATCAGAACCCTCAGCGGTCCCTCATCTTCTCTGCTACTGTTTGTTTGTGGCACAGTCCCCATCATTCCTGTTGAAACTACATGCTCTTGTGTTTATGAGCTACACCCTAACTTAAGCCTATGTTCTAATCATCACTGTGAGTCTGATGATCACTGGTGGTGGGGCGGGGAGCAGAAACTGAACAGTCTACATGAAGTCCACTCTGGCTTTTGCAAGACTCAGATGTGACCCCGTCATTCCAACTGAAAGCCTTCAGTGATCCCCCATCATCCCCAGGATAGGCAGACATTGGGTGTGTGGCTTGGACAGCCCTCATCCCACATGGTCACAGAATCAATGCCCCTCACAGTCACCTTCCTGGCTCAGACTTTTTATGTGCTCCTTCCTCTGCCTGGGATGCCCTCCCCACACTGACTTCACCTAAACAGAACCTTCTGCTACTTAATCTCTAATTAGGTGTCACTTCCTCCAAGAAGCCTTCCCTGACTGCCATGTCCCTGCCCTCCAGGACAAGTCTAGTGTTGATGCCTCATATTCTTAGTACCCTCAGCAGCCTGAAAGTACCCTCATCACTGAAAGTTAATGACTAACTGTGTAGTTTCTTTTTTCTCTGGTGTATTTTTCATTCTAGCATATCTGAAAGCAGGATGCGTGTTAAAATTGATGTCATAAGAAATCTACCAGGCGTTTGAGTTACCTTTCCCCCATCTGCTCTAATAGGGAATAGGCAGTGATTGGATTTCTCCCTTCTGGGTGGCGTGGTAGCTGCATGTAAGCACAGATGGGTCTGCCCCCCTGATCTACATCACAGGTCCCCATAAATGACTGTTGAATGGAATAAGTGTGTGAATCAGTGGGAGGACTGGCAAGGAAAGTAGCTCAAGGGTGGCAAGGAGGCAGCAGGGGGTTCCCAATGATGCTCTGTGGGCAGTGGGCATGGGAGCGAGATGACCACGTGGGCTCCTGGCCAGGCAGGCTTCCTTCCCTCGTGTGTGCTGAGGATCCGCTGGCTTCATGCCGGCCTCTGAGGAGTGGAGTGGGACATTACCTTCTCCCAGCATGTGTGTCCACAGCTCTGCTTCCCGAAGTGGGGAGTCCCAGCCTAGAGCTCAGAGAAATGATGGCGCCTCCCAGGGGAGGAGACTCCCTGACTTTGAAGGATGTCGGACAGTATACCTATCTCTCAGAAGCCTAGTTTTCTTACTTGTGAAATGGGGGACTCAATATCTACCCCAGTGCTGTTTAGAGCCTTAATGACTTAAATATTAGAGACCATCTGGACTAACACCTAGTCATTGCTCAGTAACTGTATCAGCTTCAAAGCCTAGTGAGTCTGGACTCTCTAGCGGTGGTGAATTGGAGAGTCTGTGAAGGATCTTAGCAAGCTGTAAAAGTGAAGAGCTTGAAAGTTTTGCCTTTCTCACGGCAGCTGAGCCTCAGCGGTGACCACGTGTGCAGGACTCTAGAGTAGCCGAGGGTTTGCTGGAGCAGGAGCTCCACACACCAAGCTGCATTTATGCCTGACTTTCTGCAGACTCGAGGTGGTGCTGATGCTGGGTCTCCGTCCGTCCTCCCTGATGCCAGAACACTGTTGTTTAAGAATCTGCACCTGGGGCATCTCTGGACTTGGACCTCAGGTGTCTTTGAAGGGTGGTCTGCCTTCTTGTGCTGTCGCGCCTGTCTACTCCTGAGTTCAGTTTTTAAAATCTTTGGAATGTGGCTTAGGGTCAGATCCATACACATGCAGCTCAGAGTTTGATAGACAAATCAATGATCATGCTTTCCTTGAGCCTCTTCTATCATCCCTCCAACACTTTCTGCCTCTCAGGGCCTCCTTCCTCTCCTCTGTCTAGCCAGGTGGGGCTATAGTTGTTTGTTTTTTTGTTTTTGTTTTTGCCTTTGCCACAACTGCTTCTTTCTCTGGGACCGAGCAGAGAGAGGAAAAAAAAAAATCAGTGGGGCTTTTACCTTCATTCTTAGGACTACAGTTCCTCTGGTGAGAGAGATGGGTTCTTTTTGTTGCTAGTTTTAAATGCTGGTCTGGCTGCTGCTGTTGCTGCTGCAAGGTTGCCTGTAGGTTGGGATGAGAAAGAAGGGAGCAACCCAACAAAGAAAATCCAGCGGATCTCCTCCATGCTTGTGACCTGTAGGAATATCTTCTCCTGCTAGAATGGGAATAGGCACTCTCCTTTGGAGCTCTAAGTGTCCTGTCTGTCCCTGGTGCATGATCTGTGTTTCAGGCCCCTTTATTAGGTGATTCTGCAGGGGAAGCTTCAGGAAAGTCATTTCAGTTGATGGTGTTTTGGTTGATTTTCCTTTCCTGCTCTGCTGCCGTTTACTTTTCAGAGACTACATCTGAATTTTCAGTTGCTTTGCATGATAGAATATACCTACCCCACGTTGAAGAGATTCAAAAGGGTGTGTGTATTTAATATGAAACGAGAGCTTCTCCATCTCCTACCTGTAGAGAGAAGGGGAGAGAATGAGGGAACCGACTTCTGTCGAGCACCAGCGGGGCCAGGCAGTGCACCTTAGTCACAGAACAATCCTGTGACTCTGAGAGGAAGGTGTGCTATCGGTAACCCACTGTACAGCTGAGGAAAACTAGATTTAGGAAGTTACATGAATACAAAGTGGTAGTTTGAGGATGTGTCTCGTGGCCTGTCTTAGAAAGATTCAGGAAATTCCACGAAGAGCAGAAAAACCTAGCGCAGAAAAACCTAGAAGGCATACGTCTGATAGGTCGCTTCTCTTCTTGCAGGACGGACGACAGCGACTCGGTGATCATGCACCCCGGGGTCCTGTGCATCATGGTGAGACTGCTGCCCCGCTTGTACCATGACGATCACCCCCAGGTACCTGCTGATGGACACACAAAGTGTTTGTCTTGTCACTCCTTCTAGCTAGATCCTCCTTTTTCCCTTCCTGTCTTTGTTCTCAGTACCCTGTGTTAACAGAGACACTCTCTTGAAGTGCAAGGGAGAGTCAGTATGGCAGAGACTCTTGACTGGGTTCTGCCCACACTTCTTTTTTTTATTTATTAATTCTATTTGATATCATTTGTAGTCCCCAGGGAGTACCCACCACATTTCACCGGTCTGTCCACACTTCTAAGGCCTTTCAAGACAGCTTACCTCTGTTGGCAAAGTGGCCTTCTAGAAAGAGCAGCCTAACAAAAAACAACTGAAGTGGTTTAACTTTTCTTGAGCGAACCCCGGGTGCTAGCGCTGAGCATAGCGTTACTAAGCATTACTAAGGACAGCACTGGGTACTGGTGGGGCTGTAGTCCTTCACTCTGCCGAGGGTGCTGGCTGTGGCTCTGGCTCCGTGCTCAGCCCAGGGCATGCTGGAATAACAAGCTGGGCAGTGCTCGTGAAGCCTGATTCCCTGGTGGGGACCAGAAGGTGCTGACTAAATAAATAAGCACACACAGCAACGTACAATTACAGACTGTGGGCAGTGCTATGAAGGGGGACGGTAAGGTGCCAAGAGAGAATAATGGGAATGGGGGGAAGACCTAATTAAATCTGATTTAGTGAAGGGGTGGAGGTCGGAGACCAGCCACTATCATTGCTAGTTGATGGATAAAAGTTTTGACTCCTAAGTCCAATATCTTCCAACCCATCAGTTTCCTAAGTCTGGAGCCTTTCTTTTTTTGCCTTGGTATTCAAGACACGGCCTGCCTGGAGCATATTGGAAACTAGTACGTGCTGAAGGCTAGCTCTATGCCAGGTTCATTTTTCATCAGTAATCACAACAGCTCTTTATAGTACATAACACTTTCCCCATTTTATAGGTGGATGAGGCTCAGGTAAGTTATATAACTTCCTAAGGTCATGGACTGGTGGTAAAAGATCTGAAACTCATCCCAGGTTGAAGACCAACATAGGTTTAATGAATGGGTTTCTTTTATCTGCAGCTGTCAAAGAATGCAAGGTCAGAGAATCTGGTTATTGTAAATTTTCCAGTTATCCTCACCTCATGCCTCATTGGCTTCCCAAACTGATTTCACACAATGCAATGTACTTGCATCAAGAACGAGCAAGCCGGTAGTTTGGGTAGTCTTAGCAGTCAGACAGAGCCTGATGGATGCATTGTGTAAAACTCCATGGCAACGATGACTGATGAAGTGACACGGAGACACTGCTGTCTCCTACACGCATGAAAACTCCGTGGAAGAGCCTGAGCTTCGGTTAACTCCATGAATTGTCACAGGAGCGTATGGGGAAGAATTTTCATTCATTCTGTGATGCTAATTGAACAAATTAAGTATGCAAATGAGAATTTCATTTGGTAGGATACTTTTTCTCTATTCAGGTCACAATAAGTAATTTAGGAAAAGTCTAATTCTCCCTCACTGTCTCTCAAATATGCAAATGAAACGTGGCCATGCAGTTTCTCACTATTTCCTGCAGGTGCCAGATCAGCAGCTATTAAAAGTTGGATAATTACAGTAATTAATTTCTGTAAGGGTGGTGGGAAACCTCATAACAAACAGGATAGTAAATCAAATAAGAAATGAAACCATACAAGAAAATGCTGGAATTCTATGAGAATGCAGACTTTAAGGCAGAAGGAACAGAAAGTTTCAGTAGATGGCAGTGTTACTAAGAAGATGGAACGTGAGTTCCCACTCACCTCTAGGTTTGCCGGATGCTTCCTAGCATCCTCTTCGCTCTTATCCACTTGACATTCCTCAGCTGCAATTCCTGTCGTATGCAGAGATTGATGGCCTTCCAAAGTGCAGATGTCATTTCAGAAGGGACAACTTACAAAGCTGCATGTTTGTGTTGTCTGACGTATTGTGGCCACATGATTTGTTCTGCTCACAAGATGTGCTTTTTTGTTCGATTTCCCTCTCCAAATGCTAGTGTTACACGCTGCTCTTGGAACCTAGCTGGCTTTGGTCTCATCACCAGTGTGAGCACTGAACTGCAGTTATTTCACATGAATGTTGCTGGCTAAAGCACAAGGCTAAGATGGAGTCCAGCTGCATGTTCTCTCGGAGCTGAGTTGACCACAAAAGAAATAATTGGGAGAAAGGTATTTCCCCGTCCAGGCATGTGCAGTAGCCTTGAGTGTCTTGCCATAGAGACGTGGTGTTGGGCTGGAACCTTGGCCAATCCTAGACAGACTTTCTGGTCCTAGGCACCATTCTGTGCCCACCAGATTGGTGGCCTTTACTCATTTGTTGGCAAAAGGTTCTTTGCTTGTGCACGTGACAAGCGTCACTCAGAGAGCAGGAAACCAGGTCCAGTTTAGCTGAAGTGAGACTCAGCCTGTGCTACAGCAACCGACATGAAACATTTACTTCTTCAAATAATTACCCCTGCTGGTGGTCGCTGGGGACCAGAGACAAATCTCACAGGAACTCAGTCCGAGTTTGAGAGTAGGTAGGCAGAGGAGTGTATGAGAGGGTAAGACAAAATTCTAATGACCATAACAAGAGTTTGTTTACCTTGGGACAGAGCGGACGGAGGTCAAAGAGAGACGGGGACACTGGAGATAGGGCTGGGGAGGGGAGACAAACTCAGGCTCACAGAGAAGTACAAATGAAGGTGCCCATTTGGGGATGTTAAATGGTTCACTTGGACTAGATTGGACCATGGGGGTAGGAAGGCAGTGAGTGGAGAGTCCTGTTAAAATCACATCATGATCACGCAGGGCCTTGAAAGTCAGTTAAGAGAGCTGACCTTTGTTCCGTCACCATCCATTGCCATTGTCATCCTCATCGCCATTGTCGTCATCATCGACATCCCTACTATGTTAATAGATGCCTCTTGTGTGAGGGCAGAGTCCAGGCACAATGACAGCAGATTTTGGTCAGATCTTAGCTCTGATCCTCAACAATCGCAGAGCTATGAAAGTTATTTAACTACTTCGGTCCCTAACGTTCTTTGCTGTAGTTGGGGATACTAATATGGTCTTCTTGTGGCCTTATTGTGAAGACTATTAATCAACGCCTGAGTGCTTTGCACTGAGCTGGAAAGCGCATGCTCAGCAGTGTTGTCATAAGCTATAGAGGCATTGCATCATGTCATCTCTTTGATAACCCTGAAAGGTGGCTATTAAATTTCCATTTTTCAGACGAGGTCTTACAGTGTGTAATAATTAAGCAACAGAGTCAACGTTGTTGCTAGATGGCAGATGTCCTGGTAAAGGTTCCTGGGCCTCCTGCCTCCGTGACAGCTTGCCTTTCCTGTAAAGAGGTGGTAGCCATGGGATATTATTGGAAAGCAATGATGTGCTCAGACTTGGGCTTTAGAAAGACTGTTGTTGGGTGTGTTGGTCATCGCTGGCAATGTTCCAGATTCTGCTGCCTTAGAACCACCTGCATTGCCTGATGGGACAGAAAGAAGATCAGGTGTGGGGCTGTATTTGCTTGTTGGCTGAATTGTGCCTTGATTTGGGAAAGGGCACCGTTTTCTGGAATTGGCCTCTATTTCAAATACATTGTACTAATCATATGAGTTTCAAATGACTAAAATATTGACAGCATTAATAGCTCTGGATGGCATTGTGTAAGGACAGGCCATTTGAAAAGAAAGCCATTTCCTCTAACAAGGAAATTGGTAAAATAGAAATCCTGCTTTGTTAAATTATGACACATTACACATTAGAAATTCCATGCATATTGTTGAATTCTGTTAACGCTTTTTCGTACTGCATCTCATCTCTAAAATATTTCTTTTATTCCTGAGCAGAAAAATCTCAGCTCCTAGTCAAAATTCAGGTGACTTCTTAGGGAAGCCTCTTAAATAGAGCAAATAAACACTCTTGCACAGAGAGAAAGAGGATCAAAAGCAGGCTATAATGCATGCCATAGACGTTAAAGTTGGATGGGATTACTCCAGTTTAATTTTGGTTAACCTTACCTTTCAGATCTTTTCACTATGATTATTTATGTCTTACGCAGACCACTTCCTTTTTCTGTACTTCAATTTCAGCTACTTAGATTTGGCCTACCTAATTCACAGGGATTGCAGACTCGATGTCTTGGGGGCCAGAGAGTAACAGACATGCATCATCAAACCAGCTTTGACAACTGGAAGCAGTGAGGACTGTCACTAAAGGGAGAGGTCATTGTCATACCTAAAAGTACATTAATAAGGGTGAAATAAAACAAGCAGAATTAAGCTGTGCCCACCATTTAAAACACTTCTACAGGTCATTAGTTTATGACCCTTATGAGATACTAAGTTCCATCCCTTATGATTACATGACACACCGCTAAAACTATAGGGCTTGGAATAAAACTGGATGGAATGCCATTTTCCCACTCATTGGTTTTTGACCCTAGGAAATTGATGTAACCTATGATTCTATTGAAAAATAGAAAATATTGTTATAAAGCACTTAGTAGTATCTGGTACATATAGCCAGGTAAACTCCATCAGGCATCTGGCATTATCAGTCTGTGTTCCTAGTACTCTGAGTCATGGCATATAAAATTTTAGAAATATTAAATGGAATATATCACATTTTAGGCATATTTCCAACAGTATTATATTACTGATAAGTTAATAACAGAGAATTGATATTGATTATATATTAATATAACTTATGAGTCAAAAGACTGGGTCTTCTTTTCTGCCTCTTCTGTATTTGATGAATAACCAGGTGAAGCTCAAATGAGAGGTGGCATAAAGCTGGCAGAGGAGTTACCGTTACCAATGCATGACAGAGTGCCTGTGTGAGGGGTCTTACCAGCTTGAACCATGAATTCATTGAGTCAAAAGTCAGCAGAGATAATCAGGTCTGTGCTGGTGTTTTAATGCATGCAGACCCCGAGGGGGAAGGACAGAGAAACATGTGTAAGAGGTGTTTCGTGCAAGGGCTGTAATATTCCCAAGTGCCTGGGGACCCTGCTGTACTGCTAGCTGAATCCTGCTTTATCTAGCATATACATATAGTGCCAGCTAAAGGGAGATGTTGACGCCACTGACCCATTAAAATACCACCCCTGTGTTTGTACAGAGGTGAAAACTTAGGATGGAGAGGGACCTGAATAACTTGCTTGGTCAACGGAGGAATGGTTAACAGATCAGGGTGTGTGTCCTAGAGAGGGGACCGGGAAAAAGAGACCCGGGCAAATGTTGCTGGTGGTGAAATGTTGGATGATAAAGACTAGCTGGTTAAGTAGTGAAAGGTTTGGGCTCAGTGTAAGGACACAGTTGACAAAACTGTGGAGGTAAGTGAGCTTCTCTGCTCTGTTAGGCTCACGGTGGAGCGAATCCAGCATGGAGCAGAGTTGGACTTGATGACCCCGTGATCCTGCCCCGCTCACGGCTTTGTGGTCATGGGCGGGGCTGCATATACCCGAGACACTCCTTTGGCCTCTCAAGGTGGCAGAAATGACTAAACCCCTTTAGGTGAGGCTTGTGGCAAGAGCCACATGCCAGTTACTAAATTCCTGTTTGAGGCAGAGCTGTCACTTCCTTTTTTCCATGTTTTAAGGGATTGATACAAGACAGGATGCAGTGGGTCCTCAGTGCCCAATCCATAGTTTAACAGTTTTAATTACCTTTGCTGAACTCAACTCTGGGCTGATTCAGCTCCCACCACTTCCTTGCCCTACAGAGGAACTGGCAGTGCTGCTGTTTATGGAACCTGCAGAGCAAAGGCTGACGGAAAACCTGGGATCAGCTGGGGCTCTGTGAGTCTTAGCACCCCAGGGGGGCTGAAAGGGAGTGCTCACACAATGATGTGGCCTCTGGAGGAGACCTCCTGCTTTGAGTGCTATCCTTCCACTCATCGCGCAACCTCAGTAAATCATAATTGCTCTGGTTCTCAGCTCCCTTGTTTGTAAACTGGAGTGTGAATAGCCTGTATCTCATGGAGATGAACCAAGGCTTAAACGAGTTAGTATATGAAAGCCCTGAGAAGAGTACCTGCAAGTCATGAGCACATAGTGATGTTGGCTCCCAGCACTGGTGATGGGGTTGAGCACAAAGTAGGCATGCATGCCTGTCCCTGTACTAGCTGCCACAGTGTGCAGTAGCCATGCACGCTGACAACTCAGTTAGAAGGAATTTTAATAATATTAGACAAGAAAAAAGGCTATAACTAGGAGAGGATAATATCCAGAAAGTATTTGCATTCCATAAAAAAAGTGCTTTTATAGAAGTTGTTTATAATGACTCCCAGAAACTATATGCCAGAGCGGTAGGTATTTTCATTCTTCTCATTTTAAAGCTAAAGAAACTGTGCTTTAGAGAAAGCAACTAATTAGCCCAAGTTCTCCATTAGTTTAGTGCCAAATCTGCATGAATTGACTCTACTTCTGAGTAGGTGTTTGTGTATCCTGTGCATGGAAGATGAAGGACGGCGGATGTCTGTTTGGAAGCCCAGAAACTACATACAAGGACATGAGGCACGATTTGCTTGTGAATCGATGCCTCATCTCTGCAAGACTGTGTGCACTACAGGAAACTTATCCAGACAGTTGTAGATGGAAATTGTTGACAACAATAACAAACCTGTTCTAGAGATAGCTAATGGAAGAGTAATGTCAGCAACTTGGCCAAAGCAATAGAGACACTCAGCTCAGTGCCTTCCTTTCTGGGCTCCCAGAGGAAGACCCAGGCACAGGTGAGAGGGTTCCAGCTAGAGGGTGGTGTTGAGCCCCCAGAGCCCTTCCCTGGGCTCCACCTAACCCCACAATCATGGAGGTGTGTGTCCAAACAGGGAAACTCTCCACAGATGTTGATTCCAGGCTGTATAGCGTTCTCCCGGGTAGACAATTGCAAGCTGGTTTCCCTGGTGATGATCTCAAGGCTGACCACAGCCTCTTTGCAAAGCGGAAGTTTGGTGCTGGGGTGATTGAGCCTGGCTGTCAACTGCTCATCACACCTAGTTTTCCCCTGAAAGTTCATATTTACTGTTAACCTCTGGTCTTTGCACATTCTGTTCCCTTTTCCTGAAAGACTTTCCCTCTCCTGACTGGCCCTGTCTTCATTATAATTCAGTGCTTACTTGGCACATCACCTTTTCTGACCACCCTCCCAGCTCCCAGTCCCCTGTGTCTACATACCTGTGCCTTCGTCTTGCACTCATTAGACAGCCATTGCATTTGAGGCACTTGGGAAACAAGGATGCAGAGTCCTCGTCTTAAGCAGCCCTTCACAGCATGTGCGTGTGTTGGGGGGTGTGGGGGGTGTGGGGAGGAAGTGCATGGAGGACTAGTAGGAAGAGAGGGAACTTGCCTGTCACAGTGTTAGGTATTTATGGTGATTGAAGTCTGGATGCAGGCTGCTTGGGAAAGTCAGAAAATGTTTCTTAATGAAAGGACATTCAAATAATCTCTTGAATAATAAGTAGGAGTTCAGCAAAGGGATGGGATGGGAAAGGACATTTCCAACCCTGGGCAAAGGCATTGGTCATAAAGGGAAAGGGCATGGCATGTCAAGTAAAGGGCAAGGGCGCTGCTGGCACACTGGGTGGGCTAAAGGGGAGGATGGGAAGCAATTTTGGAAAAGTCTGTAAAACTTATATGTGCCGATAGATATGCATTCTACATGTTTATATACATTAAATATAAGACTCTAAGTTACTGGTCCAGGTTACATATATGCATATATATGTACATATTCATGGTCATACATACATATTTATGTATGTAATGTCTCAAATATATACATGCACACATATATAATGCATTCATAAAGGGTGTAGATCTGGAACAGGCATCCACGTGCATCTGGGCATTAGTTGCAAATCTATACAAGCGCTTCAAGGACACCATGTGTTTAGACACAGGCTCTATTGATGTGATGGACTTTGGACCTTCCTACCCCAAAACCAGGATCACAAACTTCCATGCAACAATGATATGGGTACCACAAATGAGTATCAGACTGGTGGGGATGGTTGCAAAATAGGAAATTTATGCCCATATAAGAGAAAACTAATTACCTTGTAAGTAAGCAAAGGTAAAAAGCACAGAGACTTCTCAGGAAAAACACATCTTTGGAACCCATTTATTCATGACATCTCACAGTCTGTGCTCTTCAGAGCTGAGGTCACTTATATTGTATCATCTTTCTTCCAACATTATCAATAAGGAACATTTCATCCAAATGGGAATAAGTGACTAATCTGAATTTGAGTAGCTCAGTAGAAACCCAAATTCTATGTCGGTGTTTGGGTGAAACCAGCACTGGTGATCTGATTGTTTATATGTCTATGCCAGGACAATGTGGTTAAAGTGCAGACACACATGTGGGCTCATGTACCCATAACCCGTGCTCATTGGAGGGACCCACCCCTCCAGTGATGAGACCCAAGCATCATGATCACCATGGGGCTCTAGGACCATCTTAACCCAGACCAGGAAAAAAAGTGGGGGGCAGAGAGATAAAGTGAAGTAAACATTCACAATGGACAAGGATGAACTTGAAGACTCAACTGTTAAGTGGAGAAAGCAGAAAACTCCTTCAGGCTGCCCAGCAAATTGCTCTGTGATAATTTGCCTTACAGGTCCCGCCTGCCAGCCAGCCTGGTGACCCTGCACGCTTACCACTGGATCCTAATTGAACCACCACCCCCTTTCCTGTGTTAGAAGTAATATGCGTTAGGAAAATCAATCCATTTGTAGGGGGGAGAAACCAGACTGGTTTCCTGCTACTGCTCATATTTTCACTAAAACCCCATTTTACTGGAACCAACATTGAAAAAACAGCACATTTTATTCAAAACAAGGCAATATTGGTATTGACAGAGCTGCAGTGATAATGAGGACGATCAATTTTCTCTCCTCCATTATGGGGTATTGAGCAATTTTGGAGTAAACTTGTGGCATCATTAGACAAGATCAGCATTTCTCCCTTTCGAAACTTTTTTTTCCTTTTTTGTTTTTTTTTGCATATTTAGTTTTAAGTATTCTTTCCCTGGTTAGGGAAAGAAAAAAAAAAAAAAGAAAACCAAAAATCCCAAAAGTAGTAAGTGAAGTGCTGGTAATAAAAACTTGAGATGGTAGATATTCTTTTTAATTCTTATTGATAATACATTGTGATGTTATTTTTGCAACTTGCTTCAAACAGTCTCCCCAACTCTCACCCGAAATTAAAAGAGCTCAGTGTCCCAGGTTCTAGGAGCAGGAAAACTCAGGCAAGAGTATGGAAGCTCCTTTACTGCTTTGACAAGAGTGGAAAAGAGGGAAGGTGGAGGCAAGGCTCTCTCAGGTGCAGGAAAGAACATGTAGCATGAGAAGTATGGTAAGGATCAGGTTGTGTTCCCTGGGAGCAGAGCCCAAGATAAAGGTGCATGTGGTTGGGATTCATGAAGGGAGGGACTCAGAAGGGAGTGAGTAAAGCAGGATGGTTTTGGGGAAGGAGCTGAGTGAGGGTATGCTGTCAACTGAAGTCTGACTTTAACTTGAGTCTGGGGGGCAGGTGGGATATGAAACGTGAATTGCCCCACTGAAGAGTACAGACTCGTTGGCAGGAGTAAGGGGTTTGCATGTGAGCGTACTTGTGCAGAAGTATGTGTTGTGCACGTACATGTATACCTGTGTGTATGTGTGTGGGAAAGTATTTGTGTGTATGTGTTTGGGTGTGCCTGCATGAGTGTATATGTGTATGGACATATTTATGTCTGTATGCATAAATATGGGTTATATAGCCCCTGGGCAGGATAGCTCATGTTAAGGGCGAGTGCTGAGAAGGAGTACACTTCTATGATCAGTAGATTCACTAGGAGACGGAGGCTTAGGTGGGACCCCAGCATTCCTAATAAAAGATTCCATTAAGATCTAATTGGTATCCCTCCACTCAGACAATGTCTTATATAAGGACAAGAGAATGTAGACAGCACTAAGAGTTTTTGTAAAGGAAACTCCCCACCCAAACCTTTTATAAATAGGTTTCTCCAGATATGTAAAAGTAGGGTGTCCCATGAAATATTTTATAAGCCAAAACGGCATAAAGCAAAGAAACAGTTACCATCAGTTTATGTGGACATTTATAAAGCATAAATCTACCAAATCATACCAAATAATACATCAGACCTAACAGTCACGTATAGTAAAAGCAGGAATGATCTGCTAAACGCACAGCCTGCGTGAAGTCATTCCAGGAAGGAGTAGGGGGTGGGGGTGGGGGTTCTTACTGTTGGGGCTGCTGCCTCTGTAATAGCTGCTGCAAAACAAGTGATGTTATTTTTGCATTTCAACTTTTGTCATAAAAGTGAAAAACCGCTAAGATTTCTCTAATGAAAACAGGCACCGATACTGGTGTTTCATAAAAGTGAAGAGGTGTAACATGAACTTGGAAAAGCTGAAGATAACTGGTTTCCTCAGAGGGCTGGGAGTCTCCGGGGTTGTCTTTTATGGACAGAAAGGAAGATCGTAAAGGCAGTGCTTTGTGTTTGGCTCTGATACTTGCCAAGTCGATTCTGTGCACTCTATTTCATGTCATTCAAGGACAGAAAGATAATAAAGTGATTTGAAATCTGCCAGGGTTAGGTAAGAGGCAGCTGTGTATATGGAGATTGCGTTCAGGACGCCTGGGGGCTGACGGGGAGACACCAGTGAGGCTTCCTGCAGGAGCCGTGATGTTGACTGACGGGAACACTGGGTGTGGTTGGCCACGGAGAGGTGAGAGCGGCCTCCGCCTCAGCCAGGAGCGCGTGTGGCGTGCTTCCTGCAGACTGCCATCCCAGTGACTCCTCTAAACCTGGAGGTAGAGCACAGCAGTGTTAAGTGAGCGCAGCCAGCTGTGATGGGTGGGGCCCACTAGAAGGCACAGCCCCTGCCCAGCTCCACAGACACGCGACTGCAACCTGCCAGGCGGGATTTTTCCATCTTTTGAGAGATCACATGCCCGGGCTTTAATGTAAACTATCCAGACCCTGAAATGTTAGCGCTGAATCCAGAAGCTACTTCAACATTGCATGGGGCGAACGCCAGTTTCCAGGCAGATGCAGCCTCCTGCCCACCAGCTCACAGTTTGTTTTCAGCCCTCTGCTTCTCCTGCAGCTGATCCCAGCAGCTCATCCTCACGCAGCCCCGGAGCCTAGCCTCTGGGACTTGTATGTGAGAGGGCACCCGAGACAGGCCGGAGCACAGCGTTCAGGCTGTGATGGGCCAGCATTTGTGCCCCACTACTAACTCAAGGCCCAGTTGGGAGCTGTCACAGTCACCCACCAAATAGTCTGACCTCAGTACTTACTGCCTGCTTTTGATTGCCTCTTAGCTGTCCAAGGAGATCCAGTGCTCCCTGACCAGTCACATCCAGTCCCTGGTGAAGTCTGAGAAGAACCGCCAGGTGATGTGTGAGGCGGGGATGCTCAGGACCCTCATGACCTCATGCCGCAAGGACCTGACCAGCAGCAGCAGCCCCTTGCACTCGGGCCTCATCAGGATTTTTGAAAAGCTGGCTTCCCAGGCCATCGAGCCAGATGTGCTAAGGTACTGGGTGCTGAGCCCCTGCAGCCGTGCTCTTGCCAGGGCGGGGCATGCAAGTGGGTGACAGGACTGCGCAGGGATGGGGTCTCGAGCCCCCTCCAAACTCCATAGGACACGGCCCTCCAGCGTGGAGGCAGTGAGTCCAGGAGCCTGCGGTCTGTGTGGACAGTGTGTGGGCTCATAGGACGGAAATGCCCCATCCAAGGAGCTGACGGTGTCAGGGAGAGGGGACCATAATCAAGGGGTCCTATAGACCATATAGAAGAGTGGGGGTGTGGGGGTGCTCCCAGAATGCCAGCTCTCTGGAACTGAGAGAACCACAATGGGAAGGTTGGGCATAAAGTGGGGAGGCTTCAAGTAAATGGGACCAGTTGGGCCCTGAAGCCTGAGCACGTGGATGTTCAGCAGAGCAGGAGAGGCAGGGGCCATGCACGTGGGTGGTCTGCCCAGACTGTAGGGGCCTGACAGTGCCCGAGAAGTTGGACCGCAGGGAGATCACTTAAGCGGCTGTAGGTGGATCTGCTGATCATGGGGGGACAGAGGAATGTTCACTGAGCCCGTGGTAGCCTCCCCGCTGGCAGCTCCTCTGTGAAGCCCAGGGTTACTGGAGAACTGAGCAGGGAGGGAAGATGCAGAGGGCAGAGCAGACACAGAAGACAAGAAGGTCCAGCCTCTACGGAAAGCAGTGTGGAGTTTCCTCAAAAGGCAAAAGGCAAAAATTGCATCTGCTATAAGACCCAGCAATTCCACTCCTAGGAATCTACCCCAAAGACACAAAAACACGAATCTGAAAGGAAACCTGCGCTCCTGTGCTTATTGCAGTACTAGATACAATAGCCAGGGTATGGAGACAACCTAAATGCCCAGAACAGATGAGTGAATTAAGATGTGATAGCTATCACACACATAATGGAATACTACTCAGTGATCAGAAAAGATAAACTCCTGCCATTTGTGGCGACATGGATGGGGCTGGAAGAGACTATGTGCGTGCAATAAGCCAGAGCAAGATAAATATTGGAGGGTGTCGCTTGCATGTGGACTGTAGAGAAACGAAACAAAGGTCCAGACATGGACAAACATTAAAGACAACTCTTGAGAGCTGGCTGTAATCTGAGACAGCTTGGAGGAGGAGAGTGAAGGGAGTGAGAACAGGTGGGGAATGTGGGGAGGGCACATGGACTATGTTGGAGGACTGTGGATGCTTTGGTGGTGGGAGAGCAACGGTGACCACACCTGAGGGTGTACAACAACGGTGCATCATTAAAAAAAAATAAGGAAGGAAGGAGATGGGGAGGGAGGGAGGGACTGAGGGAGGGCAGGAGGGAGGGAAGGAATGAGGAAGTATTGGGGAAGAAAGGAAGGAATGAGAAAGACGAAGAATCTGAGTAATTATACTCTGGCAGGTTCTCACTGATACACAGCACCAGGTGCAGAGGAGAGACAAGCCAGCCAGCCAGCAGGCAGGCATCCAGTGCCAGGACAACCTCTTTCACCCCTGTCAGACCAGGCCACTCGGCTTAATGCAGCTGTTCATTAAATACCATTAGAAATGACACACAAAGTATGGCTATGTTATTTTCCAACCAATTGCTTTTCTTCTTAAGAACACTAGCTGGTTACTGGCTAAATTAAAAGCACATGAACTCACCAGCCATCTAGTCTGGGTGCCAGGATAGGGATGCCCCATTTTTGTATAGCTTGAGAAAAGGAGTTTCAGGCTGGGAGCATGCAGAGAGTGGGGTTTGGGAGTGCTGAACTCTACGACGATTTAGGGATCTCTGATGAGGCTAGGGAAAACTTCTCTTGTGCAGTGTCCTCACTTGGTTCTCTTGTGTGTTGTAATATTCAGACAATTTCTAGGTCTTGGAATTCCCTCAGCTCCATCAGTTGCAATGAAAACACTCATTTCATCTCGTGTGCCCAGACGGGACTCTGGATGCTCAGGTGAGGACAGAGGAGAGAACAGGGGCAGGTTACCTAGGATTAAAAAAGAATATGCATATCTTGTATGGGATCATTTACAACAGCTGGGAAACAAAGAGATTTTGAAAATGGTTTTGCCTCCTGCTTAATGGAGCAAATGAGGAAAAGCACAGGGATCGGTGGTCCTCAGACAATGACCAGCTCTGGCAGGAGAAGGACTACTTCACCCCCAGATGAGAGGTGATGGGGGGCATGTGCTCAACCCCTTTGGGCTTAGATCACAGACACAGTGATCTAAGTCATGCCGTGGCTGGAATGCCCAGTGCTGCTCCTGGGCAGGGATACCCGGTGATGGCTTTTGCACAGCTCAGAGTGACGGGACAGGAGGACAAGGCGTAGGGCAGACATCCAAGTAGCAGGTTTGGTACCTAGGAGAACCAGCTTGGAGGAATGAAAGCCAAGGACAGGCTAACTGTAAGATCACAGCAGGACATCAAGGTGCACAGTCCATTTGAAAAGCAAGGGTGTTGCAGTGGGCTAAGCAACGCACTGTGAAGCAAACCGCAGCCACTGCAGCACGACTGTGATCCCTGCCTCCACTGGGGAGGGGACCCACATGGCGCAGCAGACCTCTCCTGCCTCGCCCGCTGCTCCCCTCAGCAGTGTGTTTCAGTCAGTCTGCCTGTTCTGCTCCCTGCTCTGTCTCTGGTGGATCCTCTCACAGCCCACACCTCTGCCCCATACCCCAGCTTGTGTATGTATAAATAAATAAATCTTTAAAAAAAATAAAAAGAAACGCAAGGATGGAGAGTTAGGCTTGGTCTGGTGGCCATTGGGGATGGAGCTTTCGAAGAAACATTGGCTGTTATGAGAGTGAGTGGACATCGTTGAGCCAGGACAAAGCCCCAGTCAGTGATTGTCAATGGGGCAAGCCAATAACAGCAACAGAAAAGGATGTGTTGGGAGGGTGGGGGATGTGGTGGCATTGAACAGGGGAGAAATTTCTAGAAGGAATAGATTGTTACCAAGTTTCAGTGTGAACAAAATCAACAGGGGGACCAGTTATGCTCAGGAGAGCACCCTGCAGATGGTCAGGAAATGCTTGGTGACTCAGCAGTGGCCCCCAGGCACCCTGGCAGTGGTGTTGGGGCTGTTGTCTACTGTGGGAGAGAGTGGAAATGTTGATCGGAGGCACGTGTCTTCTTTGCTGCTTTAGGGTCACAGGCGGTGGCAGCAGAGGCCACTGAAGGTCCTATGGGAGCCACCTCAGATGCCAGCCCCTGCCCTGCAGTCACACAGGCCCCCAGGTCCTCTGGGGAGCCCCGGGGCTCCAGCACTGCCCTGCAGACAACACTGAGTCTCATCTCCATGACCTCCCCCCGCAACCTGCAGCCGCAGAAGGCAGCCCTGGCTCCATCGTTTGTGGAATTTGACATGTCCGTGGAAGGTTATGGGTATGACAGGCGTTCCCATATTTGAAATACACTTTATGAACTTCCCAGTGCCTCAAATGAGTTATAATATTGATTACAAAATTGTAGTTCCCATCAGCTCTCAGCCCTCAGCAGTAGAAAATGTCTGGGTCCACTGTCGACTGACTAACTTCTCAAGGATAGCAGCCTGATCTGAGCAGGGCCAGGACCCTCTCCCTCCTCCCCTGGCTGTGCCCACTCTCAGCCCACACTCCCCTGCGGCCTCCAGTGGGAACTCCTTCATGGCCAGGGGCCAGCCCCTGCCACTTCCTGTCTGCGGGGCCTCCTGGCCTAAGGGTGCGAGGCTGCTGCAGAGGACAGAGAGGAGATGTCATGGCTGTGGGCTGGCTTGCATATTCATGATCTGGGACTTCTTCCTGTTTCCAGCTGCTTGTTTATTCCGACCTTGTCTACGGTTATGGGAGCCAGCACCGAGTACTCTGTTTCTGGAGGGACTGGGACAGGTAGGTGCTTCTTGGGGGGAGGAGGATTGCCTTTGTAAGCTGTTCACTGTGCCCAGAGAATTAGTCCTTAGGGAGTCTTAATGTCAGATTTCCACGTGGCATATCAAAAGAGCATGAGTCTTCCCTTGGGTCCTGTGTACCTCACACTAGTCATCCCCAGTTTGTCATGCCTGTCTTAGGGCAGGTGTCCTGTCATTGTGATTGTGTATACAGGGGGTTCAGTGAGTACTGCTGGGTTTAGGAGGTCACTTACCAACTGAGCCTGGGTTAGATTCTTTTTTTTTTTTTTTTTGGTGACCAGCAAAGGCCTCACCCCACCTATGACTCTTTCTAGGGAAGAATGTGAGTTCTATATTGACTGTCATTCAGAAACAGAACTGTTCTCGAGCCTTGACATGGTGAGCTGAGCTGAGAACCAGACAGCCTTTATCAGGAGGACCAGGGCCTGGCTTTCTAGGGAAGGGTGAGCAGGAAAGAGCTGTTGCATCCATGGCCCATCAGCACAGGACCAGTGAGCCCCACCTACACTGCTGACCGCATTGTGGGCTGAGAGGGCTGGCCTTCCTCAGGGTGGTGCCTTCCGCATGCAGCATGGGTCCAGTGGAACTACAGTGTCTCCCGCCCCAGGTAGCACCAGGTCCAGCTTTCGATCAGTTGACCAGAGCACCAGATGACAGTAGATCTCAGGGTTGTGCTCCCTGTCTCCCCCACTGACAAGGTGGCATAGATGACAATGGGACGGTATGGAGAGAGACTTTGAGGGTCTGGGTTCAAGTCCCTGTGGGAGTATGATTTAGTCCTGTGAGTATGAATGGAGAGACAAGAGCATCTGCAACATGGAGTTTGTGTGAAGTGTGAATGAGTCATATGTGGTGCTGGTATCCAATACCAGCTGAATCGGAGCCTCGGTGAGTCTAGGTGGGCTTCTGTGGCAGGACAAAGCCTAAGCACACGCTTGTGTTCTCACTCCAGGTGCTGCCAGGTCATTCCCTCCACCGGGGGGCCTCACCTTCTCCTGCTGGTTCCTGATCAGCAGGCACAGCAGGGTCCCCGATGGCCACCCACTGTACTTCTTCACCCTGGTGCGCCACCTGGCCAGGACAGAGCAGCCCTTTGTCTGCTTCTCTGTCAGCCTCTGCCCTGAAGACCTCTCCTTGGTTGTGTCTACAGAAGAGAAAGAGTTTCAGCCCCTAGGTAAGGTGCTGGGAGCTGGAGCTGCTTTCACCTGCACTTGAGGGAAGGGGCTGAGTCAGAAGCTCTTGGCACAAGCTTGACTTAAACTTCTCATTTTCCCTCATCTTTTGAAATTGCTCCCTTGAGTTCCACACCTGATGTCCAGCCTAGACCAGTACTTGCTATATGTCGGCCCTGACCATGCAGCTCCATGGTATGACTGCCAGGCAGACAAGGCCCAGCCTCAGTGTGGCTTTGGAGGTGTGCTCAGTGGCCTTCCAGGAGCGTAGCTGGGCCCTAGTGGAATGGTTGTGAAAGGGCTTCAGGTCTTCCCCTCACTGGGACGTCTTGGAAAGGTTTGTGAGGATGCACACAACTGACCCAGAACTACTTCTCAGTCCTAAATCCAGTTCCTAAATGCCGGTTCTTGGCCGCACATGGCCCAGTGCCCAAGCTTCTTTCAGTGGTGCTCGTGCCTGGTCCTGGCTCTGCCTTTTAGAGTTCTGCGTGGCTTCTGCCACCCACCTCTGGTGACCTAAGTTGGTCCATGGGGGCCAAAGTCAGCACGTCCCAGCTTGCCTGGTCTTGTGCACCCCGAGAGTGTTGCTGTTTCATAGTGGAGCAGCCGAAAGGTTCAGAGCACGGTGGGCACCTTTGACGCACAGCACACCTGCCTAACCCCCTCCCTCTCAGAGCAATGCCAGAGAATGCGCCTATCTGGGGAGACTTGCTGGTGCAGGTAGACACAGCAAGTTGGGTGAGTTGCCCAATTCTGTGCCTCAGGATGCTGAAATGGGAGTCAGGATAAAACCTCCCTCACAGGGTTGTCATGCATAGGACGTAAGCTCATATTTGAGCAGTCCTCTCGGCAGTGTCTGGCACGAAGCAAGAGCTCAGGAAGGTAACCACTGTGATGAGGGTATGGCAGGGGCTAGACTGGCTGCACGGCAGGAGGCCCACCGCTGGCTTCCTGCAGCATGGCGGTGGGCACGCGAGCTGGTGTTTGTGCTCTCTTCCAGACGTCATGGAACCTGAGGATGACCCCGAGCCGTCTGCAGGACGGCAGCTTCGGGTCAGATGCGGCTCGCTGCTGGCTTGTGGTCAGTGGCATCACCTGGCTGTGGTTGTCACTAAGGAGATGAAAAGGAATTGTACCATTTCCACCTATCTGGATGGACAGGTCATTGGCTCAGCCAAGGTGAGAGGGCTCCCTTGACCCACTCTTGTCCTGTACTCCTGGTTGGCCACCCAAGAGTGGCCTCTGTTCAATTCTCTGCCTTCTCTTGGTGGTAGGTTGGGGTTCAATGAACCCTCATTACCTTGCAGTCCAGAACAGTTGGGTGAGTTCAGGCATAAACAGGGCATCTCTAGAAAAAGGAATGAAGATAACACAGCAGAGAGAAGGTAAATAAGAATGGAAATAAGAATACTGATCGAGGGGCCTCCCTGGTGGTGCAGTGGGTTAAGCAACGCACTATGAAGTAAACTGTAGCCACTGCAGCACGAGTTCGATCCCTGCTGCCGGCCAGGGAGGGGACCCACACGGCGCAGCAGACCTCTCCTGCCTTGCCTGCTCCTCCCCTCAGCAGTGTACTTCAGTCAATCTGCCTGATCTCTTCCCCACTCTTTCTTGGTGAATCCTCTCACCCCCCACACCTCTGGCCTGTACCCCAGCTCTTGTATACATAAATAAATGAATCTTAAAAAAAAGAATGCTCATAGAAATAAGAACATCTTTGTTTTCCTCTATGTATTTTATAGTTTCAGGTCTTACATTTAGATCTTTTATCCATTTTGAGTTGATTTTCGTACATGGCGTGAGATAGTGGTCCAATT
>JAGFMF010011602.1:681502-713151 GCA_019455555.1 Galemys pyrenaicus
CTTTCCATAATGGTTGGACCAGCTTGCATTCCCACCAGCAGTGTAAGAGAGTTCCTTTTTCTCCACATCCTCGCCAACATTTGTTGTTGCTACTTTATTGGATATGTGCCATTCTCACTGGGGTGAGATGGTATCTCATAGTGGTTGTTCACAGTGTCTTTATTTTTATGTGTTCAGGCATGATTACAGGGGCATTCTATCTGCTTTCAGCAGTAGGCTAGTAATGTGAAATAGTTCATGCACCTTGGGACAAATAGGACAAAAAGGTCTTATTGATACTTGAACCTTGCTCATACCTAGCACAGGGTCTACAACTCAGTAAACCTTCCAACAGCACTTGATGGATTGTACTGAATTTACTGCCCTAAGGACTGAGCTATGGATTGGCTGATGGTATTGTGGAATGAGTAGGTGCATGAGTGAACATCTGGCTCCATAGGTCAGTAGGAAGTTTGGGAGGGGTGTGAGGTCATGGGTATATGCCAAAATTTGCCATGGAGAATGGCCAAAGGCCAAGTCTGACAGAACTGATTTTCTAAGATAATTAACAAGTTGGGGTCAAGATCAGCAAGTGAAATTAACTCCAATAAACTTAAAAGACTGAGTTTAAATGCAAACTTCTGTGGGGTAAGAACAACAAGATGGGAGAGCTTAGGTTGGAGACAACCCAGTTTAACCATTGTTCTCAAATGTGAGAGCCTTTGTTTTTCTTTTCCCCCCAAGGGAAGATAAATTAGAATCAGAGAGGTGGTAAGTACATTAGCATCCCGAATGAGCAAAAAATGATTTGGGAGTAATTTGAGACTTCCCATGTATATAAGTCAATCTGAATGGTGCAGTGAGTATATGCTGCTGGAATTTGGGGAGAAAGGAGCAAGCTAGTTTGGAGAGGGGGTGCTGCCTCACAGAGCAGCAGTGTCGGCAGTGGAGCAGGATGAGGGAAAGATTACCCAAAGTCCATGTGGAGCAGTGAGAAGCCTAGAGGGACTACACCACGAAGGTATAACCCTGATCCAGGGGCAGTCTCATATTTATTTAAAATCAGTTTCTGGGAGGATGGGAAAGCACATGGGGAATGTACATACATTTTCTGATTGTGTTATTTGGTTTCCTGTAGAATTTTAAGAGTTCTTCTATGTATTCTAGATACTAGTCCTTTTTTCAGTATGTGATTTGCAAATAATTTCTCCAAATCTGTAGCTTGGTTTCATCCATTTTCATATGGAATTTTGTAGAACATAAGTTTTTATTTTGATGAAATACAACTCATCAATCTTTCCTCTTTTGGTAATGCTTTTGATGGTATCTAAGAACTCTGTCTGCCCCTAAATTATGAAAACTTATCTTCTATTTTTTTCTCTACAATTTTTCTAGTTTTAGACACTTTACATTTGAATTTGTGATCAATAGTGAATTAATTTTTGTATAAAGTTTAGGTTGAAGTTCATTTCTTTGCTTATGGATGCCCAATTCCTCTAACACCATTTATTGGAGAGGCTGTGAACTGCCATTGAATTACTTTTGAGCCTTTATCAAAAATTTATTTGACAAATTTGTGTAAGTTTGTTTCTGCAATCTGAATTCCTTTCCATTGATTTATGTGACTATCCTCCTATTGATATCATACTATCTTAAGTATGATAATTATATAATATACCTTAAAATTGAGCACAGTGGTGTCTCCCATTTAATTATTTTCAAAGCTTAATTTTATTTTTTTTAATTTATTTTATTTATTTATGCATACAAGAGCTGGGGTGTAGGCCAGAGATATGGGCGTGAGAGGATTCATCAGAGACAGAGTAGGGAGCAGAACAGGCAGATCAACTGAAATACACTGCTGAAGGGAGCAGTGGGAAAGATAAGAGAGGTCTGCTGCACCATGTAGGTTAACTCCCTGGCTGGGGATAGAACTCATGCTTCAGTGGCCATCGATAGGTTGATAGTACTGAGACTTAAACCCTTGTGCCACCAGGGAGACCCCTTTTTTCAAAGTTTTTAAAAAAAAGCTGTTTAAGCTATTCTAGGGTTTGGATCTTTCCATATATTTTTAGAATTAGCTTGTTTGTGTCAATAAAAGACTTTTGAAGATTTTTATAGGAATTACATCATACTTTTAGATCAATTTGGTGAAAAATTACTTCTTTACTATTTTGAGTCTCACTATTCATGAAGATGATATGTCTCTCTGTTTATATGGGGTGTCTTTGGTGCCTTTCATCCTTTTTTAAAAATTTTCAGTATACAGATCCTATTCATATCTTAGCAAGTATTCAATTTTCCTTTATATAATAATAAGTTGTATTGTTTTAAATTTTAATTTCTGTGTGCTAATTGATAGACTATAGAAGACAACTGATTTTTATTTTGGCCATGCAACCTGTGACTCATTAGTTGTAGGACGGATTATTTTTTTCTTGTAGATTAATTTTCTATATGGAATTGTCATCTGGAAATAGAGAATGTTTTGTTTCTTCCATCTTAATCTGTATGTCTCTAATTATTCTTAGTATATAAGACTTAGTTATTGTGTCAATACTGGGATTTAGGTTCCTAGAGGAATGACTGGGACCAGAAGGATGAACCTTTTAGGGGATCTTAGTATTTCTTCTAAAATTTATTTCCAATTGCACGATGTCAGTTATTATGCTCACCAACTATTTGTAAACTGTTTTGAGTTATACTTTTCAGCTTCAAGGGCTATCTTTTTAATGTTTTTAGATAAAATAAGTTTTCACTTTGAGAAAAGAATAAGATACATCATTTGATATCTATATGACCACGTGTGTTTATCAGTTTTGAAGCTAACCACCTGCTATTCCCCCATCTATTTTATTTCAACAGATGTTGTACATTCAGGCATTACCAGGATCTTTCCTTTCAATGGATCCCTCTTCATTTGTAGATGTTTATGGATATATTGCTACCCCTCGAGTTTGGAAACAAAAGTCAACATTAGTATGGCGTCTTGGCCCCACGTACCTCTTTGAAGAGGCCATATCAATGGAAACTCTGGAAGTTATTAACAAACTTGGCCCAAGATACTGTGGTAACTTCCAAGCTGTGCATGCCCAGGGTATGGAGCGTTTTGATTCATAATGTTCCTGTTGATGCTATGTTTTAAATGGACATCCAGCTATTTATAGTATATTTATGAAGAATAAACTCAGCATAGGTCAGTCATTAGGGAAGACCTCTGTAATTGGATCATTATATATTTACAACCCAACAGAAAATGTCGCAGAAAAGGAAATGACAATATCCTTTACATTTCAACTCCAAAGCACATAATGGAGATAGTGGGTAGGTAATACCATCAGCAAAGAAAGAGAGAGGAGAACGAGATAAATAAGTTGTATTCCTTTTAATGAAGAAGCTTTTTAACTAAAGTATACTGTTGTCTTCAATTATTAAACAGGCAGACAAAACATTCACATTTTCAGTATTGATTGTTGGCTGTTCAAGCAGGGAGCATTGCTCTTTGTGCTCAGTCAAGTCAAGGGGGTCAGCTCCCACCTGGGAAGAATGATAAATGAGTCTACACACGGGAAGCCCTGGGCTTGGTGAAGGGCGAGTATTTCTGTCTCCAGGCCCCACGACTTCTTTGAACTGCATTTCCTCTGGCAAATGGCAATGGACAGAGCAATATGACAAGATCAGGTCTACAACCAGTTTCACCAGTGCTCTAGTCACACATGCCTCTCAAGTGGCCTGGGTGGCTTTCCTTCACTTAGGGACCAGGCCACTAATTCCAAGTGAGATGTTTGCCATGACATGCAGCTCGCCATCCTTCCAGTTCAGCCTGTTCCCTTTTTCATAAAGCAGCTTTATTTTTCATTTTTTTGTATTTTTAATTAAATTTAAAATTTTTTTTAATGTTTAGTACATCATCCTTCATATTTCCCCATGAAATTCCCACCACCATTGTCCCTTGTGCTCTTCCCACCCCATCCTGATCCTTCTCTTTCCTTCTCCCCTATAGAATGTCTCTGATCTATATTTGCCTGATGGTTTTTTTTAACCTTATTATAGTTAATTTCATAAAGCAGCTTTAATATCACTTAGCATTTTGGTTTTGGGGGAACAAGAGTACCTCCTTGATAGATGTTTTAAGTTTTAGTAATTTCATACCTGGAATACATTTGTTTGATAGTAAGGCTAAGCATGTAGGTGCAGAACATATAGACATAGACATCTGAACATATAATGAAAAACACACAAACATTTTCTCAATGATGACTTTGCCATATACCAACAGGTATTTCCTCTTCCTGGGATTAATTTTACTTTCTGTAGAGTAGAAATAATTTAAAATGTCTTGTTTCAGGAGAGGACCCTGGCATGGAAGCAACACCCCTGGTTGCAGAAGAAAAGCTTTCTTTTGGGCTTCATGTAGCCAGCTCCTCCACCACCAGTATTGCTGACATCAGAAACACTTACAATGAGGTCGACAGCCGCCTGATTGCCAAAGAGGTACACCTTCTGACTTATCTTACTGCTCCTTTTTGGAATCATTTTCTCATGGCTTGCCTCCACTTTCTGCTTAAGTGAACACTAACTCAGGTTTGCACATGAATGAACACTAATTCAGGTTTGTACTGTGTGTAGACAGATACACACAGATACATTTCCATTTCACTTGTCAAAATACCCTATGCCTTTCACCTGTTAGCATCCCCTGAGACTAAACCTTTTATGTGGAGTTGCTTAGAGAAGAAAGAAGGTGTTCTTCATTCTTTGAAGTATAGAAGGATCAAGTAGAATATTTAAAAAACCTTTGGGGGCCTCCCTGGTGGCGCAGTTGGTTAAGTAATGTACTATGAAGTAAACCACAGCCACTGCAGCACGAGTTCGATCCCTGCCGCTGGCCAGGGAGGGGACCCACATGGCGCAGCAGACCTCTCCTGCTGTGCCCGCTGCTCCCCTCAGCAGTGTACTTTCTGTTGATCTGCCTGTTCTGCTCCCCGCTCTGTCTGTGGTGAATCTTCTCACCCCCCACACCTCTGACCTGTACCCCAGTGCTTGTGTGCACAAAAAATAAAAAACCTTTGGGACTGAGAACACTATTGAACTTCCCCTTTTGGGTATACTGACCCACTAACATTACAAAGTGTTCTGTGAATTTTTGAGTTTATTTTATTTTATTTATTTTTTAATTTTTAAAGATTTATTTATTTATGCATATAAGAACTGGGGTACAGGCCAGAGGTGTGTGGGGTGGGGGGTGAGAGGATTCACCAGAGACAGAGTAGAGAACAGAACAGGCAGATCAACAGAAATACACTGCTGGGGGCAGCAGTGGCCAAGGCAGGAGAGGTCTGGTGCTGCAGTGGCTGCGGTTTGCTTCATAGTGCGTTGCTTAACCCACTGCGCCACCAGGGAGGCCCTGAGTTTATTTTAAATACCAAGTTTGTGAAACAGCAAACAGATATGTTTTAGATGAAGATGCTATTAGAATTGATATTTCCTGAGCCTTCATGGTGGCGCAGCGGGTTTGAGCGCCGCACTGTGAAGCATCAGCAGCACAACGGCACAAGTTTGATCCCTGGCCAGGGAGGGGACCCACATGGCACAGCAGACCTCTCCTCTCTTTCCTGCTGTATTTCAGTAGATCTGCCTGTTCTGCTCCCCACTGTCTGTTGTGAATCCTCTCACTACCCCCCACCTATGGCCAATACCCCAGTTCTTGTATGCATAAATGTTTTAAAAACAAAAACAAAAGACCAAAAAAAAGATTGATATTTCCTAATCCCTAATAAAGAGCTCTTTTTATTACTGCTATTGAATTTGGACTGATTTGTTTATATTCTGTTCACCCTTACAGTCACACAGGGTCACCTTCCTTTGCAGAGAAGGAATGACTGGGGAATAGGTTTGTTGAGCACCAAACCTGTATCTTAATAGCAAAGGGAGCCAACATTTTCTTCTTGGCCTTCCGAAATTAGTGAGCCTCGGGCTTGCATGGAGTGGACACTCCCTGAGTGGGGAGAAGGCAGCCCTGGCCTTCCTGGCACTGTTCCTCCTGCAAGTGCTGTTAGGGCCTCACTGAGAGCACATGGGGCATTTAGTGGTGCAAATTGAATAAATGAAATTTCTCCCTTATGATTAAACCATAGCCCAGGAGGCAGGGCATGGAACCTGAATTTTTGCTTCAGTCCTCTGATGTTGGTTCAATTATTATTCATTATTATTCACCGACCATCACTTACTGAATGCTAACAGTGGGTCTTCAGCGCTAACAGCTCTGCCTTCGCGGAGCTCATGAACAAGATCTCTTTTTCTCCAGGAAAGTTTCTTAGGGCTAACTGTTGCCAATTTCTCTAGATGAGCATTTCATCCCGTGACAATGCCACACCTGTGTTCTTGCTAAGGAATTGTGCTGGCCACCTCTTGGGTCCTCTGCGAACCATTGGTGCGGTGGCTGTTGGCCAATTAGGTACGTTAGATCATAAACCTTTAATGCATTTTGGGAAGAAGGATTTATGGCTGTCATCATTTGTGCAACCTAGAATTCTGAGTGGCAAGCAGAATTTCCATTTCACTTGGTGTGTTGGGGAGCCGAGATGGTGAGGACAAGAGTTGGGGAGATAACCCTGCACAGTGGTTGGCCTCCCACAGAGCATAGAGCTCAGTTAACCTTGTTACAACTGACAGTTGGTAATGAGCTCAGCTACTAAGCGGCTGGCGTCTATGAGCCATAGTGGGTACAGGGAGGCCTTTGAGCAGGGCAGTGGCTGTATCAATTTCAATAAAAAACAACGGTTAATCACTATTGGTGTCCTGCAATTAGGCAAGAGCAAAACAGCAAGCTAGTATGAGGACCCAATCCTTTAGGATCTAAGGAGTAGACAAGATCCAGAGATGACCAGAATAGCCAGCAAACTGAGATTCAGAGGGCACTGGCTCATCTAAATATCTGGACTGAGACACAGGGAGGGATCTGAACCCCCGTGGGCTGTTTCAGCTCCTGGGGACCCAGAAAAGACTCAGTCTTGTATCTCTCAGTGACCTATAACTTTTAAAGACCCCCCTCTTCCTCCCAGCCCGTCCCACATACACAGGTGTGCCTCTTGTGTGTGGGCACTGGCACTTTGTATGCTGCCAGGGGATTTTCTGTGACAGTGAAACTGACATACTGATGGAACACCCCTTTGTCCCACACAGGGGTAAGAGTGTTCCACTCCAGCCCTGCTGCCAGCAGCCTGGACTTCATCGGTGGACCTGCCATCCTCCTGGGTCTCATTTCCTTAGCAACAGATGACCATACCATGTACGCAGCTGTGAAAGTCCTGCATTCAGTCCTGACCAGCAATCCCATGTGTGACCGCCTGATGAAGCACATCTCTGGGTACCAGGTAATCCCACCCTTCTAGGAGGTTGTTGTCCCAAAGATGCAGGGAAGAACATTGCTGGTCCCAGCAGATATTCTCTCCGGGGTGGCTTTTGGAGAAGGGAAGTTGAAAGCTCTTGGGTGCTGAGACCAGCATTGTTATAGCAGAGGGCCAGGTGACAGCCAGAAAAGACTCTGATCGGGATGCAGATGCCCATCTGTCTGTGACTGCTGTTCCACTCACTGATAAATTCAAGATTCATGTGTAAACCCACCCCCCACCACGTTCACATCTAATGTGATGGCTAAAAGCCCCGGGCTATGTAATAAGAACGTTGACTTTGAATACTCTCTTCCTTTAACTTGCTATTATACCTTGAATGAGTTATCTACTTCCTGTGCCTCAGTTTACCCACCTGTACAATGTGGATTCTCCTACATCCTGTATGATGGGTTGCAATGAGGACTGGATGATTCAATGGAATATATCTGACCCAGAATAAGAACTCTACAAATGCTAGTTCTCTTTAGTTCTTAATTTCTTTATGCTTCAGTTATCCTATGTGAAAAATGGGAATAATAATGGCACCTGTTTTATAAGGTTGTGATGATTAAGTGAGTTAATATATGTGAAGACTTAGAAAAGTGCTGCTGAGATTGTTGTGTAGGTGTTCTCTGTGAATGTTATCGCTATTTAATATTCATAAAGTAGTGTGTGAGACATGGTCATTGCCCAAGTATCTTCTGGCATGATTTGGTGAAGAACTAGTCTAGATAATGGCTCTGGGACACAATGGCTGTAGTGGTTCCTCCTGGTTCAGGGGGCTGGGAGATAGCCCCATGTCTCTTTAGCTCCCAAGTCAGGATCTCAGAGGAAGAAAACTCCATGATGACACTTTTGGCATGTTCCCTGTTGCCTGGACCAAAGTTGGAAACAGCCTGTCTTCCTGCCCTACCTGTGCCCTATTGATGACAATCACAGTCTGCTTTACAGGCCTGATGCCTATCCCTTGTGCAAACCTGGCACAATCTCTCAGATGCTTTATAGTGGCTTTTGAAGGTCCTTCAAAACTGGCCACCAGCCTGTCCTTCTAGCCCTACTTCCCAACCAGTCAATGTTTCATCCCCTACACTTTTACCTCCCCAAGTCCTGCAAGGTTATACAGAGTGACTTTTTATACCCGTGCCTGTGGAAGATGATCCCCAGGTATATGCCTTGTTATTTTCCCAAATCAGATGCAGATGAAAGGGGGATATCTCCCCTGATGCCTGAGCTGAGTGTGTAGCCATCTCTTGTGAGATGCCCCATGCCAGCAGCTCTTGCGTGGGGCTATCTCTGTACATCTCTACACTGTCATCATCTGGAGCTTCCTTTTTTTCCCATCAGTGAGATCAAATACACTCTAAGGAAGTACTCTGGGAATAAGGGAATGGGTGTGTCTTGGTTTATATTAAAACTCAAGAATTGGGATGCTTGCTATATAAAAGTTTTCTTTGATTATAGTATTAAAGGCAGCTGTAGGGAGATTTGTGCTAATCCAGCACACTGTTATCTGTTGTGACTAGGATTTTAATTATTACTGTGAGCACAGAAAGATACAAAGCAGTTTCTTCTTTCATGGGAGTATCTAGAATAAAATAATATAAATACCAAAATTATTTTAATATAAATTGAATGCAACAAGTATCTGAGTTTCTCTTCCAGAATGTGGTCTGCATCCCATATATATGTAGTCTGTGACTTGATGGTACTTTAGCCATATTTCCAGAAACCCTGAACTCTTTAGAATTGGGATCATCTCAGGCTCACTCATCGCCAAATGCAGGTCTTGGCACATTGTGAGTCCTCAAGGAGTGTTTGTCATATCACCACAGTGCTTGAAGGAGATACACACTATAGACCTGCCAAGGTGACCAACATCATATGTGGGTAGGGGAGTCAAAAAGGGCTTCATTAAAAAGAAAAGCAGCCAGAGAAGCATGGAAGACTTGGTTGACTGAGTTTTTCAGGAAGAGGTGGTGGAGTGGCCCATGGAAAAAAATGATTTATTCAACTCGTATTGACTGAGCACCTCCCAGAAGCCAGGAACTATGCTTGGGTTTTGTTTCTTCCTCCATGGAACTTACTGTCCAGCTCAGTCTATTTGGACTACTCTAACTAAAACATCATAGACTGAGTAGTTGGTAAACTGCGGTCTGGAGGATGGGAAGTCTAGGAGCAAAGGGCTTGCAGAGTCTGTGTCTCACTAGAGCTCCAGTCCTGCTTCGTAAATGGCAGCTTTTCAGTGTGTCTTGAATATCAGAAGAGGCAAGGGAGCTCTCTGAGGTCCCTTTTATAAAGGCACTAACCCATTCATGAGGGCGCCATCCTCATGACCTAATCACCTCTCCAAGGCCCCACCGCTTAATACCTAAGAGGAATAAGGGAATTAGGTTTCAGTATATCAATGTGAGGAGACAAAACATTTAGTCTATAGTACTGTCTAATGGGGTAGACAGAAGAATATTGTCATGAGGCAAGGACTTCCAAATACCTCATTTGAGTAGTTAATCAGATGAAGAGATTTACTGTACCTTTAGACATGAAGGCAGAAGAACAAAAATTTAAAACTCTTCTTTATGTCTTAAAAAGCAAACATTTCAAACATCTATGTTTTTTAAAAAAGATTTATTTATTTATGCATACAAGAGCTGGGGCACAGGCCAGAGTCTGGGGAGGTGAGAGGATTCACTAGAGACAGAGTGGGGAGAAGAACAGGCAGACTGACTGAAACACACTGCTGAGGGGAGCAGCGGGTGAGGCAGGAGAGGTCTGCTGTGCCATGTGGGTCCCATCCCCTGCCAGCAGCAGGGATTGAACTCGTGCTGCAGTGGCTCAAACATCTATGTCTTCAGGGAAAACCAGAAGGAGAGGCTGGGTATGGGAAGAGATGTGAGAAATAGTGGGTTTGAATAAAGAAACAAAATTATTAGTATTATTATTTTGCCTTCCATGAAAATTATTTATAAAGTGGAAGCTCCCTCTCACGTTATCACTTCTTATCATATCACTTTCTTGCCTTTTGTTTCTTCATAGTCAGCATGCTCAATTAGCATGATACGTGCTTATTTGAACCATGTTTGTGGTCTTCTATTTAAAAAATTTTTTTTAAATTTATTTTTGCGTAGAAGAATTGGAGTATATGCCAGAGTTGTGGGGCTGAGGGAGGTTGAAAGGATTCACCAGAGACAGAGTAGGGAGCATAACAGGCTAATTTGCTGAAATCCACTGCTAAGGGGAGCAGTGGGAGAGGCAAGCGACATCTGCTATACCATATGTGGGGTAGCTCCCTTGCTGGGGTTGGAAGAGAAATGCCTCTGGAGGGAAGGACCAGGTTTGCTATTCATTGCTGCACCCTAAATGCACACAGTAGACAGTAAATGCTTGGTAAGGATTTGTGGAATGAATTATTGAAATAAAACAAGGATCTTGAAATGAGTTGCTCAGGAATAGATTAAATCATTCTTTTGACTTTTATGTGCGTTCATTTACACATTTCCTAGTTAAATGTGAGAGCATAGTGAGATAATGCACTTTTCCACCTGTTAGTTCTATCAAAAGTATTTACCATCCTCTTCTCAGACTAGGTGACATCCAAGCAAATTTTATAAGATGGATTGTTGTAGCGTGGTAAAGAAGGAGGACAGTACTCCAGACTGACAATGCAAACACTGGAGGTGTCTAGTATGAGTTTCTCCTCATGTTTGGGAGGAAATGCCAATTATGACCAATGCGTAGCAAGGCAGGATGGAGAGGGAGGGAAGGGCCATTACTTTGCTACTCCAAGCAGCATGGATTTCATCTCAGAGATTATGAGTAGTGATAAGAAGACTTGCAACAGGAAATGGAATGATTGAGACTATAGAATGACCTTTGACACCAGTATGGAGTATGGGTTGGAGGGTGAGAATTGAGCAGCAGACTGAGTAATTGTCCAGCATAATGTGAAACTACTACATTCCTGACCTAGGGAAACCTGGGACCTTTGTGAGGAGTCTGGATGCATAGCAGAGCAAAGTAACTAGGGCTGTGTGCCCAGAGTGCTTCAGAGAGAAAGGAAGGAAGACATTTGGGACCTGCTAAGTTTGAAACGTCTGGGAGAGATCAAGTGGATAGATGGCCCTAGAGCTCAGAGAAGCAAACAAGACTGATGGTGTAATTGTGAGAGTCATTAACTCATGACTTATGATATTAAATCTAAAGAAATTGATAGAATAGTTACAGAAAAAGAGTAAGGAGAAAAGAGGACAGAAGAAGGAGCAATGAGGAGCTAACCAGCCAGAGGTTGAAAATATTTTAAAAATCCAACAATGGAGATTGAAAAGAAAGAGGGGAGAAACTAAAGATTTGTCAATAAATATGATAGAAGAAAATTTTGTGAGAAGGAGGGTATAGTTGAACAATGCTAAATGCTGGTAAATAATGAAACAGATTAAGGACAGAGATGCCTCTGTTGGATCTTGCACCCGGAAGTCATTGGTGACCTTTCTAAGGCAGGTGGACATGTAGAGGCTGTGGATGCCTGAAGGGAATTGAAGCAAGGATGTGAGGTGAGGATGTAGAGCCAGAATCTGTCAGTAGAGCATTATGGAAAGAGGAGTAGCAAAATAAATCAGAGCTGAAGGGCTTAGGAGTCAAGGGAGTGTTTATTTTTGAGATGAGAATCACTAAAGGACACCTGTCAGTGGAAGGAATTTGAGAGAGAGAGAGAGAGAGAGGAAGCTTAGAGAGAACTATCTCAAGGATCATTGTACTTAAGAATGTGAAGGGTGTAGTCCAGAGGCCAGGAGGATGAAGAGCCAGCTGTGACAGGAAGAAATGCTGTACAGGCATTGTGAACCTAGTGGTGAGAGGTGAGAGTGTGTCTGGGGGATTTTATCTTCGTGGTAGAGTATGAGGTCAGTGGTAGAGGGGAACAGAGAGTTGAGGAAGAGAGATGAAATCATCATCTTTAAGATGATAAAAGCAACCAACATACTAGAAGAACATAATTGGACTACCGAACCAAACTGAGTATCAATTTGACATTTGTAAAGTGAAACCTTTCAACTTGAGTGTATAATTTCTCTTAAGTGACACTCCTACTATGTCCTGATGGGACAAGGTAAAGTGGTCAAATTTCAGCTATGTAAAAGAAGTGGCCAGAACTGTCTGAAAAGATACTGAGCATTTGCTGATCACAAGATTTTAGTCAGTTGGCTACTAAGAATGTCATAGACTAGGTGGCTTATAAACAGTAGGAATTTGTGGAAATTGACAAGCTCAAGATTGGGGTGCCAGCATGCCCAGGTGGTAGTGAGGGTCTCTCTTAGATTGCAGATGACCAACTTTTTATTGTGTTCTTGTTTGGTTAGAGATCAGAAAAAGGAAACAAGCACTCCTGTGACTCTTATCAGGACACTAATCCATTCATTGAGTCTCTGCCCTCATGACCTCAACTAGTCTTAATTATATCCAAAAGGACCTACCTGCATACACCATCACATTGGAATACAGAGGCTCAATATAGGGATTTGGGGAGGGCACAAACATTCAGTTCATAATAACAAATAAGACTTACAAAGGGCACATGGAACAAACTTATCATGAAGAAAAGGAGAAGGGTGGACTGTGTCAGATGTGGGCATATGAAATTGAGTTGTGGATGAGATGAGATGAGAATCCAGATGAGATCAATGAGGGCCCAGATGTCAGTGGGTGACTGGTAAACCTGACATTGGGGTTAATAAAGACACGAGGTTGGCTAGGGTCCAACCTAATCATCTCTGAGTTAGGTGTGGGGGCTCTGGGATCCCAGTGCCTCCATCTTGGCATGGGTTCCTTCATGTTTCTAGCTTCCCAGGTCCTGGAACAATATAATGATATATTGGATAGCTGTGGCTTCAAGGGAGACTGTAACTGGACTCATGGGTAGGAGGTGGGCATCTGGTAATATGGAATGGGTAGGAGTGTAGCATCCAAGACAGGAAAATCAGAAGGAACACTCAGAAACATACCCAGTGCAGAAAAATGGAGATTGATATGAAGCAGCCACTGAAGATGGTGGATGTTTTCCTCTGATAAAATGGGCGTGAATGAGGTGACAAAAGAAAAGAGAGGGCTTTTAGGTAGGGCTGACCAAAAGTGATAGGAAGATCAAACAGGGGAAGAAAGAAGAGTCCTAATGATGCATTCATGAGGAAACTGCTTTGTGTTTTAACCTTTCAGATAATGGCATTTCTCCTGAGGAAGAAGACCTCTCTCCTAAACCATCGGACTTTTCAGTTGATCCTCTCCATTGCTGGTACTGCAGAGCTGGGTTTTGGGTCACCTACTACCATTAACCTTGGTGTCTTCCAGCACATCCTCTGCAACTTTGAGGTAAACTGGAAACTGATTGTTAGCCCTAAAGGGGACTGTGTGTGTGCGTACGTGTGTGTGCGTGCATATATGCACACACACGTGATGGTAGAGTGTCTCCTAAGGTCTAAGATCAGTTTCCTCAACAGACATTATGCTGGTGAGAGGGAAAACCACAGAGAACTTGGAGCCCAGAGACCCTGATTTATAATTAAGTTCTACCACCAATAAGCTGTGTGACCTTGGGCAATCCTCTTGACAGCTCTAAGTTCTCATCTTCTTGTATGTAAGATGAAGTCCCTCCTTCACAGGTTGGGGTAGCAGTCAAACCAGACAGTATCTAGGAAAGGATTTAAAATTTGTAATAAGCCATTAGACAAGAGGGTTAAAAAAATGGTTCCTTTGAACAATGCTTTGCTGATAAATGTGTCTTTAGAGGGATGACTAAGAGATACTAAAGGATACTTCTGAGGCTAAGTAAGGAGTACTTCACAGAATTTATTTGGGTGAATCAATCCATTCACAAAGCATCATTTATTTCATGCCCCTGTGGTGTCTTGGAGACATAGTAATGATCAGATCCAGTCCCTTCATACAACCACCTGGACTTACTTTAGCCAATGTATGCTGAAGTCTGTGGAACCACTTTAAAAACTGTCTTAAAATTAAAAAATAATATATGCTTATCATAGAATATTTTAAATTACAGAGAAGTCAGGAAGAGGGATTTCTGTTTCTGAGATCTAGATAACTGTTATAAACTTTGAATGTATCTTCTCTTTTCGTGCTTTATATGTATTATATAAAAGCATGTGTGTGTATAAAGGTTTGTATATATGTATATATACACATCTACATGTATATATAACCATAGTTACAATCTGACTTTAGATATTATTTTGAGTCCTGCTTATTTCATGTAACATAAATATTTAAAAACTTTTATTATAAACATTGTTCTGAGTCAGAATAATTGTTTTGTAGAGAGTTCCTAGTGTCTTCACCATTCTTCTCTTGTCAAATTCTTAGATTATTTCTGTGTGCTGTTATGAATTCTGTTTTATACTGCACACTTATATTTTTCCCACTTTAAAAAAATATTTCCTTAGAATGAGCAATCATAGTTGAATCACCAGAGAATTATTTTATAAGCAATTTTTAGATTATTGATAAGTTTGATTATACTGCTGATACCTAAGGATGTGAGCTAAAGGTGACGTGTAAGAATTTTATTTTAGATTTATTATTGTTTTTAGATTTATTATTGTTTTTACATGTTAGATTTATTATTCTTGTGACAAGAGTCCCTGGAAAGGATATTGGTATAAGATATTTTCAGAAAACCAAGTGGAAGATTATGAAACCTGAATAGTGGCAAAAGCAAAGGGATAAGGGGGAAGGTGAACGAGAAGCCTAATTAAAATTAGAAGTGATTTAGAACAAAATCACTAATGACCTGTCTTCAGTTTATCTCAAAACTTAGAATGACAAAGAAAAATTTAGAATGACAAATTTATATAAAAACATGGAGAAATTTTGCTGAAAGTTGGACTTAGAGGAGTTCATGGTCATCAGTGTTTATATGTATTAAAAGAGCACTTTTAATTAAGGAAAGGTGCCTCTAGATCAAGAAGTTAGAATGACAAAAACCTATTAAATAGCCAACCACCCAAACAAATCCACCACCTCCCCCAATAGAAACAAACTGCAAAAACAAAATTCAAAGAAAGAAGAAACAAAAATGAGAACGTAAATTAACATAAAAGAAAAAAAATCATCGACAGGATGAATAAAGTCAATAACTAGTTTTTATACAATAGATAAACCTGTTGATATTGGTCAGTAAAAAAAGACATGAGGCACAACTATATTATATTAGGAAGGAAAAGAGAGAATTACTAGGGGGATAAGCAATTGGAAAGGAAACAAGACAATGGGATCAGCAACTTTATGCAAATAAATTTGTGAACTTGGTTCATCCAAACAATCTCCAAAGAAGCTTCCAAAACTTATTCAAAAGGAAAAGAAATTCAAATGATCTTGTAACCATCAAATAAATGGAATCGTGCTACAAACAACATCCATAAGGCAAGTCCAGACCTAGACTTTTGTAGAAAATTCTATTAGTTGGTAAGTTATCTGTCCCAGCCATATAAGCTTCCAGTACTCTGTAAAGGGAGAGAACTTATAGCCTATTTTATAAGCTAATCTTGATATCAGACCTCTAAAAGGACAGTATAGAAAATGAAAAATAGAGGCCAATATTATCAATAAACATAGCTACAAATATCTTAAATAAAATATTAATGGGACCAGGCCAAGATGAACACTCTGGGCCTGGACCTGAAGTTCTGAAGATGGATGAAAGGATTGTGGGGGAAGGCGGCAAGACCTGAAATATGTGCTCTCCACACACAACAGGAGAGGAAACGTGCATAGATGGCTGTACTATGTTGCTTAACAAGACAACATTCCTTGGCTGCATCGCTACCTTTTCTGAAATCTTGTGGCTGTGCCCATGTTTAGCTCCAGGGCATCCTTGTCATCATTGTGAATTGCCCATGTAGGAACCCAGCATGATGCTACTCCTGTTCCTGGAATGAACAAGGGGTAGTGTCCCGCCTCCTCCTTATATAAATTATCCCCTCTGTAAGACAGTGCTTTTAAAGTTGAGGTAAAGATAACATGCAACCAATGAAAACCAGATGCTAAAATGAACTAAAATAAAATAAAACTTAAAGGTTTGCAGGAGGGGTCTTCCTGGCGACACAAGGTGTTAAGTACCACACTATGAAGCATCTGCTGCCACTGCAGCATGAGTTCGATCCCCAACCAGGGAGGGGACCCACATGGCGCAGCAGACCTCTCCTCTCTCAACTGCTGCTCTCTCAGCAGTATATTTCAGTAGATCTTCCTGTTCTGCTCACTACTCTGTCTCTGGTAAATTCTCTCACCCCCCACACTTCTGGCCTGTACCCCAGCTCTTGTATGCATAAATAAATAAATCTTTAAAACATAAATAAAAGTTTGGAGGAGAGAATTTTAAAAAAGAAAATTTCCTAAATAATGTGACTTTATCAAATAAAGTAAAGGTAGCATATGTGCATTTGGGGGTTGCTGACAGACCTACTACAAAGTTAAGAGTGGGGTGAAAAATGAGGTGAGAAGTGGAGAAGAATCTGGAAGGACAGATAGCCAGCCAGTGAGCCTTTGAAGAAAAGAAGCTTGAAGAAGATAGTGGGGAGGAAGTTTCAGGACTTAAGCTAGGAGACTTAATTCTGACTGAAGGTTGAGGAGGAAGAGCATTGAATAATGACTGGTTAAAATAACAGTAGGAGAATCAACTATTGATGGGACAAGTCCTTAAAGGAGAAGGAAAGTCTGGAAACAAAAGAGTGGGTTAAAGGAAGAGGGGTGTTACCCTTGATAACTGATGTGAAGCAGGGAGGGACTAGAAGTTGAAAAGTCAGAAAGAACAAGAAGTTGTGATGCAAAGGGAAACAGAAGGTTGAGAAGAACCAAGGGACTAGGAGTTGAGAAGCAAGGAGAGAAACTGAGAAGCAGGGGAGAAACAAGAAGTTGAGGGCATTCAATCTTAGTTTTTTGGTTCCTTGAAGAAGGAGTAGGCAGCTCATTTTGAGAATATTTTTAGGATAGGGAGAGAGTAAAATTTGATACATTTTCTTTTTGATATTCAAAGAGATCTATTCCAGACATCTCAACAAATCCTTATTACAAGGGTTATATGATACAAAATAACAACATAGTCAATTATACATATTTCCTAAATTTCAGACATTTGATATTACATAAAGTCATTTCTAAAAGTTAGCTTCCACTGTGAGTTATAGACTGGCAGTAAATCCTACACGCAAACAGTCATTAAAAAAAAAATCAGTAACAGCTATACTTATATCAGATAAAAGAGATTTCCAACTTAAAAAGGTAATAAGAGATAGAGAAAGACATTACATGATGATTAAGGGCCTGCTTCAACATAAAGAAAGAGCATTCATAAACATCTTTGCAATGATTTATTGATGGAGCACCAAGATACATAAGATAATTATTAACAGAACTAAAGAGAGTAACACCAACACAGTAATAAAAGGGCATTTTAAGACTCCACTTACAACTATGGATAGATCAACAAGACAGAGAATGAATAAGGAAGCAACAGCCTTAAATGAAGACTTAAACCAGTTAGGACTTAGCAGATGTCTATAGAACACACCACCAAAAACCACTGCATAAAATAGGAACGTGGGCATTTGCCTAGAATGACTCATGAGGATGCATTTGGTGCATGGCCACAAAGGTTGTGGGACCCAAGGTGAGGCAGACATAGGAGATGGTTAATGAAGTTGTCCGGTTATAATCCAGATCCACAGAGAAACCTCCAGGCAGCAGCAGAGATGAGGAGGAGAGGAACAGTGCTTTTCTTTTGGGAACATTCTCTCTGCAATCTCAGGATAGCTGGTCTCATTCTAGAGCCCACATATTGTGTAGTGATTCCAAGCCAAAGGAGACCACATCTCATACCCTATCTGCTCACACTGCTTGGAACCTTTCTTTGCAAAAATTTTGGTTTTGCTATGTGTTTGTTCTCTTCCAGCTCTGGATGAATACGGCAGACAACCTGGAGCTCTCTCTCTTTTCCCATCTCATGGAAATTCTTCAATCACCAAGGTAGGCTGAGCTTTGGCAGCCTGGGAGTTGGAACTAAAGACTTCATACCAGCAACAGGGACTGAGAAGGAAGAATGGCCAGTGGTTCAAAAACCACGACCTTCTCCTGCTCCCACTGGGTGGTGCCCAAGTGGCAGCATGTTTGTCTCAGACCATTCAGGCTACTATAAAAAAATGCCATAAATTGGGTTACTTATAAATAGCAGGAATTTGTATCTCAAGTCTCTCAAGGCCTGGAAGTCTTAAGATTAAGATTCTGGCAGATTTCAGTTCTTGATGAGAACATGCTTCCTGGTTTATAGAAGGTTATTTTCTCACTATACCTCCACCTATTGATAGAAAGGTTGAGAGAGCTCACTGAGTTCTCTTTATGAGGACACTAATTCCATTCACTTGGGACCCACCTGTACGACCTCAGACTCTCCTAACAGTCCCACCTTCAGATGCCATCACACTGAAGGTTAAGGTGCAACACATGAATTTGGGGGAGGGAAGCACAAACATTCATTCTTCAGCAATGTTCTTCTCAGGAGCTCCATAAGTATGGCCATCAGTATGTTCTCTGTTCTCCTTATCCACTATTTCTCTAACTTTTCCAAGACACTTTTTGAATTAGTCAGGGCTCTTTTAGTTACAAGTAGCAAAAATGCAACCCAAACCAACTTAAGGACAGAAGAGAGAAAAAAAAGAGAGGAGCAAGAGAAATGAAAGGGAAGAAAGAGGGAGTTTTTGGTTTGCATAATTGAATGGGGCAGATCTTTGCCTCTGACTGGGTTGTGCTCATATCATTTATCAGAGATCATCACAAATGTTGTCTCTGCTTTCTTCTTTCCTCCTTGCCAGCTTCATTGTGGCAGTTTTTTTGTGGCAGTGAGGTCGCTGCTGCTGGGAAGCCTCTCCAAGCATATCTTCCACTCTGCACAATTTGAAGAGAAAGAGGGCTTTCTTAAGCTCTCAGAATAGGATGGCATCTCACTGGCACCATCTTGGTTCACATGGGCAGGCCGCTCTGGAGCGGGTGGAAGGGAGTTAGGAAGAGGTCTCTCCTGAAGAAAACTGGCTGTGATCAGAATAAGAGAAGGGAGGTAGGGAAGTCAACACATCAACCCACCCCCTTCCTCATCAGTCAGATGTTCACACCCACTTGCTTCCCCCTGGCCGGGCTGGTGTAGCAATCACCAGCACCACAGGGATTTGGGATCTGTTTTAATCATCGTTCACTTAGTCACTCATGATTGAATATTTATTATAAAGCCACTTGACTTCATACTTCTTAGTGCTTCATGTTCAGAAAGAACGGGACACAGCTCTGTTGGAGAAAGAAGGCAGAACAAGAGGTGGTTAGCGCTGTGAGAAGAGACAGCCGAGCTCACAGCAGATGAACACACATCTTCCCTGTAGGTTCAGTGAACAAAAGTTGCACACAGGTCTGGGATGTGTCTCCTCTTTTGTGTATCTGGCTCTGGAGTTTCATTGACTTTAACTCAAAATGGAACAATCCACCCAAATTCACCCTCCTCCACCTTTTTTATTCTTCCTTATCTTCCACTCTCTGTACCTATTGTTTTCAAAAGATGAACTTTTACCCTGGGAGCTGTTTTCTTTGGGGGTAGAATTTACTGGAAATTGGATTTGTGATTATCCTAAGGAGGGGGGTGGGGATGCTTGAATTCTGTCTCTTTCCCCTTTGACTCTCAGCGGCGTGTTCATCCACTTTGTGGTTTGGGGCGGGCAGGAAGAGCCCACATCCAGACAGGCTCTCGAAGAGCCCACGCTCCTGGCTGGTGGGAAGTGCTCGCGGTCACACACCAGTCTGCTGTCTTTGTACTGAGTTTTCTGAGACCAGCATTAGTTTTCCCCAAGGCTTGGAATTTAAAAGTCAGTAATTGGGGCTTGTCTTTGAAGGCAGTTTCCGGGGTTGGGGGCTGGAAGGGCTTGGGCGGCTCATCCCCCAGCAACTCTGGCATTCGGCAGACACATATTCAATGGGTGTCTGACAGCATTTTGACGGGTTGCCAAGAGAACATTGGAGTTCAAGGGCCACGGAGAAAGCCCAGACTGGGAAAAATTTTTAGCAGAAACATAACAAATTTGGTTCATTCCAGTAAAAGCTTTTACTACTTTTCTCCTGGGCTCACCAGGGAAGGACCCCGGAATGCTAAAGTTGCACATCAGGCATGGCTTATACCCAAGCTCGTCTTCCTCTTCAATGAGCCAGGCCTCACCCCCTCGAAGATCCCCACCATTATTGCCATCCTGGGCTGTCAGCTGAGGGGCTACTTCAGCATCCGGGACTTTCTCAGGTAAAATGTCAGTCTTCTGGGGGAAGGGCAAACAAGACCTCAGGATATTTTCTGAGGGAATATAGAGCCCATTCTCTCCTGCTTGCACTCAACCTACCATCCTACCCTTCAGTGCAATGGAAGCGTGTATTACTTGGAAACTTCTGGGGTCAAGAGTGGAAAAAAGGAGTGGGTCTGCAAGACACCCCAGCAGGGATATGTATTCACTCCTCCTTGGTACTCAAACATATCAGTGGTGCCAAGAATTTAAGAATTTTGGTGAGCACAGCCATCTTTACCAGCAGATAATCTGACATACCTGCGTTTTGCAGAATTCCCAAAGGAGAGTCCCAGCTGGCACATTTAGCCTTTTCCCTCCTCATCACTATCTGCTGTACTGATCTGGCAGAGTCAACTGCTCGGATGAATCCTGATTTTAGAAGTCTCTTGAAATACTGCATTGATCACAAAATAATGTGATTCAACTCAGACCCTACTTGAAATTGCATTTGGGTAGATCTGTATAGAAAGTTTTCTGGTGTGCTCAACAGAAACAGGTTGAGCTCACAATTGAATGCATTCTTCTCTTTCTGCACCAAGAATCGGGCTGTTTGTTGTATACACTCTGAAGCCTTCATCAGTGAACGAGAGACAGATCTGCGTGGATGAAGTCCCAGACCATTCCAGGCATGGTGAGAAGATCTTTCCAAGATACCAGTCTGAAGGCAGAAAGATTACCGTCCCCCGCCACCACCATGCTCCAGAGAGGCACATATTGTGGGACCATTTTGCAGAGGGAAGGGGCTGACATGAAGGAGTGGAAGTTACCCACAGCTGATCAGTTGTCCCAAAGGAGTGGCTTGTAAGGTCATAGTTTTTTGACCTAGGTCATAAATCAAATCAGATTGTATGAACCTACAAAGGCTTTGAAGGGCTCCACAATAAAAAGCTCAGTTCTATGGACCAGCAGGTGGGATCCTTCATGCTCCAGCCACTGCTGACCTTTCTCATTGAAGCTCCCCAACCTTGATGAGGGAGCTTCTGCAGCACTTGCATATCTTAATGCATGGGGGTGTGCCTTCCATCCATGCTTGCATGTGAGGTCTGTTCCCGCCTCTGGAATCCCTTCCTAGCCCTACCCCATCTGCTACCCACCCTGCTGGACTAGTCATTCCCAGTCACACCAAGACAGCTTGTCTGTCCCCTCCTCTGTGCTCACCCCTTAGCTTGTGCTTGTGCTTCACTAAAGTTCCTTCCATCTACTCTAATGCTCAGGTTTGTGATTTCTTTGAGTCTCTTTGTCCAGCAAGTTTCAGAACAGCAGCTATGTCATCTTCTGCATTCCCCCAGCTAGAGCATATGTGAAGGGAACAGTTACTGACTGATTACTCTGGTCCCTCCAGATCTGTACAGTCCAAGATGGGAGCCTCTGGCCACATGTGACTATTTAAACTTCCACTTAATTCAGATTAAATGCATTTAAGAATTCAATACATCTGGCACACAAGGGGCCAGTGGTTGGATGGGGAAGCGATCAAGCATTCTTATGATCACAAAAGATTCTCTTGACTAGTGTTACTCAATCTAGATAACCTCTTTCATCCTTATGTCTAGCCTGAAAGGTAGGAATTGTAATCCCCATTACTCAGATGAGGGAATTGAGGCTCAGAACAATTAGGATTTTAGATGGGACCAGGATCTAAATAGAGGGAAATATGACTCTACTTCTCCAAGTAACCTTGTCAGTCCTGTTTCTGCAGCATGGTATGTGTGCCCTGAATTGGTTGTAAATAACTGGCCAGCCAAGGGACTGAAAGAGTAGATGATGGGCCAGAGTGAGTTTCATATTTATATGAACTCCATTCTGAAATTTATATCTGAAGACAGTGTTAATATGTCCTTCAAGGCTATAATAATACTCCAGAACTAAAGTTTCTTCTTCCAGAAGATTTATATACCTCTTGCTTTAATTCAATCTCTATTTCCAAGGGCAGTATGGATATGCTGAAGGCATAGAAGCAACTTGAGAGCAGGAACTGAGATCAAAGACCAGAGTCTTCACTGTTCCTTATTGCCTCAAACAATCACCAGTATGTTGTGGGTGCTCAAGAAATGTTGCAGCCAATGATAATTATAAAAGAAACCTCTTCTACTAGAAGACAAGTTTGATTTTAGCATTTTTAGGATTTTTAGGTGGGGGAAGGTCGGAGAGATGAGGAATGTTGAAAACATCTCTGGTTAAAGGGAACTATAGGAAGACTTCCTGAAATTAGAATTGAATGCCAAAATTTTGAATTCCATCCATGCCCTGTTTTCTGGGTGAACAAAACATTTGGCAAATACGATTGCATACTGCAGCAAATATTATGTCTTTCTACATCCGTTTTCCCTCAAATCTGAATTTTCTTTTTTGTAGCTGGAAGCCAAACATCTGGAAAGACAATCTGGCTCAGAAACCAGTTGCTGGAGATGATGCTCAATGTAATATCTTCCTCCCAACTCCATTTGTCCTCTGAGTAAGTAGCTCCAGGAAGAGCGATTTGGCATGAGGTTGCCTCATACAGGGTGCAGTATTAAAACCTTTTCTTAATGAAAAGTTTAGCATCTCCGAATCAGTTTTCTGCAGTGTATTTCCTGCATCACTCAGAAAGAAAATTATATTCTCTGCACTCAATAAAGCAGACCTTGCCCTAAGATATTCTGATGCAAATGTTAAATGGGCACGAGTAACTCAAAGCGGATTTGGTATAATTACAATAAACTCCTTTTGTCACTATTGCTATAGTGTAATTGTTATTGTTCTAGCAGTTATGACAATTACTGATTTCGATGTCCTGCACTTGGCACATAATAGAATGGAGAAATGGTTAGCCTAAATAACATCAAGGAAAAGGAAGAGGCTTGCCAGATTCTTTTGCTATTTACTGCTATTTAGTTATTTTTCTAAGTTGAAAAGTAAGTCTTTGTCTTCAATTATCTTTCAAAACAAAGTGTAAAACTCTCTGCCACTGACTGCTCACTTTGTTGCTAACCCTGGAGTCATTCATTCATAGCTATCTGTTGTGTACCTACTGTGTGCTAGACACTTGCTTTCTCTGAGGACATGGTGCTGAATCAGTTCAGATTATTGCTCTCATTGAATTGATATTTTAGTGTGTATGTGTGTTTCAGGGAGTCAGAGGGTTGGAGAATTATCTCTCAGTAGAAGAGCCTTGCAAATAGTGTTTAAAAATTTACCAGTCATTTCTCCATTCTATTGTCTTTGTGTTCCTAGAATCAAAACATGGCAGAACTGGAAGATGCCTCAGAGATGAGCTAGTCACACTCCTTCCTCCTCCATCTTGTTGAAAGAGACTGGAATGTCGTGCTTAAGCACCTGGGCTCTGAGGTCTAGATCTCCTCCCTAGAATCCCATTTTTGCTCTCAGGAACATTTGGGAGGCTGTATATGCTCTCTATGACTCTATTGTACTCAGCTATGAGAGGGTAAAAATAGAGGCTGCCATAGTTGGAAAGTAATATGGCATTTTATTAATAAGATCAGGAATAACCCTGAGTATGGTATGGTACCTGGAATATTATAAATAATCCATAAACTAATTATGCCATTATCACCATACCTCCACCACCACCTCCACTGCCAACATCATGATTGTCAAGCAAAATGACAAGAGCATGTCAAGGTCTCTGTGAAAATCATCCAGTTAGTAAACATCAGGGGTGGGTCTAGAAGAGAGGATCATCATCTCTTGACTCCTAGTCCAGGATCTACACTCTCACTGCTATGAAATGGGTGAATTTTTCTATTAACAGTTGAAATATAACTTGGCCAAAACCTTTCAAGTAACAAACTGTGGGCCAATAGATATAAAAAGGTTCAGATGCCTCAATATCCTAACTGCTAATATTCATACTTACACAGTACCTGACTAGCTAGTTATCTAATTACATTAATACAGTTATATAAAAAATTAATGGTTATTTACCTCCTTTTGTAAATACACTGTTCAAAACAAGTCTAAACAGAATAGTCCACTATTTATGCCTCTATCAGTTTAGGAAAAAAATGTATAATTAGCTGTCACTTTCAAAAGTGAATTTTATTTTATTTTTATTTTTTTAGAGATTTATTTATTTATGAGGCAGAGGGTGAGAGGATCCACCAGAGGCAGAGTGGGGAACAGAACAGGCAGACTGACTGAAATACACTGAAATACACTGCTGAAGGGAGCAGCGGGCGAGGCAGGAGAGGTCTGCCGCGCCATGTTGGGCCCCTCCCTGGCTGGCAGCAGGGGTCAAACTCGTGCTCCAGTGGCTACGGTTTGCTTTATAGTCTATTGCTTCAACCACTGAGCTACCAGGGAGACCCCCAAAAGTGACTTTTAAACTGATGAATCTGGAGAACACAGACTTGTGTTCTAGAAGGTAGGGAGGTGGGCAGCTGATTCTCAGGGGCAATGGCTCAGCAAAGTGTCCAGGCTTCTGGGTGCCAGGGAAGGGCTCATCTGAGCCAAACAGTGTTCTCGGTACCAGCTACCAAACTATTTTCAGCCAACTTACATTTCAAGTGTTATAAAAGTTCATCCATTTCATAGCAATCCTGCCGACATTACTTATCATTCCTTTAAGAAGCAGTATGTGCTTCACTGAATGACATCCAGATGTTGACCTTCACTGACCTTTTCGAGATGACTGAGGCTTTGCTCAGGGACTGATAGAGGATTTATTGCCTTCACTTACTGGCCTTCCTTCTCCTAGGTTAAAGGAAGAGATGTTCCTGAACCTGGGGCCAGACTGGTTCCTGCTTTTTGTGCAGGGCCACCTGCACCCCAGCACCACTGTACTGGGGTTGAAGCTGCTGCTGCACTTTTTGTCTAACCCCTCCCTGCGAGGGCGATTTAAAGAAGGCCTGTCTGCGGGATCCTGGGTGGAACGCAGCTGTGAGGGTGTAGACATTGTGATGGGTGAGTGTGTGTCCCTCTGCCAGGGGCGGGGCTGCCTCACTGTGGGCTGTGGTGAGTATCTAGCAGGCTCTCCCGTTCAGGACCATCACACGTCCCTGAGCTCTGAGCTCCGAGCAGTCCCAGCCCCTTCTGATTTCTTTTCAGGGTCCTGGGCAGCCTGTTGCTTTTCAGACAGAGGGGGATGCTTCCATTCCTCAGAGCCTTTGAATATGTTCCCTTTTCTTGGGATAGTTCCCCCAAACTACAATACTAGCACCCCACTTTTGGCTGCTGTGGATTCTTCTCATTTTAAATATCACTTTCTGCAAGAGAGGAGGGACCTGCCTCAATTAGGGCACCTCAGTTATATTTTTTGCCCCTATTATTTTTCTTTATAGTGTTTATTACAATTCACAATATATTGAAAATCTAAATGTATATATTTATCTGGGCATTTCATTGCTTACTGTCTGTCCCTCCTAATGCTTCGTAAGTACTTCATAATGGCTTGGGCTTCTGTATATTTTGTTGAAGTGTAAGCTACAATGTCTTAATACCAATTTGACTTGCTGCCTTTAATGTGGTAGGCACTAAATCAGTATCCTATTTTGAATGAAGTTCAGGAATAGCAAAAGGAACTTTGGTGCTCGTGTGTCTGATGTGTGTTCTGTTTGGTGTGTCTATGGGTAGGGTGGGTGGCAGGGAATTTCTTTATGCATCCACTCCCCTCCGTGAGCAGTAACAATAACATTTGTTCTCAATCAGATGTTGTGCCCTCTCTACCTGATCATTAGATAACCTGAAAAGCCAACCTCCCATGCCTGACCAGAGCGCCTGTCAGCTTCCTGGGTTCCGTGTCTTGAACGACTTTCTGGCCCACCATGTTCATATTCCAGAAGTCTACCTCATTGTGTCCACCTTTTTGCTACAGACACCATTCACAGAGCTGATGGATGGACCCAAAGTAGGTTCTTGGGTGCTCTTGGGAGGGAATGATATACTTGGTCTCTTGACTCCATCTGACCAAAGCAGTTTCCTAAGCTTTACCTCCCGCTGCTTCTCTGTGTGCTCCTTTAAGCAACTTGGAGTAGGACCACCTTCTGCCAGCTCCATGGTCATGACTCATTTCCTTCCCTATCCATACCACACCTCTTGGCTACTTTTTCAAAGGCCCCTGTGTTAACACCTGGGACTTCTTTGGCCTCTGATTCCCATCACCCCTCCCAGTGGGTCTCTATTTTTACCATTCCTGCTTTTAAATCTTTCTCCTGGGGACAGCTAGAGAAATCACATGATGATGGAGTGGAGAGGAGAATTGCTCTTGCCGCAGACTTAAAGTCTCAGTTTCTGTCATCAAAAAAAAAAAAAAACATATTCTTTTATCTTAATTCTAAAATAAGCCATTTGGGCTCTTGAGTCTTCTGTGCCATGGCCATCAGCTCACTTACATTACTAAAGGTATAGAGGCTAGCTACTTGGGAAGGCCATTGCTCAGTAACCTGTCCTCCACCACCTGTCCAGGCTATGACCTTCTTTACCTTCTGCCATTGTTGTTGGTAAAGGGCAGGATTCCAAGCTGATCTGGATCCCCCCTACGCCTCTCCTGAGTGACCTCACCCCATTGTGTCCCTTCTTTCTGCTGTATTTTCAGCATCTTCCTTTCAAGTGCCTCTTTCCTCATAGACCTTTAGTATCATAAACAATGCCCCACCTGAAACCAGAAACCACCCTCTTGACTCATACTCTTGGAATACTGCTGTCCTGCATATCATGCTTTTATTCTTCTTCTCCAAAAAAAAAAAAAAAAGGCTACACTCAGTGCATCTACCTTGTCACCTTCTGTCACTCACGAGCTCACTCATCTGCACATCTTCATTGCTCCCATTCCTGTGGGCTCAGCTTCAGACTGCACAGCTGGCGTCAAACCCCTTCAAGATAGGGCACCTGACTTGTCTCTCCAGCTGGCTCTCACTTGCCTGCATTTGTGCTGTGACCCTCCTGAGTCACCTCCCCAACAAGACCCGCTGGTTTGTGCTCTTGAGTCCCGTGCCTTGAGTGAACTTTCTCCCACTGTCACCTGATTGGTACTCAGTACTCAGATGCCACCTTCTGCTTAGAAGTACTCAGTACTCAGATGCCACCTTCTGCTTAGACTCCCCTAGAAGACACCTTGTCCTCTGTGCCTCAGATACTTTGACCTTATATGGCACCATCAGATGAACACATTGTCCTCTCTCCTTAGATATTGATCACTTCAAGAACAAGCTTTCCCATTCACTTACCTTTGTAGGCACCTGACACATAGTGAACCCAGGAATTATTTCTTGGTCATAATTGAGTTGAGTTAAACGTATTGAATTGAGATGTGGAGGGATGTGATCTTGCAAATAGAAACTAAAATATCCACATCTCTTGCGCTCCTTATATTCGATGATTTCAGTCTTGATAAATGCTAGAAGTTTCTTGGCTTTTACTTCAAAGTAAATTCTTGATATGCTGTGCTAAGTTCATTGAAACCCTGTATTTTTGTGTTTCCGGGAATGTATGGCAGGAAGCAAACATCTGCTGAGAGTCAGGACCCAGGGTTGATGTTTTACATATTTTATTTCACTTGATATTTATAGCAGTCCCATGGGGTAGGTAATGTAATTTTCATTTTGCACAGAAAGAAACAGAACTTCCAAGAGGCTGAGCAGCTTTTAAAGAGGCAAAGCCAGATCACCCTGTTCATCAATCCCATGCTCTCTCTGCTATGTTTTGTACTTTCTCCAAGACCTATGCATAGGTCTTTTACAATCTCATTTACAAAAATTCTCATTAAAGGTGATTGGTACCTTAATTGTTTGTGACAGAGACCAAAAGTTTGAAATTCAGTACAAGATGCTAGTGGGTCTTCAGCCCCTTCTGGGGGTGTCCATTTCCCTCTGGCCAGCAAGAGCTGAAATTCTCCATGTGGACCATACACCTTGGCTGCTACTGTGAAAACTTATCTTTTCCATTAGGGTGCCCTAGGCCATGTTCTGGCTGGAAAGTCCATCCCCTGCCTGGGTGATGAGAGATGTCTTTTCAGCCCCTGCCTCTTCTTTCAGGACAGCCTGGATGCCATGTTTCAATGGCTCTTGCAGAAGCACCACAGGGAGGAAGTCCTCCGAATTGGGCTGTGCACTGAAGGTGCCTTACTGCTCCTGGAATTGTTGAAAGCCGCCATGAGCCAGGTGAGACACATCTCTCGCACATCATGATAAGGTTCAGAAGGGAAGACCGACTTGGAAGAGTCCCCTTGATTTTCCCCCGCAGTTTCCTGGTAATGATGCCTGTAATTAGCCAGTGTTACTCAGAATGCGTGAAAGGCAAGACGAGGTATGTCCATTTAGGAAAACCAGCCTAAGTGCCCCCAGTGAAGTTTATGCACTCTTGCCAGAAGACACCTATCTTCCATTGCTTATATAGTTGACTTCTTCACTAGGTGAGTCAACTGTCAGGCAAAGGGACCATTTCTGAGCAACTGCTTTAGGTCAGGAGCATCAGGACTCCGTGTAGGGGGTAAGAGGTCTTTCCTCTCTAGGGGCTCACCTCTGCCAGGCAGGTAGATCTGAGGAAAGCCTGTGATTCAAGCCTTCATGTTCCACTAGAGGTGGATGGGGAGGTTATGTAGACACAGAGGCAAATGGGAAGGAGCAAGGACCTGGTGGCCTATGAAGAGGAATCATTGTGAGTCAGAGGCAGCAGAACTTGCACAAAAGGCTAAAAACTTTTGTATTTCCAAGGTCAAGTGGAAGTTTGATTGTGCATGTGGGAACCATTGCTGAAGTGATGCATGATTGCTTTTAACATTTAAATTAAAAAGTAGAAATCATCTGAGATAAGCCCATCCATTGTGACCTTTAGTGGACTAACCCTCCAGATGTCTGAGAGCATACCATAACCTTGTAGAGGACTAGGCACCATACGTTTCTTTTGCCTTTTTTCTCAACATGTTTGGGACACAGCTTCATCACGTTAAATTACATAGGAATCATCTATAACATATTTTCAGATGAAAATTTACGTTGTTTCTCAGTGTTATTATTGTCACAAGTCCACAGCGAACTTTCTTGAGCAGACGTGTTTGCTCTCTAGCGTGATGTCCTCCTCAGTGTAATTTCTAGGACGTGGGGTGGTGGTTTGTGGTGTATGGCCTGCCTTTTCTTTTGAGTGCCATTCACAGGTAGATTGAATCAGACACCTGGCCAATCCTCAAAGTCTCAACAAGATAGATAAACTGATAAGTTCACAGTTGAGGTTTTTTTTTAAAATTAGCGGAAAGTTCCTATTTTCTGTTTGAGATACAAAATAATTATTATTGAGGTTGACAACAGTTTTTCAGATGCTTATGAGCTTTATCTATTTATTTTTTAAAAGGTTTATTTTTTTATTTGTGCATATAAGAGCTGGGGTGTAGGCCAGAGGTGTAGGAGTGAGAGGGTTCAGCAGAGATACAGTGGAGAACAAAACAGGCAGATCTACTGAAATACACTACTGAGGGGAGCCACAGGTGAGACAGGGGAGGTCTGCTGTACCATGTGGGTCAGCTCCCTGGCTGGGGCTCACACTCATGCTGCAGTGGCTGCTGACAGCTTCATAGTGCTGAGACTTAACCCTTTGTGTCACCAGCGAGGCCCTGGTATCTACTTATTTTACAGTAAGTTTCCTGTTTGTGTCTTTTGCCATTTTTGCTGAGTGTGATTATGCTAAAAATATATAGATTTGTCTCTTTGTTCTTTTTATAAATAGGAATGTATTTTAATTTTTATTAAATACATTTTTGCATGTAATTAGATGTTCATGTTTTTTTCTTTTAACTGGTTACTTTGTGAATGGCAATATATTTCCATGCATTTTTACAAAAATCTCAGTTATTTTGCTCTTATTCTTTTAGCATTCTTACTCTGTTTGTAAATATTTTATGATTTTGCATGCATTTTGTAAATAATATTAGGTTGCCAAGGACAGACTGGGGACACCTGGTGGGGAGGGGTGGGGGAGGGTTGAGGGAAGATGGGAGCACGAGGGACTGAGGTGATGGTGCACTGGTGAGATGGTGATGGGCAATACATGGGGATTACAATTAATGGCAAGTATATGTAAATTTTAAAATATTTTAATAAAAAAATGAAAAAAAAAGAATAATATGACTAAAAAAAATAAAATTCATTTAACTTCTGTGTGGTTATTTCCCTCTTCTTCTTAATTTGTAAGTTCATTCTCTTTACCTTACCTTACCCCTCCCATTACTTAAATAGCTGAGAACTTGCATATTTATTGAGAAGGTCAATGGGTATATTTATTGTTCTTCTAATTTTTTCTCTGGCTAGTTATAAGATTTTGATATTTGGCATCTTCATTTTTTGTTATATTTTCTAGAGTGGGCTGTTGTTTTAAAGACTTTTTGACTCACATTTTTCAAAATCCATATGGTTGAAATTTTTGTTTTTTATTGCTGTTAATCATTTCCATTTTGGGGGTTATTGGTGTTCAATTCAGAGCTGTGTTCTATACAATTTACATCTTTGATAAATATATTCATGCCTGGAAAAATGCATATTTTCTGTTTGAAACCTAAGGAGCTGTTACCTGTCCACTCAGTTAATGTTATTTTTAAAAGGCAAATAAAAGGAATTATACAAAAGCATTGAAAATAAAGAAAAGTCCTGTCCCTGACTTACTGGGTGTCTTTGGCAGGCTACCTAGCCTCTCTGTGCCTCTGTCTTCCCATCTGAAAACAGGAGTAAGCATAGAACCTACCTCAGAGGTGAGAAGGGGCAATGTGTGAAGCCCTTAGAACAATGTCTGCACATACTAATCCCTTCCCCAATGCATGACCATAATCCGCTGCTAATCCAGAATCCTAGGCTTTGCAATAAAGTGTTTTTTTTAATTTTTAATATATATTTTTATTAATTATATTTGACATCATTTGTATTCCCCAGGGAGTACCCACCACCATTCCACCCGTGCACCATCACCTCAGTCCCTTGTGCACTTTCTG
>JAGFMF010011602.1:713201-726940 GCA_019455555.1 Galemys pyrenaicus
TTCTGACTTGTTTCACTGAGTATAATTCCTTCTAGTTCCATCCATGTTTCTATAAATGTCCCTAGTTTGTCATTTTTGATTGCTGAATAATATTCCATTATGTAAATGTACCACATCTTCTTGATCCAGTCATCTACTTTTGGGCATTTGGGTTGTTTCCAGGTCTTACCAATTATAAATAGTGCCACAATAAACATAGGAGTACAGGTGCTCTTTTGGATCAGTGTTTTTGTGTCCTTTGGATAGATTCCTAGGAGCAGGATTGTCGGATCATATGGTAGCTCCATTTCTAGTAGACTGAGGAACCTCCATACAGTCTTCCGTAATGGTTGGATTAGCTTGCATTCCCACCAGCAGTGTACCAGGGTTCCTTTTTCTCCACATCCTCGCCAGCATTTGTTGTTGTTGGTTTTTTTGACATGTGCCATTCTTACCAGTGGGAGGTGATACCTCATTGTGGTCTTGATTTACATTTCCCTGATTATGAGGGATGTTGAGCATTTTCTTATGTGCCTTTTGGCCATGTGTATGTCCTTTTTGGAGAAGTGTCTTTTAAGTTCTTCTGCCCATTTTTTGGTTGGGTTTTTTACTTTATTTTTCTTGAGTCTTATGAGTTCTTTGTATATCTTTGTGATCAGACCCTTGTCTGTTGTGTGGAGCGCAAAGATTTTTTCCCATTCAGTGGGGTTTCTTTTTGTCCTGTTTAATGTTTCCTTTGCTGTACAGCAGCTTTTTATCTTGATGTAGTCCCACCTGTTTACCTTCTCTCTCATTTTTATTGCTTTGGGGATTGCCACCTCGAAGGCACTGTTGAGATGTATGTCTTGTAGTGTTTTACCTATGTTTTCCTCTACAGATTTTATAGTTCCGGGTCTTACGTTTAGGTCTTTTATCCATTTTGAGTTGATTTTAGTACATGGTGTGAGATAGTGGTCCAGTTTCATTTTTTTGCATATGGTGGACCAGTTTTGCCAGCACCATTTATTGAATAAGCTATCTTTGTCCAATTGCAGATTCTTTGCCCCTTTGTCGAAGATCAGTTGTCCGTAGTTGTGTGGTTTTACTTCTGTGCTTTCTGTGAGATTCCATTGGTCTGTGTGTCTCTTTATACCAGTACCAGGCTGTTTTAATTACTATTGCTTTGTAGTAGAGTTTGAAGTCTGGGAGTGTGATACCTCCGTTCTCCTTTTTCTTAAGTAGAGCTTTGGCTAATTGGGGTTTTTTGTGTCTCCATATGAATTTCATGAATATTTGTTCTAGTCTCAGAAAGGAGGTCTCCCCCACAATAGATTTCATTTCTTTTGGTTCCCGTGCAGTCTGCAGCCCTGTTCTCCAGCACTGTCTCTCACAAAGTGTGCCCTCAGCCCTCCACAGGTTCTGAAGACCGCACATGGGAACAGACTTTCCCGGCCAGCGTGCTGCAGTTCCTCGGCCTGGTGCACAGTACCTACCCCCAGGACCCAGCCTGGCGGACCCCGGAGTTCCTACAGACATTGGCCGCAGTCACCTTCCCCTGGGAAACCCACAAGGTAGGACATGCCACTGCCCGGCCCCCCAGTGAGAGCAGGGCAGCTCTTCAAGGAAGAGTAATGAAGTCCTCCCCACCAGCAGTTTTAAGGTGACATGGCAAGAACTTGAGTAGGCAAATTGGTTTTTTTTCCATTTCTTGGCTGAATGCAGCTTGAGGTCATTCTCAGCGCTGAGATTCAATATTTTGTTTGAGTTGGTAGGAATCTCGGTAATGAGAACTCTGATAGTAGTTCAAGTCCAGTTCTACAGCGACTACTCACACACTTAATAATTGTCATTTAATAATCATTTAATTATCATTTAATAATCATTTAATAATGTAAAATGACAAACTTCATCCCAGGAAGACAGGGGAGGGATGGTACTGGAAAGCATCCTGTCCTGTCCTTTCTTCTCAGGACCCTTGTCCTGTTTGGAGGTCAGGACTTGATGTCCTTTCAGTCACAGAACTGTGAGACCCAGCTTAGAGCCAGAGGGCTGGGGCTGGGAGGGCAGCTGAGTGTGTCAGGATAAGGTTCGAGTGTCGTCGTAGCGTGGGAAGAGATATGAGTGATGGAGACTGAGAGCCAGTTTCAGCAGGTCAGCGGGTGGTTGGACCAGGCCCAGTGGCTCTCTGGTGGGCTAGGAGCATCTGGGAGCCGAGAGGAGGAGGTGAGGACCGGGGTGGGGGGGCGAAAGGAAGACAGGCAGAAGGTCTTGTCATCCTCACCTTGGCACAGTGGGGAGTAGGGACCCTGACAGGGAGCCTGTGCTCGTGATGCCCATCTGAAATTGACAGCTTCATTTAAAGGTAGAAAGCCACAGTGAGATGTTAAGGGATTAGAAGCCAAGCCGAGCACAGTGCTCCACATAGTAGTTGCTCCACAATAATTTGCTTATCTACTAAATGAATGACTGTGCTCTTTTCTAGAAGTGTGTTGTAGTGATCGTCTCCATCTACTGAATACTGACAACGGTCCTGAGCAATCAGACATTTTGCAGGGGGTGTTGTGAGGGCAGAGTGAAATTCAGGGGTGCAGTGGCGCTTCGTGCCTCTGGGTTTAGTAGGGGCGATGAGAGCAGTCTCACAAAATGGTTGAGAGGACGAAATGTGCCGTGACTAGTAAGAGACAGAGTCAAGATTTAAATCTCTCACCCAAAGCCCATGTTCTTTTCACCACAGTTTAAAATCAAATTAAATGGTCAAGTAAAATTGAAGAGTAATTGGTTTTAATTAGAATGCTAAATATAAAGGTATGGTGCAAGATAAAATGGTTTAATAAGTTAATGTCAACAGATCGGAGAAGGCTGAAAAAGAACGAGAGGTACGATAAAGAGCAAAGGCGGCATCTGCAGGCAGCTCTGGCAGGGTGGAGGTGGGGCGCTCAAGTCCCTGGCCTGACATTCCCAGCCCCTGTCTCCTGCAGCCCCTGCCCAAAGGGCCAGGCTTGCCTTCTGCTGAGTCGGGGTTCCAGCCGACTGCCTGCCGCCAGCATCAGGGAGCGCGGTCTGACCCAGGGCTCTTCCTCCCCACGCTCCACAGTTGCTGCCCAGGGGAGGATCTGCCCCAAAGTCACCTCTCCAGCCTCTGCAGAGGAGCCAGTCCCTGTGCTGACTGCTGAATCCAAGCGGGGCCCATCTCCCCACACATGTTCGCCTGGTCTCAATTCCAGAAGACTTTTGTTGCATAGAAAACATAACAGACCCTCTTCTCACAGGAGGCTGGTGGCCAAAAGCCTTTGCTTTGCTGTGAATTTATATGGCATCTTTCCAGTCAAGGCCGCACGGAGCTAATTAATGCAGTCACCGCCTCCCTAGGTGCCATTAAATTCATTTTATGGCTTAATTAAGAACGGCTGCATTAATTTTATGAATGAGCAAAGGGAGGTACCAACAGATGAGCACACATGAAAAGTTCTTGGCCAGGGAGTCAGGAGCCCCTGGCCGCGTGTCCTTGGGTGTGTCATTTGGCCTCCCAGTGTCTCCCTGGCCTCCTGGATGTAGCTGGGATAAAGGTTTGGTTTATCTCTTGATATTTTTATAAGTCTAGAAACAAGACAGAGAGGACCAAGGCCCTTCTGGGGTGGATGCCAGGACCAGCAGAGTCCTACTTCTCTCCTTCACCTGAGTGCCCTCTCTGTCAGCGTCAGCACAGCGTGGCAGGTGGTAAAGTTGAGGGCCCCGCCTGAAGGTCTTCTTGACCACATTCCAGGGGCCTGCGTTGCCACCGCCACTGTTCTCTCATTGCATTCTCACACACCTTTTCTGAGCTTTTCAATTTAACCATTTAAGTGATGGACATCTGTGGTTCTGAGGAAGGGAGCAGCTCGCACAGACACATTCTGAGCTTTATCTCTGAGCCTGCAGGTTCCTCAGTGGCTCTAAGATCAGCTTCTCGCTGTGACTCTTACCTGCCTCAGGTGCAGAGACCACAGCAATGCAATATGCGGCGCACATCCGGCCGAGTCTCCTACCTCCTGGGAGCCTCGGTTTCCTTACCTGTGAATGGTTTGATGAGAAGCCTGCCCATCCACGCTTCGGAGGTGGATGTCAATGTGCTTGCAGATGGAACAGGCCACTCATGTGGGAACTTTCTTCTCTTTGAGGGAGCCATGACCCAGTCTACCCAGAATGCCAGCAGTGCTGGGGCGGAGGCTGAAGACAGCAGCACTGTGGAGGGTCTCCAGGCTTTTTCCAAGTCACATCCCACCTGGAAGCAGCTGAGGGAGTTCACACAGCTACTCTTGAAGGAGCTCTTATTTGCGGCCCACAGTCCCAAGCAGTGGTTACCGCTGGATGTGTTCCTGGAGGTGGGTTGGACAAGGCGCTGTTAGAACAGGTCTCTCAGGTGCGGGCATCTTGAAGTTGTGGTGTGCCCAGAGAGACCTGAGGACCAGATCTCACAAGAGCTCACTCAGGCTTGTCCTTGCCAGCTGGTGGATGGTTAGACACAGTCCTTAGACTGCCGGAGTGGGCTGGGAGGGAGTCCCCTGGGTGCCAAAGGCCCGGGACAGCAGGGAGCCTACCAATGAGTGAATAGGTGAAAGAGAACAGAACCCTTCGCTAGGAGAGAAGCAGAGCCTGAGGCTGGGATTCTGTGGAAGTGATTGCTGGGGATGCTCTTAGGAGAAGCAGAAAAAGAATGAAGAGAGGAAGAGAGAGAAACTATTCCTCAGCCATAACTCGGGTGTGGGATCTGCATTCCAGAGCTGGCTCCACTTTGAGGCATCTGCTAGGAGGCTGTGAGGTTCTTTCTGCCCCACTTGCCGGCTTGCTCTGGAAAGTGGGCATCTCTTGCGGGAGGAGACCTGATTAGCAGAGACCAGTGCCCTGGGGAAGGGCCAGTTGTGAGTTGGTGGCAGTGACATTTCCAACTGCTGTGTTATTAGCATATGGGTCAGGCCCTATGTGGGCACTGAATGGACATGATGGCTATCATGATGTGCTTCTAGGCTTCACCAGGAAATGCCACCAGCCAACAGAAACGAGACTTCCAGTCTGAGATCCTGCTTTCCACCATGGAAATATTTCATGTGATGAGTGGTGGTGAGAAGTCAATGCTCAGAGGTGAGTCAGAGGGTGTGTGTGTGTGTGTGTGATTTGTTCACTTTTTATGTTACAAAGTTGTGGGTAGTTGAGTAGATAGCGGCATGCCGACCAGCTGCTAACTCTAGGCTTCTAGTAGGGGAATAGGCTGCAGCACTGTGGGCTGCTTTTAGGAGCCACGAGCAGCTACCCTCCACCGGCACATTAGTCCCTCCACCGGCACATTAGTCCCTCCACCGGCACATTAGTCCCTCCACCGGCACATTAGTCCCTCCACCGGCACATTAGTCCCTCCACCGGCACATGGACTCACTCTCCCTACCTGGAGGCCCCAGGGAAGGCGTGGTGCACCTTTCCATGACAGCCCTGCCCTCCTTGGGCCACTCAGAGACAGGACGTATTTTGTCCTCTGAGCTAACATTGGATCTCCTCTGGCCTCAGAGAGTCCTCCTTGCCACACAACTTGCCACCCAACTTTTGATCTCTCTTGTGAAATATTTGCAGTGTGGTATAGAAAGGTGAAAAGTGGGAGCCTGGTGGTCCCGGTTCTGATCTTGATTCTGTCATTGGATGGTGATGTGACTGGGCAGCTGCCGGAAGCTGTGAGTGAGGACAGCAGTGGCTAACAGGGCTGGTATATGCATTAGCTGAGGTCATCCCATCCACATCTAAGCACAATTGCCACCGTATTGGGAAGCATGACAGACAATTACAGCTTTATCTTCTGACACATATAGCAGCAGAGCTTTGGGTCACCAATGACAGCCTTTGCATTCACATATGCCTTAAATTCTCCCCGCCATCGTTCTGAATGGCCACAGAAAGAAGTATCTCTCTTGCCTTCTCCTCACTTGCCTTTTAGCATCAACTAAATTATTCAAGATCAATTTACTCTGAAAAACTTTGTACTCATTGAGTACCGTACTATGTATAAGGCTCCATTTTTACCACAACACACTTTACAGAGGGTTGCAGTAGAAATACAGAGTAAGAGGTGGTTGATTACCAAGAGGAACTTGGATACTATTAAGAAGAGAGGGTTGTTAAGACTGATAATTTCTCAGACTTGGTCTGTCTTTTCACTTCTCTCAGGCAGTAAAGATCCTCAGCCAAACACAGAAGCTGCTGCTGTTCCTTCACTAGCAAACATCTCCTACTTTTCCCAGAAGCTGGTGGAGAAGCTGTATAGTGGGATGTTCTCAGCAGACCCCATACACATCCTTAACTTCATCACAGAGCACATCATGGTGGTAAGAACTCTGGGCTGCCACAGCACTGACGAAACTCATGCCCATCTGCTGAGCATTTGTATGATCCACGAGGATCTGCTGGTCTTCTGGGTGGGTGGGCGAGGAGAAGGACTCATGACCCAAGTAACATCTGAGTGGCTGGCCACCTCTAACCTCAGGCCACCCACACCTGTCTCAGTCAGCAGGAGCAAAGGCCCCAATTCTGGCATCTGAGTGCTGTCCCCTCTCAGACTCTACACACACACTCCCTTTTGGGCTTTTATTGTGGGTGTTGATTTAATATATATTTTTTTTATTCTTCATCAACAAAAACATCTTTATCTCCAAAAGGCTACTGTAACATCTACCTCCATTTACCATAGTTGTACCCTCCTGAAATCATGGCAGGAGTCTGTTTTTTACCCAGTCCTGTTCTTATATGTGCTCTTCTGAAAAGTCTACATACATACCCTGACATGCAAATGCATGCCTATAGATAAACTCTTAAGTGTAAACCCTTACGTGTGTACACATGGACACATTCCTTGTTATGCACAAATGTATATGGACACAGAGGGAATCATGCAACCTCAAAATTCTGGAGTCGAACCTCACGTCCCATTTCACTGTGGGAATCTGTCCTGAATAGTGACCTTGATTCTTCCCTGTATGAGGAGCTCACTTTGATACAATGTGGTTCCAGCCAGCAAGTTGCCTGGGATTGTAGGATAGCATGTATTTACTACTGAAATATGCCTCCAGAAATTCCAACTAGCAGCTATCTGTGTCTTCTGCAAAAGATCCCCCTTTCTATCCCTTCCATGTCTCACAGAAAGAATAGCACACCCCAGCACTCTTCTTTAGGTAGAGTCACCCTCAGACCCCAGGACTGGACCAGGGCACGGTACGTAGGGGGGTAGATAGTTTAGATGATGTGCCATCCTGAAAAGAATGTTTTCAGAAACTTTTTCAAGAATAGCTCCAAGAGGCTAGAAGTAGCCTTTGTCAACTCTGAGGAGATTGAAGTCAGGTTCTTGAGAAGTCATGTCAAGATTGGAAGCAGCGTCTGAGTCCCTGTGTTATTAGTTAGTTCGGGCTGCTCTAACAGAATACTGTAATCTGAATAGCCTGACAACAAGCATTTGTTCCTCACAGTTCTGGAAAATCTGAAATCAAGGTGCTCACAAATATGGTGTGTGGTAAGGGCTTTCTTCCTGGTTGGCAGAGGGCCATCTTCTCACTGCATCCTCATACAATGGGAAGTCAAGCAAGCTCTCACTGTCTGTTCCTATAAAAGCACTAATCCCACTATGAAGGCTACATTCTCATGACCTAATTACGTCTCAAAGACCCAATTTCCAAATGCCATCACATGGGGATTAGGGTTTAAACATGAATTTGGGGGAGATACAAACATCAGTCCATAGTAGCTTCCCAGTGGCCAAAGCCATTATTCAGAGCTATACCAAACAGTGGGTAACCACCGGGACTGGTCTGTCCTCAGGGGGATGCCAGGCCCAAGGACTCTCAGTGCTGTTCTCATCCACGCTCCTATCCTGCTTGCTGCCTGTGACTCTAATAACTCATAACCTCAGCTTGAAAGATGTGATCCATCTGATGAGAACAAAAGCCTGAACCCCAAATTCCCAAAGATTATTTTTGGCACTTTGCTTTTTTAAATTTATTGCTCATGTCTTAACTTTTTTTACAAAATATTTTGATTTTTTTAAATTTATATATATTTGACATCAATTGTAATCCCCATGTATTCCCCATCACCATATCACTAGTGCACCATCACCTCAGTCCCCTGTGCTCCCATCTGCCTGCAACCCTCCCCCTCCCCCCTCCCCACCAAGTATCCCCAATTTGTCCTTGTCTTTTCATTTTTGGTTTTTGTTTCTTTATTATTATTATTATTATTATTATTATTATTATTGTTCTTACTCTTTTCCCAAAGATTTAAACAAACTTAATTTCATTAGTATAAACCTTGCATTACCTATGAAATTCTGAGAGAGCAACCTATAACAAATTAGCTTTATGAAAGTTTATGATATCTTTTTGATAACTGAAAAAATTGCATGTAAGTTTTGTACTATGAATTCCTTTCCTTTAAAGAGTTTTATTTATTTTATATAATATTGTGTAAATTTAAGGTATACAGCCTATTGGTTCAATATATTTATGTGTTGTAATGTAATTACCACTCTAGCATTGGCTAACACCTCTATCATGCCATATAATGATCTTTTTTTTTAATGGTGGGAACAATTAAGATCTATTCTCCTAACAACTTTGAAGTTTATAATATGATATTATTGTCTGTGACAATTACGCTGTGCACTAGATGTCCAGGACTTATCTACTAGCTGCAAAGAAGTTGAAACAGATGGATGGGCCAGTCAGTGCTAAGGCTACAATCAGGGCTCTTTTTGCCCTCTCTCTCGAAGTTTCTCATGTACTGAAATCAACTGGGCTCCTGACTCCTATGGATGATACAGTGGTTAAAAACATGGCTTAAGTGTCTGTTGTGTGCTTGACCTTTGCTGACTTATGTCTGACCATCGGTCCTCTTATTCCTAAAGATGGATCATGTAAATGTCTGCTTTTTGCATTCTTACGATATTTAAACATGACAATACACGTAAATCTATGCATACGTGTGTGAAATGGTTACTTTGATACTTGCAATATTATAAACACATTATACATGATAACTATTATTGATAATGATACATCTAATATACCTGACACTATCAATAGCATGAGCTTATGTGTTGAATGTCAACTATATTATTGATAATTTATACATCTCTAGCCCCCATATCTGTTTTCCAAAATAGGAACAAAGTAAACCTTCAATATTTTTAACTCAAGTTTTTGATAAATCTAAGAGTGTATACTTAAGTTTTTATCAATTTTTTTGATAGTTAAAAAAGTTTCATTGATCATTAGATAAAAGTTAGAAAGAAGCACAAAGATGGAGGAAACTAGTTCTATTGGAATTTTAGACCATGTCACCTTTTTGTTATATCATTTTTCAGTTAACTAAGTCAGTACCTAATAGCAAAGTGCTCATAGGTTGTGTTGTGTTTGTGTTATCTTGTGACCCAGGTCATTGAGAATGCCTCCTCACAAAAGGATACCACCATCAGTGTTTTATACAGCAGTTTAAATAAAGTCATCCTTTATTGCCTCTCCAAACCCCAGCAGTCGCTCTCTGAGTGCCTCAGCCTTCTCAGCGTCCTGGGCTTCCTCCAGGAACACTGGGATGTCATCTTTGCCACCTATAATTCCAACATCAGCTTCCTCACGTGCCTCACGCACTGCTTCTTGCTGCTCAGTTCAAGAAGGTAAGAGCTGCTGACTTGTCCCGTGCCTGTCAGTGGTCAGTGGGAAGTTGTACCAGCGCACGTGAATGATCCTACAAATGATAGAAGCACTTCACTTACCTGGTTGTCTGCATTATGTGCAATGTTTGATAATATGGTAAGAGCTCCTCAGAACTGTTCATGCGACTGAGCAGCTGGAATCACCATGAAATAGTAATTGGCACTATTTCCACAATTCTAAGATTGTAATCTACAACATTGACTTAGTGTGGGGGCAGAAAACCCCCACATTAAATATAAACATTTATTTTTATGATGTAGTCAGATTTCAGATACACTTGATAAATGAGAATCTTAGAACAGAAAAATATATACTCAACTTTTTCATACTAGCCAGAAATAATTTTGCTTGCTAACTATTGTGTATACACAAAATATTTTATGACATAAAATGATGTGTATAAGCAGAGGTAAGAAATACTCATAAAAATAAATTAGTATTATTTAAGTCCTTGAAATTCGAGGCTGAAGCACATGTTGAGATTCTCTGTGTGACCTTCTCTGTATGTGGCTGCGTTGATACATGTCTTGGCTCACCTGGGCCTTGACATCATATTATCTCTTATGAATAGCTATGTTGAGGGTAGAGAAGGAGAGGACTATGAAAAATGCTCTTTGCTCTTGCACTTTTCTTGATTGTATTTACCTTAGTACAGATTATATTTGACTACTTGAAGAAAAATTCCCCAGAATTTCCCAAAATGTTTTAAAACACTAGACTTAAAACTCTCTGGGAAGCACTTCTAGCCCAGAAGAAGAATTTGTCTTTTTATTTGAATTTTAAAAGTTCCATTTTCAGTGCATGGACTAAACTGGGTAGAATTTTCTTTCTTTGCTGTATTTTAATAGCTGGACCTCGTCCATACTGACAGCATAAGTAGAGAGAGAAGAAATGTCAACTGATTTGTGTGCTTGAGGTTCCACCCTCTTTAGATCCTTCTATTTAACAACATGACCTCCAAAGTCCAGAGGGTCTTTATTCTAAAAATTTTAAGAGTAGACATTCTTCTGTGTCGGTATTTTTTCATTTCCTGGTTTGTCATTTTTGGTTCTACCCACAAACATATACTGAGGGTATACTCACTGTGGTTGACTTAGGGAGCCCAGAGAACAGGCTATGTGGACATTTATATGAGTAGGAGCCCCAGAGCATATGGTGCCTGGCAACCCTAATTTGTAAATCACCAGTTACATGTGTAGACATCCAGTTATATGAAAATGCAGGGCCCTTGTTCAAAAATCATAACAATATCTAAACAGAGACACAGAGCTTAAGCCTGGGGTCTTTGAGAATAGGCCCTATACAACTGCACGGGATGCAGGCCCATGAAGTCAACCCTGGGCCCCTTCCAGGAAGGATGACATCAGTGCCAAAAAAAGAATCCACTACTTTGGGAGAGCCCAAGAAGAAATGAACGGTTCTGATGGTGGGATAACAAACAGGAGAGGATTCAGAGGCCCTGCTGGAAGCTTGAATTAGATTTAGTAAGTTAGGAGTGAAAAGAATGTTATTGTATAATATCTGTTCTAAAAGTTGTTTCATGGTTTTTGTGTTAATTTAATTTGACATAATTTATAATTTTCCATATTGATTTTTTTTATGTTGCCATATACTATTTGGAGACTGATTGTTTATAAAGAAGAATGGAAGGATCTAAAATAATGAGCTTATAAGTGAAAAATCTTTTGTTTACTAGTTCTCCAGAAGGATTTGGATTGGATCCCAAGCCCAGGATGACTCCCTATCATCAAGTCTTTCTTTTTCCAAATGAAGAAGTAAGAGAAAAAACAGGGGAAGACTTCTCAAGTTTGAATGATGGTACATTTTGTTCATAATTTATTTGAGAGGATGAGATGAATGGCTGTAACTGCTAAGTTTGCATTCTTTAGCTTATTCTCTCCAGGATAAGGAAACAAATACTAAGGAGGGTCTCTAAGGCCAGAAGAGACTTTAGGAACTCTCACACAATGTATTAGGACATCAGGCAGCCTGGCAGAGGATACAGTTGGAATAACCTTTGAATATTAGGAGTGAAATGGATTAGATACATATATGAAAAGAAAGCTCTGTGGGATTTGTTTAGCCAGAGATCTTGGTATATTTGCTCAAATCCAAGATGACCGCACTGTAAACTGATTTCACTTTTTCAGAGGAGTTTCTTGAATTTTCCATTAAACCTCTCCATGTAGTAACTGACGTACTCTTTTACTCACTTGAAACTAAGCTATCTCTCAGTTTTCACCTCTAGAAAACAGGATGGAATAAATAAACTCAATAATTGAGCATGACTTTTGCTTTCATGGCATTTTATGCTTGGATTTGCTAATATTGAATCAAATTAAAGGTAACAACAATTTGTAAGGAAAGAAAGACAGGGAGGAAGGAAACAGTAGTCAGATCCGTGTGTCGCAGAGATTGCACTCAACCCAGGAAGCTTCAGCAGACCTTCTTCCACCACGTTGGTTTGCTGTGTCGCGTAGATTGTGAGAGCTTGTGATACCAGATGGCAGGCTGAGGGACCTCTGTTTTCTTGTCAGGTGGGTGCCCAAAGTTCTTGTGAGTTTAAGTTCTACTGAGACACAATGTTAATTACAACACAAACATTCACATTTGGGGATTTGGCTAGTGGGTGGATTGAACAAGATCCATTCCCAAGGGTGAGAAAAACAGACTGCAGAAGTGGGTACTGGGGTTGGGGGGAGAACCAGTGGTCCAAGATCAGAGGGAATTGAAGCACATTTCAGGAGAATACAGAGGCCACTTGTTAGATTTGTCCATACCTGGGCACTGAGATGGGTGGGTGTTGAGAAGCAGGATCTAGTGGTAAGAGAGAGGACTGACTTTGTCCCAGGCCACTGACAGAGGCTTAAGTTTGCTGTTCAGTCACTTGAGAGAGCAACATAAAAGGTAAAGTTAGAGAGAATTGTTTGGGATAGGAAGAGGCTATTTATTTCTGTAGCACTTACCCTGATCTGTTTCTGGTGATTAACAGAGTTGGGGAGTGAGAGAAAAAGGCTCCCTGTTTCCAGCTCTGGACATGTGAAGGAGCAGGATTTGGTGGCAGAAAATTAGAGGCAGGGGAAAAGTCAGCTCACATGGATGTTAGCAGCATTGCCAACAGTCCTGTGGACTGCTTTCTGGGTCGAGTTGGGACGATAGTCAAGAAGGCTGCAAACAAAAGCAAATGAATTAGGCCATCTCCTGGCCCTCTTTGGGAGAAAGACTGAGGCTGTCTTGATTGTGTGCTGTGCTCTCTCTCCCTTAGTCCAGCACAGCATCCAAAAGAGGGTGAGGACTCTCTGGCAGCAGCTCATAGCACAGAGGCGTCAGGAGCTGGAGGACAACTTCAAGACCGATCTCTCTGTGAAACCTGGAGAGAGTGAAGTGAAAATTGAAGAAGTCACGCCACTGTGTGAGGAGATGATGCTCAAGTCCTGGCAGCATTACCTAGGTCTCTGTCCACTTGGCTCCCGGGGATGGGACTTTTCATTGAGTCAGACTCTCAGTCAGACCACCTGAGGTCCAGTGCCTTTTCCACCCAGATTTTCCCTTTTATTTTAATTTATGTCACCAAATCCCATGAATCTTTGCTCACAAAGAATTGGTGCTGCTTTGCATCTTAGTTAACAGGAAGGCAAGAGGTGATAAACAGGTTCTCTTACTCTCTTAGAGGAGGGGGTCACCATAGCAGAGGTGTAGCGTGGGCTGTGGAACTGAAGATTTCAGGTTCTGGCCTGTTATTGGCCTGCCAACTTTGAAACCTAGCATCAGGTCTTACGGTGTCCAACACCTTAGGTTCTTCATGTTCCAAGTAAAAGTCTTCATCCAAAGATATTAATTTCCCTTCTACTTTATCAACAGCCCAATGTTTTACCCTCACGTTGGTCAACACAGCTGTGTGAAAGCGCTAGGAAGCTTTCAGTTTTTTTTTTTCCTATTTTATTTATTTATTTATTTTTAATTAAAATATTTTAAAATTTACATATACTTGCCATTAATTGTAATCCCCATGTATTGCCCATCACCATCTCACCAGTGCACCATCACCTCAGTCCCTCG
>JAGFMF010011602.1:727064-745365 GCA_019455555.1 Galemys pyrenaicus
CCCTTATGTTCCTCCTAAGGGAGGAACCATCTGGTATTTTTCTTTTGCCTTCTGACTTGCTTCGCTAAGCATAATCCCCTCCAGATCCATCCATGTTCAAGTTCTCAAATTATGGCACATATACTTGTTTTAAATTTTGCAGCACCACAAAATTCCCAATGATTCAAGTGTTCCTTATCTCCATATATGTAATTCTAGAGTGTCTAACATATAGAGCCTTTTATTTAATTGACTTCCCAAATTATTCCTGGCAAAATATGTATATGTATACCAACATACATGTGAATGTACATGCATACATATAACACATATATACACACAATTTAAGTCAAAATTTCAGGGAAAAGTGAAATAAAACAGGATATATATGTGTATATATAAATAAATAAAACAGGATATATATATGTATATATATATAAATAAATAAAACAGGATATATATGTATATATATAAATAAAACAGGATATATATGTATATATAAATAAATAAAACAGGATATATATATGTGTATATATATAAATAAATAAAACAGGATATATACATATATATACATATATATACATATATATATATATACACACACACATATAGTGGGGGAAAAGGGTAGATGGACCTGAAAGTTTACAAATGACTATCTTTTTCCAGTAACCACAATTTGAAAACTCTGTATTCTGTGTTTTGAACACATTTTTATTTACTCATGATACCACAATGGGATCAAAAATTTACAGGATGAGAACACCAAAGCTTAGGAACTTTAGTTAGCTTTTCAACATCTCGCTCCATTAAGTTGTGGAGCTAGAAGTCTAAGTCAGATCCAGTGACACCCACCTCCACCGAAGCCCATCATGAACTTCGTGGTCAGAAGACAGCCTTGAGCGCTTGTAACCTGGGTTGTCTCCCTTGTTGGAGGCAGACATGCTCCTGACCGATCCTGTGAAAACCAAGTCACCTGTAGAGTAGCATATACGTTCCCTTAACTTTACCTCTGACCGTCTTCGCCTCTCCGTCCTCAGCATCTGAGAAGAAATCACTGTCTGGTCGCTCCAATGCTGGACATCATAGCAAAGTCACTTCGTGGAGTGAAAGCCTGTCCTCAGCCATGAGACTGATGCCTGGGCGGCAAGCCAAAGACCCCGAGTACAAGATAGAGGTGAGTCCAGACCTGTTGCCTTTCTAGAAGCTTCAGGAACTTTGCTTCAAACACCCTGAACTGTGTCTCCTCTCTGTTGTTGCTAGAGGTGATGGAACTCCATGTTCTCATGAGTATTTAAAGGTGTGCATGTGGCTTCCCAGCTGGAGCTACATTTAGGGGAGCCAGACCTCAGCTAACTTTAACTTGAAATGAGTATGAGCTCCCCTAGAGACTCAAGAGCAGGTGTACCTGATGACATTAAAAAACCCAAACCAATTCTGTTCCTGTTCTCTTTCTGAGACAGGTTCTCAGAGTACTGACTTACAGCTCAGCAGAAGCGGGGTGTCTGCTCAGCAAAGAGGGGCAGCGGCACTGGTGCCACTGCCAGGAGGCAGAGTGGTGGGTCCTCCTGAATGGGGGTGCTGAGCGATTAGGGTTTTCTAATCCATTCCTCTAAAGCTGCATAACAAACCCTCCTGAAATTCAGTGTTACTAACGAATTTTATGGCCACGGTGGGAGGGGAAGGAATTTGAAACATAACAAGCGCTGGTTCGGGGTTGTTTCTATCCCATGATGTCTGGAGCTTCATTGGAAATTTTACTTACCCACACATCTGGTTCCTACCAACTTCTCCATTCACCCTGGATTTGCTGGCAACCTCGTGGCTGATTTCCAAGGGCCAATTTCAATAGGGAAGGGAATAGAAAGAGATGTAAGCCAGGTTCACGTTTCAGGAGCCATGCAGAGCCACCTCTACTGCATTTCTTTGCTCAAGACACAGAATTCTGCCCAGGTTCAAGGGGAGTAGACTTCATCTCCTGGTGGAGAAGTAGTAAGGGTCCATAAGGGGATGTAGGACTGGAAATATTGTTGAGGCTTTTTCAGGAAATGCAGTCTGTCAGATATTCTAATGCCTGGGTCACTCACTTATCTTCAGAGGCAGGTTATGGTCATTGAATGAACATGCCATAGGGTCAGGAGACCTTGGGCAATTAATGCAACTTCTTTGAGTATCTCTGTTCTAATCTCTACAGTAAGACAAGTGACTGTGGGAAGGTGTTCCCCAAGAAGGTGGAGTAGACAGATAATAGATATATCATACAATTTGAACTCTCTACCCATGTAACATTGGAAATGAGGTTAACCACAAATCTCAACAGCTCCAGATCAAGGGAAGGTTACTTTCTTCATTTCGTGGTCATCCTCCAAAATCACAAGCACTGACATAGCCTGGCTCCCTGCAGGACCTGCAGGTCCTAGGGACATGAAAAGTTACTCATCTGAAAGAAGCTTGAGTAGACTGCACTATTTGGGGGTCATGTATTTTAATAAAAGTTTGTAACAATTTGTTCTTGACTCACATTGAGAGACATAGAAGAAAGGCTGTTTGGAATTGGTTCTGTCCTTGGTAAAAGCAGGTGGCTGAAAGAAAATGTTGTCCTCTAGAGGTGACAGAAGATAGCAAAATCAACACATCCTCTGCTTTTATGGAAACTGCATTATAGATAGTAAAGACAAACAACAGATAAGTTCATTTGAAAGATTGGGTTGCTACAAGAGTGGGAAAATATTGAGCATGGTAAGTGGTGGAAGGGGGTGAGAGAGGTACAGGCTAATGAGGTGGAAACCCGCTGCCAAGCCCACTATGCTAGCAGGATGTGGGAGCAGAGAAGTAGTAGGGGCACAGGCTTATGACTTTCTGGGAGAACTTCCAGGCAGAGAGGATGTCAGGTAAAGGGACCAAGGAGGTGTGTGCTGATGTCCCAGGACAGCAAAGGCCAGTGGGATAGAACATAGGGAGAAGGCAGCTGTAGGAGACAGCTCCCTCACTGGCTACACCAGGAAGAACCACGCAGTGCAACAGCAGTAGGACTTCCGTCTCTGATATGGCTTCCTCTTTGATCTGGACCCTGCAAGCTCAGGGACAAAGTGTGGCCCAACTCTACCAAGGGCCCACACCTAGTGGTGCACATTTCTACAAAGCACAAGTAGATGCACACACTCCTTTTTCGATCTTCTTCCTTTCCGTTTGAACCCCATTTTTCTTCCACTTCAACTTATTTATCCTCTCAACTACTTCTAATATTTTGTAGACTTTTTAAAGACAAATTATATTTGAAACAAAGTGGACTACACGTTCATTTAAAAAGTCAGTGGTGTCCTTGCTTAGCAGCATCCTATATTGGTAAATCAGTTTGGCCTGGGTTCAATGCTTGGTATATAAAAGGCACTTAAGGAATGTGTACAGAGCTGTATGGAGGGAGGAGGGAGTCAAGCACTGCTCCTCCTTTTGCTGGGACGAGACTCACCAGCCTGCGGATCCCGGATCCATCACTCATCCTCGCGAGATGCCTTTGCTGCTAACAGAAGGCACAACTTCTCAGGTACATATGTACACTGTGATGTCATAGGATAAGAGCATCAACTATTTGCCCTGGGGTCTGTTTAATTATTTTTAAAAATTAATTTTGATTATTACAGCTGATTACACCTCAGTGAGCAATGTAATTGATATTTTCTAATGTATCCCAAGGAACATTTTGTACAACACGCTTTTTGTTGTTGAAGGTTAAAGACTCCGTTATTGGTTTTTCCCTAAATATGCCCACATCATTAGTCCCTCCAGTGAGAAGGTCGCCATCTGGAAAAAGCAGCATGGAGACATTATTCAGGCACAAGTGCATGAAATTGGTGTTTCTGCATCTTCTGTCTCTCTTCTGGAAAGAAGAGGCTTGTAATTAAAGGAGTTGGTTTTGGAGGAAACATTATTCATTTGGTGTTATTCCTTATCATGTCAGCAGCTGACAGCTCTATAGCACTGATAAATTGTTCCAGGGAGTAAGACATACGATGTATGATTCCTAATTCCTCTTACCTATCTTCATTTTCAGTGGAAAATGTTTTCTTCTTGGTAGGTGAGTTGAACTTTGAGGCAGATCTGATACGATTGATGTTGTTTCTTTGTTTTCTTCCTCTGACCCCATCACAGTCTCTGCTGAGATCAAATTGCAGAGTCACAGACTCTGTCAGGGTGACGGCAGTGGTGTCAGCCTGTTGGACAGAGATCTTGACCTTGAGCTCCTTTGAGTCGAACAGGCTAACTAGGGTGTCTCGGCAGGCGCGTCATCATGTCAGTCTGTAGCCGGGAGAAATCCAGAGTCTACCGAAGGGCCTGCTGTGTCTCTTTGCAGCAGTGTACATGGTTTTGCTCATCTGCTCAGTTTCAGACTTTCTTATTTAAAAACAAACTGAAAAAACACCAGCCACATCAATGTTGGCTCCTTAGTTTGACAGACACACCATGGCAATGTAGCATATTAATGTAAATGAAAAGTAGGTGTTGGGTTATAGGAACCTTCTGTGCTATCTTTATAATTTTTCTGAAAGCCCAGAACTATCCCCAAATACAAAATGTGTCACCCTCTGTTTTCCTTTTTCTTTTTTTAAAAAAAATTAACAGAAAATGGGTACACAGGACATGGACCTAGAGCTGGGTGAGAAGGGCCATGGCAAAGGATGGGTACGAAACCCATGCAGAGCAGGGGACATTCCGGGCACATCTGTGGCAGACTGGACAGAGGCCAGGTCAGGGGGGTTAAGCAGAGAATCACTACATTTCTATACAAGATTGGAAGTTATCGCCCCTGAAGCATGGGTCTGGCAGGGGGCTACGGCATCATTCGCAGGGAGAAAATTGAGGTTGCATGAAAATTTTTGGAGCAGTGGAAATCAAACACACAGGAGAATCTACTTACCCAAAGTTGGGGTAAGCAAAGAAGGAGGACCACCAAGGACAGAAGCCCTGGCTCACGTCTTCAGTCCGGCCTTTAGAAGAGAGCGCACCCGTGACTGGATGGTCCTGCAGGATACTGCAAAGACTGAGGAATAAGTCAGAGAAAAGGGGCCCACAGTGAAGGCCACTGCTGGCCTGGGAAAGAATGGGCACCCTCTGGGTGGGAGCATGTCTTCTTTAGCAAAGCATGAGCTGACTTCACCCCACTTTGCTCCTGGATCAGCTGTCCATGTGTGGATGGCTGTTCCATAAAGGGGCCAGGTGGGCCTCACCCAAATATGGAGACCCACACATCAGCTTCCAAGCAAAGCTTAAGTGACTTGTCTGGGACATTTCATGGCACAAAACCAACTCCAGTGCCTGCCAATAGCTTTTGGAGACAGCTAAACAAGCTTCCAGTTGCTGTTTACAAAGCCGAAATAGCCCATGTTGAGAAGGCAGGGTTATGTACATATTAACAAAAAGGCATGAAAAGGTACCAAAAGTCAGAGACAGATACCTGGACTTGCTAACTTACCAAAATAAGATTTTTGATTGTAGACATGGAGCCAGGCCTACTGTCCCTTGTGGTCCTCTTTGTTTTCTGTACATCCCCCAGCTTAGTTCAACAGATTCTCTGGTATGTTTGCTTTCCGCTGTTCTGAATGTTACTGCTGTGGCTCCCGCCATTTGCCCCTGAGTGACACTGTAGTTCCCAGCCAGACCGGCCCCCTGGGGCAATAATCTGCAGTTTTAACTTGTACAAACAGAAATGTGATGCTCTTCTGCTTAGCCTCTCTGATCTGGTCTCTGACCTTTCTGCCCTAGCAAGAGGAGGCCAAAATACTAGATATTTGCTCCAAGATCCCTTGGGGTCTTTTAAAGGTGGCCCTCTGGGTGAGCCCTTGTCCTCTCCGCTGTACCAGGGCCTCCTGTAAGGCTATCAGTGCCCACATCTGGGGGCCTTGAGGATCTAAGAGAATGGACAGTGTGTGGGCAGGGTGACCATGGTCTGGCCATTGACCACCTCCCTGAATGTGTGCCCAGACCCACTGTCTCCCCCTTCGGCCCTGGAGCAACTCTGCCCCTGGCCTGGAATGACTCGATGACAGCTGGCTCGGGTCCCTGGCGAGGGAAATGACATTTTTGATCATATATTCTGAGCATTTTACCCATGTTATTTTTGAAGAATCATTGTGAAAAGTGTGAAACCTACACAGAAGTAGAGAAAATAACAAAATGAAACCTGTGTGTCTGTCCATCCATCCCTTAACTTCCACAGTTTCGACTCATGGATGATTGTGTCTCTCATCTCTGTCACTACCCACTTTCCTCCTTTGCATGGAATAATTTTGTAGCAGCATCCAAAACCTCATGCCACTTTATGTGTCGATATCTCTGTGAATGTATTTCCTCTTTAAAGAAGTATTGAAACCTGAACAGAAGGCCAGAGAAGGAAGCGAGTGTGTAGATCTGGAGGCTCTAACAGTCAGTGTGGATGAAGCGGTTCCTGGCCTCTCTCCAGGGCATTTGGGTTTGCTTCCCGCTGCTGCTTGGATGTCCTGCTGAGGCTGAAGCACCCTGTCTGTTTCCAGCAGGCTACCTGCAGGCTTTCTAATTCAGTGTGTTAGCACTTGGAGTTCGGGGACTGAACAGTGTTTGAGGGCGGGGGACCACAGATTTTTCTAACCTGGAAGAAAGGCTCATACATCAGGGAGCTCCAGGACAGAAAGAGATTTTTGAAACTAGACAGGAATGGGCTTTGAAATGCAGTGGTAGGGCCAAGAGGAACAGCTGGGGAAGTCAAAAGGCACCTGCGGTACTAGAAGTTAGAATTTCCAGAGACCGTATTTTGTAGGAGAGTTAAAGTCACAGGTATTGGAGAGATTAAAGGGAATTTTAAAGGTTGTATGGAATTTTTAAAAATGAAAACAAATATTTAAAATTCAGAAGGTTGACACGTGGGCTATTTTACCTACATTTATCAGAAATTCATGTGATGTCTGTGGGCAAGAATGGAGTTTTCAAGGAGGTGAATATGCCTTTAACAGAGATGTTTTGAAGCAAGTAGCGTAAACTGAGGAAATGACGACACAGCAGGATTTTAAAATGAAAGGACAGAAGACCTAGAGAGGGGAAATTTTGAGCATACATTCCTGCTGGAGAGGCAAAAGGGCAGAAAGTTCAGCCTGTGACCCCATGTTGAGAGAGGAGCAGGCTGGAGGAGCAAGAACATTGAGCACCATAGAAAAGAGAAGATTCAGAAAGCCTAAAATCATGGACTTACTGAGAAATCACAAGGCTTTGTGGGAAATGCCAGTTGTGTGGGTTGTGGGTAAAGTAATGAATGGGGACTGTTTGTTAGCAGAATAAGACCACTCAAAACAAAGGAAGGTGTGATTTTTAAAGACCGAGAAGTATAGCAGTGTTACTAAGACCTTCTGCTAAATGCAGTCTTAGTTTTCCTAATTTTGATCGACAAGGCTGACAATGACTTATTTTTTCCTGTTGCTTTTCTGAAATTACTGGCCCTAGAGATAATTCTGTAAACCTAGACTTTGAGCTCTATAGGGTATGTCTAGGCTAGGATTTTTTCAGAAAGGGCTTCCATTATGTTCTGGGATCATGCTAGTTGGAGGCAAAGAAGAGAAAAATGATAAAATCCAGTCTCTTCTTAAATCTCTCAAGTTTCCTTTTTTAACTGAAAGTCTACATAGCATGTATTGTAGCGTTTGGTCTTGCCGCCAGCTGTGCTCCAGCACCACACCCAGGGTGGGCGAGCAGGGCTTTCCTACAGTGGCATGTCATCTGGTGACAGAGGTGGGATGTGCCACCATGGGGGTCTTGGAAATGCAGCCGACGTGGGGCAGTAGGAAGGGGGTGAAGTAACCATTTAGACTTTCTTTCCAGAGATCTTGCACTCAGCTGGAGTCCTTACTCCCATTTTTCCTCTTTATGTACACACACACACATACACACATCTTCAAACTGTTTTCCTGTTAGAACCCACATGACTAAGAAATGCATGGGTAGGGGGCTTCATCTGAAAAGAAACTCTGCATTCAACACAGTCTGTCTGAGAGCAGCTGTAATACCAACTCAGTGTTAGTATCCAAAATAAGGGGAAAGGACATGGATGGGCTGATGGAAAAACGTGCGTTTGCTTTTTCCATTTTAAGAAAGTCTTAATGTTTCCAGTTTTATCACGTCCTTGTTACAGGAGCTTGAAAAATAGAAGTAAATGAACATAGCAAACACTGATACCTTTATTGATGTTTCTTTACCAAGAGCATCATTTGTGAGACATCTTTATCTTCATAATAGAAGGATAATTAACATCACTAATTATCTAATTAAGTTCATTAAGCATCCACCAACAGTGCACCGTGAAGTTGACATTATGTTCTACTGTCAACAAATGCTTCTGATTTCTTCGGAAGTAATTAAAATGTAAATTAGCATGCGATTATATGCACAGGGGAAGTTTTGAATCAGATATTCATTTCAAAACTGCTTAGAGCAACACAATTTTTGGTTTTTCGTCAATAAAAGCAGGCATTTTGCTATCAATGATATATATCAAAATAGCCAATCTGTTGTTCGATGTTTGAATTGCTACAAGGTTGTAGAAGTATAGGACACTCTATGACAGTGTTTAGTTGGTTTGTTTGCTATTGTTTCATGTGCTTTTGTTCTTAGTTGATAATTTTATTTAATCTATTTGCGTCTTTTGTGTTTACAAATATCATAACTGATGTGTTTTCTTTGAAAACTCTCATTTTCCTGAAAAATTCTCTAGCTGACTGCCCTTCAAAGGTATTTTTGGGCAAATCTTTTAATGTACCCTTTCTGTCAGGAGAGCAGGTGACACATATGCCCTAAAGCATACAGGAATGAGAGAAGCTGTGTGGATCCAGCGTTCTTAGTTACAAGTTCTCATTTCTACTTTTTAAACTTCTTAGGAGGTTGGTTTCTAATGAAATATAGCTAGAATGAGCATGTTGTGCGACATTTTTCTGAAATGCCACCTTTCCGAAGTATTACAGAGTTCCCAGACATTTGCTTGAGAGATAAAAGCTACCATGTCCAAGATCCCAAAGTTTTCACTCTTTAAACAATCGTGATAGAATTCTGGAACACCCATATTTACTTAAGCTTGCAATTTATTCTGAGAGTTTGGTGGATATGATGCACGAAGACATTGGGCTGTTACAGCATCAAGTTGACGGCATCTGTGTAGTGAGGGGGAACTGCTCTCTTTTAACTGTTCTTAGGTGGGTTTTCCAGGAATGAATTTAGGTGATGTCAGATCCAGGTCTCTCAGTCTGAAAATACAGTAGCCAAAGAGAGACTGTTCCTTGTCTTCTTGAAAGATCAATGTCAGGGCTTGCCCATCGGTAGAGCCTACTAAAACACTAACTTCTCATCACTGTGGGCGCAGAGAAATATCCCAGTAGTCCCAGGGTCTCCGGGGGTGGGCAGATGCAGGCTTCAGTGCACGGCGACTATTGGAGGACTGCAGAGAGCAGTGGCATCATTCTGAGGAAACTGGTCCTCACAGAACCGGGGCTCCACAGAGAGATAGACAGTTTATGGTGTGATCCCTCACTTCTGTCCTAGTTCTTCTGTCAACAGGAGAGCTGTGGTATGAACACTGACTAAGAGATCCCACTACAAAATCAGACAACAGTGACCTCCTAACACATACCAAGAACCTCAGCTAGTAGATAAAGTTTTTCCTTCCAAAATTTTCCTCTTGCTTATTCTTAAGACATGATCTACACACTGCATCATGACTTACTAAGAATACAAAGCCCACACAATAAGTGAATAGTCAATTCTGGTAGTAACTTACTTCACCTCATAGCTGACTCATGGTCCTGCTCCTGCTAGTCACACTTCTTCAGGTAACTGGTTCCATGGCTCTGTCATTGTGTTCCACAAAAGCATCCTGCCACCACGAAATCTGCCACCAGAGAACAGCCCAGACTCACCTCTTTGAATACTCTTTTGGTCATTTACCCTCACAGGAAATGAGGTTAAAGCAGTAATGCTTTGGGCTGCAAGACACTGGATGGTTTGAAGTTTCTTCAGGAGAATAGGCACCGAGTCACACAAGTTCTTGTATTAGAAGCATATTCTCCATGTCAGGTCGCAACCATTGCCATAGAAGGCGCACGGAATCTAAGTCATGTTTTGAAAAGTTGTTAGGGATGGGTGATCAGTTCCTTCTCCCAAGACTTCTCCCTAAACAGAACCTCTATTCTGAAAAGACTTAGGAGAGCTTCTCATTGCCTTCTGCTAGTTATTTAATGCCTTTCTTTCCTTTCTTTCGTATAGTATTTGATTTTGTTACAAAATCAGGCTGTTATATGGCCATATATGTATCGAGGACTTAAAATCCAAGCCTGAAGCTCAACTCATAATATTTTTTTCTGCATCAAAACATTAGTCATCGTGCAATTCAAGAACACTTGGACTTACTGAGTAGACAGAGGGTTCTCACTAAGAATATGAAGATGAATAACACATTGTCCCGCTATCTCTCTAGCTAGAAGACAAGTAAGACATCATATATACATATATCTACAGAGATATATATCTCTATAGATATATCAAGAATTTATAAACTAAAACAGATTTGAAATTAATTTAGAAACCTGGCAATTTAAAGTAATCCTATGTTGAGTTCTTTTTAAAAATGAATACAGTCTTTTACTAAAGGCTAATTATACTGAGGAATCTCTTTTGAGGTTCATATATTTGTATATTGAATATCCTTTCGTATATTGGACAATGTGAGGTATACCTGCATTCCAAAATTTAACGTTGTGATTGAGGGAAATGTTTTCAATTTTAAAACTTGTGACTTATGGATGAAGGAAACATTTTTGTTTGTTTATTTCTCTAAAATTGAAATTAAAATTTAAACATATCCATCAATGAGAAAACACTTTAGAGTTCACAAGACAGAGTGTCCCAAACTATATAAATGATAAAACGGCAGATGGTCGTGGAATGGAGAATCAGTCTGGGGCCCTCCTGAGGCGCTTCTGCCATTCACAACCCGCTTGGCCCCCGCTCCCAGCTCGGCCGCGAGGCGCCTGCCGTTTGAGTTGCAGTCGCTTTCTCGCCCTGGGACACATCTATTATGAGAAACCATTTTGGTTAATTAAAAAAGTGTTTCAAAGTCTCAGAACAGGAAGTTTCTGAAATTTTCTGCTCTTTGTTGCCGTTGTTGGGGGTTGGTGAATCATGGCTCTTTGGCCTGACAAAGAAAGGAGGAGAGAATGAATGTGGAGGAGACACTGAGGAAACAGCAGCAGAAAGTATGGCAGCCCGGTGCTGGGGGAGGCGAGAGTAAGGTTGGGGAGTTTGCAGGTGCTAATTTATCTGCTAGTGTAATTATTAATGATAAAGGGAGTAACCAAGGTGCTCGAGTAACACAAAAGTAAAATTGAATGATGTTTCAGAATGATCCTTGCGATTGATTCATGATTGCTGGTCGACTATGCCTAGGCCTGTGATAAAGGCATGGGAGACAGATGAAATGCTGCTTCTTTTCTGGGGAAACAGACTGTAAGCCAAAGAGAATAAAGCAGAAAATACTAGGTAGTGTGACACAATCTTGCGAAAATCCAGGCTATATTAAAGACTGATTCACAATTGCTGTAGGTTGGAAGGTCATAGAAGGCTTCTCCAAGGAAACAATGAAGCTAAGAGGAAGGAATAATCATCCAGCACCTGGAGAATGAGAGCTCCCTAAAAAGACCTGGCTAGTGTCAAGAGCAAGGATATGAATGAATCTGTATATTTGAGAACATGGAGAGTTCTAGACGGTTGAGGTGCAGAGCTCAAACCAGCAGAAGGGTAGCAGGAGCCAGTATTCCAGAGCTACCCCAATTGTTCTAGGGGACCAGAAAATATGTCTGTGTACATGACTCCAAATGTGTTTATTCTCTACCTCCATCTTTCATCCACTACGCACACATCTCTGCTGTGATGTGGACAGTCCCTTCTTCAGTGTTCTATGATTTCCCACCAAATCCAGATCCTTGGGTTAAGGCTAGGATACTGACAAGAAAGCCAGTCCCTGATGTGTAAGTCTCACCATCGAGGTAGGTGAACTAATTATGGGATAGCAAGAGATATGAGGTTCAAGAAGTGTCCAAAAGAAAGCAGACCTAGTTGGGTTTCTTAAAGGAGCTTGGATTGAGACTCTGAGGAGGAGGAGGAGGGCCATGAGGTAATATTGGTGTGAGGGGCCCCTCCACGCCCAGTGGGACATTTGTGACCATCTGCTTCTTGAGTCGGCTGCTGGAGTATTGCATCCAGCATAGCCTAATTTAATTCCAGGTATTTATTTATTTAGTCTGATTCACTCCCCTGGTACCTTCAGATGAGGATGCATGTGATAAAGAAATGAGATCAGGAAAAGTAATAATAAAAAAGAAAGTCAATTCCTGGGGAGTAAGATCATAAATATGCTGTCTGTCAAGACAATCGAGCATCTACACTGTGCCCAAGCTTCCTGGGAGGCAAGTTATTCATTCATTTAATCCTTACCCATCAATTATACTCCACCAAGATGATCCCTACCCAGCAAATTCCTGTGCCCCATCACACTTTCATGCCACTGCAACATGAGTTTTTAAAGATTATATCAGATCACTTCATATCCCTGATCAAAAACCAGTGTGCCCACACTGTCCAGGGAGGGACTCAGACCCATGACCGTGGGGTAAGAAGCCTGACCTTCACTGCTTTTCCAAGGTCATCTCCTACCACAGTCTTGCACAGCCTTTATTCCAACCAGATACCCTTTCATATTTTTTCATAACCTATTTGGTATTTTGCTATCTCTGTCCTTGGGCAAATATGTTTCCCTCTGCTTGGAAGAGCTTCCCCTTCCATAAAACCAACTGCTTCTCCTGAACTTTAATGATACTGCCTCTTCCGAAAGTCCTCAGAGCCCTCTTCGGCCTGGCCATGACCCTGAGCAACCACAGCAGCCTGGTCCCCCACCGTGGGAGAGTGCTTTTCTTATTTATCTCCCTGGGTAGATTTTTTAACTTCCTGGATGGCAAGGCCTGTTCATTTTCAAGGCTGTAGGGTGAGCACAGGGCCTGGGTGAGAAGGGGCGCTGGAAAGAGATTGTACAGAAGAAGCCATTTCAATCTTTTTTCTTACAATGGCCACATTGTGAGGGCCCAGCCTCACAGGGCAGGGAAGGGTTGGCAGTGATTATGTTACACAGGAGCCACACTGTGTCTGTATTCGCAAGTCCTGGTGTGGCCCCCAAAAGTGCCAGGGTGAGCAGGGTCCTTGGCACCTAGAAAGGCAGTATTATGGCCAGAGTGGCCCCCAGAAGCTCCCCGTGTGGGCCAGTGTCATCTTGAGAACTTGGGTCAAGGCTTCTGCTCTGGGAGTGATAGTAATGGACGTGAATGTGGGCCTCAATGGCCTTGCCTTTCCTTAATGCCTAAAGAAAGATCCCTCCTAATAAACTCCGGCCTGCAGCTGTTAACCTCTCTTAGCATTGTGAGTTGAGAGTGCAGGCTGCCCCTGCTAGGCTTTGTTTGGAGTGAAGGAAGCTGTATTCGTCTGCCAGGGTGCCGGCACACAGCCCGCAAGCAGGGCATTCACCAACAGATGCTCTTTCCTCACTGTTCTGGAGGCTGTAAATCTGAGATCAGGGTGTTGGCAGGTTTGGTTTCTCCTGAAGCTCTCTCTTTGGTTTGTGGGAGACCAGATGACTTCTCACTATAAGCACCCCTGGTGTCTCTTCCTTTTTTAATGGAACACTCACATGAATGGATTGGGGCCGCTCTAACAGCCTCAGTTAATCCCTTCACCTTTTCAAACACCCATCTCTAAATTTAGTCACGTTCTCAGGTACTAGGAATTAGGGTGTCAACGTTTAAATATAAAGGGGATACAACTCAGACCATGACAGCACCTCGAGTCTCCATGCATGTTCAGGGGAAGATGTTTCCATGGGCTGGAAAACCTCTCAACTACATCTGCTCCCAGATCTGTCCTCCTGCCTCTGCCTAGGAGATGGACATCTTCACGGGCTGACACGGGGGTTCAGATAAGGTTAGCGTGTCAACAGTTGCCCTCTGTCTGAGCCTCATGGGTCTCTGACCCCCAAAATGCAGGTAAAGGGAGGGTGTCCTTGAGAAGGTCCAGTACCTGCAGTTTTAAAGCTTTCATCCTTTGCTACACAGGAGTGTTTTTTTAAGTAGTCATTCTCATGTACTCGTGACGATTGAATTTAATGAAAGCATCACAGTTCAAAACAGACAATTAGAAACCACCGTTCATCTTAGAAATTGATATGTGAGTGAATTTAACAAGAGATGAATTGCGCTGTGCTGATCTGGTCCCTCTTCGCCCACTCTGAGCGCCAGGTGTTTGTCATTATTGCTGGAAATATGATTATTACTCTGGTATTGCTTGACGTTTATTAAGAATCCGGGGACTGTGTCTCCATAGCAGAGAAGAGTGCAATTATCTGGGCACTCAGAGAAAAGAACATTTGCTGGCCCGAACTGCTCAAATAGATAATCCCCCCCCAAGACTCCTCGGCCATGACCGTGGCTTGATGCAAAGCCCAGGCCAGTCTGTCACTGCGCTCACCCCACATCTTCCTCTCTGGGTGGATGTGCGGATATTACATGTGTTTCACCAAAAAAAGGTCAGGATTTAGTTGTTTTGTCGTTAACTGCCTCTATTATCTAAATAAAACCAGGTCTCCGCTTCAGAACTTCAATTTAAAGCTACCTATGTCAGCCTTAGATGCGAAAGTTCTAATAGGAAACCTAGGTAGGGAATCTGGTCCTTGAATAGTGCGCAAGCAGGAAAGTGCTGAATTTCATGTAGTAAAGCGACGGCAGGAGAACAGGCCAGAGCGGCCAGCTCCCCACCCCTGTCCTTTGCAGACCTGGATGTGTCGCCAGCCGGCCCTGTCTGGTCTCAGTAACCCTGACCAGGTGGAGTGTTTTACTCCAGCCGGGAACGACCAGCTGGGAGAATTTGCTTCAGAGGAGTGCTGGGGTGTATGAGCTTCCTTCTGGTTGCTCGCACTTTAGTGCTGCCTCCATTTCCCAGGCCCTGGGGCCGGAGGTGGGCAGTGTCCTTAAGGTGCTGATTGCACTGAAGGGGCTGGCAGGGACCCCAGTTGCTGACATCTGGATGTTGCCTCTGCAGCACTTGCATTCTGCTGTGGGAGCCCCGAGGAGGCAGGCTTGGAAAAGAGGGGTATTAATAACAATTACGGGTTACATGATAACTACAAAGGGCTCACACAGAGGCTTCCTCCCTTCCTGGGCTGTTCACCGCCACCTGACCACAAGGCATCGCAAATCAAACCCCTCTTCCTCTCAGCCCACAACGGAGGAGGAGTGGTTTCTACCAGTAGCCAGAGTGACCAATGAGAGTGACCAGTGAGCATGTGTGGGATGTGGGGGAGGAACTCCCTGCGTGCGCAGTTCCCTTCAAGCCTCCATGAGTGATCGCCTGAGTTTAAGTTGAACATAGCACTTGTTTCTTCAACCAGACAAAGTCGGATGCTGAGAAATCTAGACTTGACACTAAAATCAAACAACATGGTTATTGCTTTTCCTTTAGGGAATTATTAGTGAGCATTTGGAAACTTTAAAAACTATTTTTAAAATGACTGCTATGGATTCTCCCTTTATGGAATTAAGTTTTAAATTCTATTCATGAGAAGGAAATCAAGTTAGCAACACTAGTCTTAATTTTCTCTACCGTCTTGTATACCCACAAAGTGGCTTTTTTACCTTTTTGGAGATCAGTTACTATTTCCTTGTTAAGAAGCCATTGAAAAATACAAGTCAAGATTTTAGCATAAATTATTTGTCTTTAAACACGAGAATCCTATTCAGTCAATGAATTGTTAGCACATGGGGGAATGTGGAGCTGCACCCGGCAGAGACCGCGGTGACTCATATCTTCCACTGCATCTTGTGGTGGGGCTTTGGTGGGAGGGTTGCGAGCTCTTTTTTTTAATGTGCTTTTTATTTTGGAATACTTTTCCTATATTTTCCATATTATTATGCAGCACTGCCATATGAATTGTTTCCTTTCATGATGCTGTAAATAGCATGGTACATGGGATACATATTTGCAATATAGCTATGATTTCCTTGGGATAGATTAGTGGCAGTGAAAATAGTGAGTCAAAGGATTAAAATCAGATGCATAAAGTGTCAGCACATGGTAGAGATTGTGCAGATGAAGACGTCGCATCTTCATCACTGTGTTTAGTCCCAGACCTGGCGTATATGATGCTTGGCTGGAAGGCCAGGACCTGTGACTGTCATCTTGGCACCAAGTCTCTGAGCTGCTGCATTCGCTTGTTGGTCCTTTTCAATTTTGTAAGGCCACACAAATGTGATTACAGGACTAATGATGCTTTAAACAAACAAGTGTAATGACTATCATCAGTGTAGCAAGCACTTCCTATGGGACATCTTGGACAAGCGGGTCACCAACAGCTGGCCAGGGGGTGTCCCTGGCAAAGGTGGGCACTACAAACTTGTCAGCTCACTCTCCACATCAGCTGTCCCCACTTCAAGATCTGATCGGGGGCCGGAATCAGATCCTTTCCTAAGGAGGCCCTGGGAGAGCAGGCACCAGCTCTTTAAACCAGATCTGCTTTCCCTCAAATCTCCAAATGGCCTTTGGGGGTCCTTTGTTCTACTTCAGAGGTCCTCAGACTCTTTAATGCACAGTTGCTAAGCAAAGGCTATTTAGCCCCAATAAGTGATGCAGAGCTCTGCTCTGAATTTGTCCCTAATCAATGTGCCACATTCACTATTGTCCAGGCAGATGGGCATTTGCCCTTGAATGAACCAAATCACCTTCTTCCTGTCTCCACTCCTGGGTGTGACAACTTTCCAGGGCATGAAAACTCTCAAAAGCCAAAGGGAAAGTAATGTTTGCTTGCTCTGTGGAGACAAACTTGGTGGAAGAGATGTGGGGGATATGCACATGATGGCAGAATTCAGGGGCTCATCTTTTAGGGCTGTGCTTCCTGTATTGATGAAGTCACTGCTTCCCACTTGTCCTTAGTTTCCTCTTCTGTAAAATGGGAATAATTATATATATATCAGGAAGCTCAGTACCCAATGTGATATTGCATAAGGAAACTCCTTTACTACTTGTAAAGTGCTATGTGCTTATCAGTTAACTAATGCACAAATGTTGAGAGAACAGACCAAGGTAAAACAAGTATTTGGATTACCAATACCCTGATATGATGCATCAGTGTGCCCCAGGTAGTCCCCTCCCCCATCCTTCTGCAACCCTCAAGGGAAACAGGGCCATCTGCCTCCTCACCTGCCCTGAAGCTGGAATCCATAAACAGGTCTGACCCACTTCACTTTCCAAACTCTTAGACATCTGCTCCCATCCTCAGGTCCTTCCCTCCAGGCTCTGACCATGAGGAATCTCTCCCCCCTGCCTGGTTCAGTCTCCACATAGGCTGCTGATCCCATCCCTTCTTCTCTAGTCCCATAGAACCTGCATCAGTGACCTATCTCTTTGCTTTGCAGCCTTCTCCTGTCTGCTGAAAATCTTTTCATATCACTTGCTGAAGTCTGCCAGCCTGAAACTCCCTTCCCTGGTCACATTTAGCCCCCTGGGGCCTCTCACACAAGAGCCCTCCCCTTTGGCAAGATACACATTTGCTATTTGACAAGAGCTGCCTTGTGTTCATGTACTCCCCAAGGGTTCTCTTCTGCTACACGTCTCCAAAGCACCATATTAGACAGGAGTCTGGGCTTTTGCCTTAGATGTAAAATTAGTCAAATTTGTCAGCATTTTATGTCACTTGTGATGTTCGTCATGATTGCTTTACTTATAGAATTGTATAAATATGCAACTGCAATATTAAGGAAAAATTTATAAACTAAAAAGGGAAAGAAATGAAAAAGAAAGAAATCATGCTATTCCCACTACTCTAAGAGTGTAACAAGGGCTTTAAAATTACATTGTTTTCATATTTTTGAGTCTTTGTTGATAAACGCTTTTTATCTTGTAGAGTTTAACATACAAAGAACTAAGTGTTCCATTATAGATTCAAGAATTTTGACTGAGTGAACATGTGACCACCACCCAGATTGAAAAGCAAAACATTAATGGTACCCCAGAAGGACCCCCATGCCTCGTCCCTTTCCAGTTGCTAGTAAACGAGCTACTTTCCTGGCCACTATTATCATGTAGTAGTTTTCCACGTATTTTTACTTTTATCTAAATATAAAAACAGTAATAAGGCAATTCTCCAAAGAGGACATGCAAATGGCCAACAGGCATATGAAAAAATGCTCAACTTCTCTTGTCATCAGAGAAATGCAAATCAAAACCA